>JAGFNQ010004332.1:332652-558090 GCA_024364735.1 Boesenbergia rotunda
TTGTTTTGCTGGTTCAGTTGGTTCGTCCTTTCTTCGGCTGGTTTTTCGTTTGTTGGTTCGGTTCTTCAGCTCCTTGTAGTAGCTTCGAGCGAGCCGGACAGCTTAGTTTGATCTCTATCTTCTTCTTCTGAATCTGAGTCTGAGTTAGATTCGGTTTCAGGTTCAGGCTTCTTCTTCGTTGTTCTTCCAGTCTTGTCTGCAAGAAAAGCAACACCTTTCTCAACCATATTGGTGTTAGTTTGTTCGTGCAGTTCTAGTTCAGAAAATAATTCGTCTAATTTTATTTTAGAAAGATCCCTAGAGACCTTGTATGCATCTACCATAGATGCCCACAAGGTGTTTCTAGGGAAGGCGTTTAGAGCATACCTTATTAGGTCACGGTTTTCAACCTTGTGACCTATTGTGTGAAGACCGTTCATTACCTCTTGGATTCGTGCGTGGAGCTGAGCTGCTGTTTCGTTGTCGGCCATCTTGATAGTGTAGAGTTTGTTTAGTAGCAGATCCCGCTTGCTGATCCGAGTATCTGAAGTCCCTTCGTGCAGCTCGATCAGTTTTTTCCATAGCTCCTTTGCACTATTGAAGGGGCCCACGCGGTTCAGCTCTTCCTTTGTCAGCCCGCATTGTAGGGTTTGTGTCACTTTTGCATCGGCTTCTATTTTGCGTTTAAGGGAGTTGTCCCATTTGGAGTAGCTTTGCGGTTGTCCTTCGACGTTTTTGGGGATCTCCAGACCGGACTGGATGATGATCCACATATCCACCTGAGTTTTCAGGTGGACCTCCATACGACTTTTCCAGTAAGAAAAGTCTTCTCCACTAAAAAGTGGAGGTCTAGCGGTGCTGAATCCCTCTTGCATGGCCATTGGATCTATAACAAAAAATTAACAGAAGAACAAATTTTCCAAGACTAGGTCTTGGATTAGTAGTGCTGGATTAGGAAATAAAATATCGAGGGGTGTTGCACCAACCTCGATTAACAAAAAAAATTAAAAAAAAATTAAAAAAAATTGAAAATCCAAAAAGAAATTTTCAAACTGGTGGTTGCACCAAGTTTGAATAACCCCGCTCTGATACCACTTGTTGGATCGATAGAGTCGATAGAGGGGGGGTGAATATCGACAAACTTTTCGAATTTATGGAAAGAGTAATTTGCACAGCGGAAATAAAGAAAACACGCGAACACAGTATTTTTACTTGGTTCGAAGCCTAGGTCGACTCCTACTCCAAGGCCCACGATCGTTGATCGTTTACTTTGGGCAATTCTATATGAACGCAAAATCAGTTTACAGAAAGAGATTTACAAGTACAGCACTATAAACTTTTAAACGAAATTTCTTCTGTTACCGACGTCCGGTTGTAGGTTGACTTTCCGGAGCAGCAGGACGTCGTCGCTCGAGTTGGGCAGTTTCTGGAACAAGGCGTGAGCACAGAAGAGTATGGAAGCTTTGGTATGAAGTTGATTTTCAAGCTTGTGGTCGAGGGGTGCTATTTATAGCCCCTAGGGCGCCCTGGACGTCGGGGGCGCCCTGCCACGTGTCAGCAGATCCGCGCTTCGCTCGGTCAAGCGTTATCCCACCGCAATAGGGATGAGGTTTGACCTCTAGGGCGCCCTGGTCGCAGAGGGCGCCTTGGCTGACTTCTTCCGCGTAGAATTCTCGGCTGTGGATAAGGTTGGAGCTTCGCAGTCTTGGGCTGGAGGCGCCTTGGCTGCTGAGGGCGCCTTCGCTGACGAGGGCGCCTTCGCTGCTGAGGGTGCCTTGCCCAGTAAGCAGCCGAAGCTCTTTTTACTTCGCTTGGTTCTGGTTCACCTTGAGGGAGCCCTGGACACTCAGGGCGCCTTACTCAGCTGCTGCCTCACTCCTTTGAGGCTCTCTGAGTTGCAGACACACGTTCCTTCGGTCCTGCATCCAGGGTTAGTCCAAAACACAATAACACAATTATTTATTTTATACAGCCTTAGCTGTCTTGGTTCTGACTTTGGTCTCCAAAATGGAGTCCTAGGTCGAACCGACGCCTACTGTTCCCTCGACGGGGAACGCGTCCTCACCTACTCCTCTCGGGAGAATTTACCTGATGCCAACCGCTCCTTTGGTTGGACTTTTGCCTGACGGTCCTTTGTCAGGGCTTGGATGCCGAGCTGTCCTTCGCCCGGTGCCTAGCAGTCCTTCGCTAGGTCTTTTGACTCTGGCATTCCTTCGCCAGTGCCTAGCAGTCCTTTGCTATGGCTTTTGACTCTGGCATTCCTTCGCCAGTGCCTAGCGGTCCTTTGCTAGGGCTTTTTGCCCTGGCATTCCTTCGCCAGTGCCTAGCAGTCCTTTGCTAGGGCTTTCACTGCACACTAGATTAACTTGTTAGAAAACAAGAAAGACTTAACTTTTGACCTATGTTGCCATTATCAAAACACAGGTTTGACTTAGGTGCATTCTGCACCAACATGGTTCAGTACAGCATAATATGATCTTTGTCTAGACTTGGTTCTATAGCCTAATCCGGATCGATTTAGAACCGACTTCTGTTTTCCAAGGATTATGTCAAGACCCTTGGAACCAAAAGTGAATCGTTCTAAGGTTGTTCTGAGGTCCTTGACTTGAGTTTTCACGGAGGAGTTCTCTTTCTCAAGTTTTTCAACTTGAGTAGAGGTTCCTTCTTGAACCTTCTCAGTTAAGGATCCAGAGTCAGCTCCCTCTTTCAGGAGTTTTACTTCCTGTCGGAGAGATTCGACTCGGAATTTGGCTTTCGCCAAGTCTCAAGAAAGATAGGCAATTAATTCATTTAACTGATTTCTAGAAAAGCCACTTACAGTAATTTCGCCTTCCTCTAAAAATGTGAGTCTGCCGTCGTCCGGTTCTGATTCTGACTCGGTCTCGATTTCTTCTGAGGTGGTCAGTGCGAGCAGGTTCGACTATGGGACCTCTTCTTCGGAGGAGGAGAAGGACTCGTCCCATGTTGCCTGAAGTGCTTTCTTCTTTCATGTCTTCTTTGTTTCCTTCATATTAGGACATTCAGTCTTATAGTGACCCTTCTTTTTGCATTCGTAACAGGTCACATTTGGTTTGTTCTTCTCATTTGTGTTGGATCGAGAAGAACGATAGAGGGGGGTGAATATCGTAAAACGTTTCGGATTCGAATAGAGAATAGGCAGCGGAAAATAAAGAAACACAAACGCGAACTCAAGCGATTTTACTTGGTTCGGAGTCGCGGTCGGCTCCTACTCCAAGGCCCACGGTCGTTGACCATTTACTGCGGGCAATTCTATATGTGCGCAAATGTTTATAGAGAAATTTTATAGTTGTAGTACAGTAAACTGAAAATTAAGCTCTTTCGTTACCGACGCCCGGTGTGGATTGTACTTCGGAGCAGAGGGTCGTCGTCGGCGCTTCAATCTCGAGATGGGAGGTTTCCGGAGCAGAGCGCTTGAGTCAAAGAGCGTAGTAGCGTTGGAAGAATGTGTTCAGAAGCCTTGGGGGTCGAGCTCCTTATATAGTGAGCTTGGGGGTGCCCGGGACGTTGGGGGTGCCCTCCACGTGTAACGCCCCAAAATTCCCATTTTTAGTTCTTAAAGTCCTTAGAATTATTTAAAAATGGTTTAGAAATATTCTAGATATTTTTAGGGATTTTTAGAATATTTTTATGGAATTTTTCGAGTCCGTTTAGTATAAAAAAAAAAGAAAAACGTTTTAGGGCAGCCGGGAGTTCGAACCCGCGACCACCAGGAGACCAGGAGCGCGCGCGACCAGCTGGGCTAGGGTATCAAGCACAGCAAAGGATGGAGAGAAATTTATTTAAGGTGTAGTTAGGTTAATCCGCCCCATAAGTATAAATAGGTAATTAAAGAGAGAAGTTTTATTTCTCTCCTCTCCAAACCCTCACGCCGACCTCTCCTCTCTTGGGCGAAACAACACCAAGCTCTAGGGGGCCGGCCAAAGCTCTTCTCCAAGAGATATTCCTATATTCGGGATCCCCGTGACGAGAGGAACGCGTAGGCGCGAAGAATTCTCCGAGATCTCAAGTCTCTCCCGAGCTCTAGACGTCAATCTTGGTTGTAAGTCCAAGATATCAATGTAAGTACTGCTCACCTGCAGTAAGAGGCGGTTTTTCCGCAAGAATTTCCCTTAAAAGTTTTTAAAAGAGATATTTACTTCTTGTTCAGATTTTTGCATGTGATCTTAGTTTATTATATGCTTATATGTTTTATTGAGTGCCCTATATGAGGTTAGGGTCCAAGAAAAGCCATGAGAAAAGAAAAGAGAAGATAAAGATAAGAAAAGAAAAGGCCAAGGCCTTAAGAAATCCCCAAAAGTCAAGACTTAGGGATTTTAGCACGCAAGGTACTCGAGAAAATGCCAAGGCATTTACAGATAAGAAAGAAAAGAAAGAAAAGCTATTTTATTTTCTAAGGCCAGTACCCGGCGTCCAAGGGCGTCGTTAAAGAAATCCAGGTGTCCAATTCCAAGGTCTTGGCCCTGGTAGACCAAGGTCTGCTCTATTAGGATTGGTGGCTCGCTACCCCAACCTTTTAGGGAACGCGCATGAGATGGTACTTACGTCTTCAGTGGATCCAAGTGATTAGTATTTTCAAGTATATGCTTTAGCAAAGTTTTCGAAAGTTTAAGAAAGTTTTCGAAAGTTTAAGAAAGTTTTCAAAAGTTAAAGAATAGCTAAAGTTTCAAGTTGAGCCAAGAAAAAGTAAATTGAGATTTATTATTGCTTGAGTATGCATGTTTTGAGTTATACATGTTCTTAGTTTTCTTTCAAGCATATTAGTATCTCATATGATTTCATATTGTTCTAGAAGCATGTTTGCACGTTTTGAGATTTTGTGAGCTAGATAGTACTTACTAAGCTTTTTGCTTACTAGTTGCATTTCCTCTTACTGCAGATAAAGGTAAAGGCAAGCAATTCTGAAGGAAGGCGACGAGGCGGTGCTGAGTAAAGTGTGTGTGGTGGCTGATTTTGGAGAGATCTTGAGACGAGACAATTTAGTTATTTGAATTACAATGTTTTAGTTTATTCAATTTCAAGTTCTTGCTTTATGGAGTTTAGCGAACATTTAAGCTTTGGATAGTTTTACATGCTCAATTTCTTAGAGTAAAGATTCCATGTCATTTCATTTAGCATACATGTCCTTATGATTGCGTTGGATGAGTAAAAGTGTGAGTAGATAGAAATATTGATACTTTGTTGGAGAAATAGATGTTTGTGCTAAGATAGTACTAATTTCTCTTGGAATCAAGTTCTATTGCTTAAATATGTTTAGAAAAGTTGCATTCATGTTTCATAATGTTTTAGCAAGGTTATAGAACATGTATTTGGTGTTATGAATGCATAGGAGTCAAGATTGGTACAAATTTTATTGTTAAAGTTCATATAACTTGAATAGCTTATTTCTTTCCGCAAAAGTCCTAATTTTAAGTTTATGGATTCGTTTTGGTTGGCTAAATTGTTTAGGAAGTTGACATAGAGTATAGAAATGGTGTCAGAATTCTATATGACTCGAAAGTATAGGTTTGGTGGAGTCTTGAAGCAAGTGCCGAAACCTGAAAATTCAGCTTTCAGGCGTATCAGTCTACTGATACAGTATCAGTCGACTGATACCCGAAAGATGAGTTGGGTGAGGCAGGTTTCAATAAGTATCAATTTACGAGTTTTTGAGAAAGAAAGTGTGACATGGTATCATGCATGACTACATAAGTTAGAATATCATCCTTAGATGAATTTAAAAGAAAAAAAAAGATTTCCGCATTTCTATTAGTCGTGCATTAGAGTCGAGAAGTAGACAAAAGTAACGATCCGTCTAAGGCAGAGAAGGCGGGTCGCTACACCACGTGTGACTTGATCCGGAAAACTCTCGGTCAGCCATTATCCCTCCAGGATCGGGCTGAGGTTTGACGGGGGCGCCCGGGACATAGGGGGCGCCCGGGTTGACTCGGTCCGCTGGCTTCTCGCTGAGTTAAACTCTATTCGCTTCGTTGGCTTGAGCCCAGGGCATCCGGGGCGCCCGGGGCGCCCGGGAGCATGGGGGCGCCCCGCCCAGTGAGCTTCGAAGCGTATTCTTACTCAACTCTTGTTTGGCTTTTACCTGGGGTGCCCGGGACCTCCCGGGCGCCCAACCCAGCTGCTGCCTCTCTCCTTTGAGGCGTTCTGAGCTGCAGAAACACTTTCCTTCTGTCTTGCATCCAGGGTTAGTACCAAACATGATAAAGCAAGTATGTTAATGAGTCTTACAGTCGTAGCTGTCTTGGTTCTGACTTTGGGTCTCCCAAATGGAGCCCTAGGTCGAACCAACGTCTACTGTTCCCTCGACGGGGAACGCGTCCTCACCTACTCCTCTCAGGAGAATTTACCTGTTGCCAACCGGCTCCTCCGGTTGGACTTTTGCCCAGCAGTTCTTCGCTAGGTGCCTAGCAGTCCTTCGCCAGGTCTTCGTTAACAAGCAGTCCTTCGCCTGGTGCCTAACAGTCCTTCGCTAGGTCTTCGACTCCTAGCAGTCCTTCGCTAGGTGCCCAGCTGTCCTTCGCCAGGTCTTCGGTTCCAAGCAATCCTTCGCCTGGTGCCTAGCAGTCCTTCACTAGGTCTTCAACTCCTAGCAGCCCTTCGCTAGGTGCCCAGCAGCCCGTCGCTAGGACTTAGGGTTTCAGTGCCTAGCAGTCCTTCGCTAAGTGCCTAGCAGTCCTTTGCTAGGACTTCAGTCTGCACACTCAAGTAGCATGTTAGATAAACATAACATCTTAACCTTTTGAACCCTTTGCCATTATCAAAACACAGGTTCGACTTGGGTGCTATCTGCACCAACAATTTGAAGGTTCAGCTGGTTCTTCCTTTCTTCAGCTGGCTTTCCTTCTGTTGGTCTGATTTTTTAGTTCTTTGTAGTAGTCCCGAGCTAGCCGAACCAGCTTAGGTCGATTTCCTTCGATTTCTTCTGAGTCTGTCTGAATCAGACTCGGGTGCAGGTTGAGGCTTTTTCTTGATTATTTTTCCAGTTTTACCTGCAACAAAAGCGATGCCTTTCTCGGCCAGGGTGCAGTTAGTCTGCTCATGCAATTCTAATTCAGAAAACAGTTCATCTAACTTGATCTTAGAAAGATCCCTTGAAACTTTGTACGCATCTACCATAGATGCCCACAAAGTATTTCTAGGAACGCGTTAAGAGCATACCTGATTAGGTCACGATTCTCTACCTTGTGACCGATGGTGTGAAGACCGTTCATCATCTCCTGAATTCTGGCGTGGAGCTGAGCTGCAGATTCGTTGTCGTTCATCTTGATGGTATACAGCTTGTTCAGTAGAAGGTCCCTCTTGCTGATTCGGGTGTCGGAGGTTCCTTCGTGTAATTCAATTAGCCTAGCCCATAGTTCCTTTGCGCTGTTAAATGGACCCACCCGGTTCAGCTCTTCCTTGGTTAGGTCGCATTGAAGTGTTTGAGTTGCTTTGGCATCGGCTTCAATTTTCTTTTTGAGTGACGCATCCCATTCAGTGTAGGATTATTGTACTCCGTCAGCATTCTTCGAAATTTCCAGTCCGGACTGGATTATTATCCACATGTCCACCTGAGTTTTCAGGTGGACTTACATCCTACTCTTCCAGTAGGAGAAATCCTCCCCACTGAAGAGCGGTGGTCTGGCGGTGCTGAAGCCTTTTTTTTAAAAAAAAAAAGGAACATTTTATTCCAACAGGGGGAAAAGCTCCATGTTAGAAGGGGGATAAGCCTAACCTTCTAGCATAGAATTACAAAAACTCCATAGAATTTACAAGTAATTCAAAAATGGAAAGACACTTCTATATAAGCTTTACAAATGTTTTCCATCTTCCTCATGTGAATATAACAAGACGCTTTTAAGCTCCTTCTCCAGCTATGATTTTGATTGAAACTTAATGCTATTAAGTCATGCATAAGCTCCATAGCATTCACTATCCATTTGCTCCATCACAAAGATCTTTAAAATAATAATAATTCATATCAGCCTTCCTTTTAGCTCAGCCATTCCAACAGCATCACCAAATTTTAATCATCTTAGTCAAAATACAAATATATCAGCCATATTCACATTGTATATCAAGCCTCTCGCACCCGATGTTCACTTTAGGCAAGTGACCAGCCAAAAACGGATTTGACATGTCTTTACCGTAGCCGTTACTACGGACTAGATAGACCAAAGATGGATCTATTCACCCTATTAGGCTTTTTGGCAAAACCTCAGCCGAAAACGGATTTGATTTGTCTTTACCGCAGCCGTTTGCTACGGACTAGATGGATCATTTATGGCACATCCATACACCACTTAAAAAGCCTTTGAATAAACTTTACTCAACAATATTACCTCGAGCAATGTGATTTTCCTGAACCTCAAGATCCCTTTGGCACGTTTGGCACAAATTCTTCTAAAAGCTTCCAAGATACATTTCTGTAGCCTGCAGAAATAGCCTAGTAAAGTACAGAGTCACAGCTCAGTATGTTTACACAGCATCACCTTTCTGTTTTTGCCAGCTTGAGAAAAAACAATAGCTCTGAATTCTCATCCAGAGCCCCAAACAACAGAAGGAAAACAACATTTGTAATACCACCATCTAATTACATTTTGGCACACCCCTCTGCAAAACTGACAAATCATACCATGCTCTATGCCCAAATCTGATCAGTACTCAAAATTGAAATCTGAAATCCTGCTTTATACTCAACAACCACCTGGATATATAGCAACCCATTCAAATTTCCTGAAGACGCTTTGTATCAGATCAACAAAGGACCCTGTAAAAGCAATACCAAACAAAGCTGCCAATCTAACTTTCATGAAATGCATTAGTCAGTCTTCACAGACAATACAGTCAGCTTAATATCAGTTCACAGGATCTCCAGCCTGACTCTTAACAAAATCGGGCCAGCAGGACTCCATACTAATACAGCAACAATCATCTAAAAACTCTGAAATCAGCCCCCCTGCAGCGCTGAACTATATAAAACAACCTTATATCCCTCAAATGATACATCCATTTTGACAGCAAATATATAATCCCCAGCCTGCTACCAATCTTTCTTAAGAATCAAGAACACAAATCATGTAGGCTAGCACATTATTTGCAATTCAATAAAACAAAATCTCCTGAATCTCAATTCAGAAATCAACAGAACCAATGGGCACAAACCAAACTTCACAAAAAAACATTCAAAGAATTCAGAAACATTACCCTTCAAAGCACAATGTAAGTAATACCGTGTAGTTCAATAATCAGGAAAACACAGTCTCTGCTACACTTACACAGCATTCTCAAACCATATCACAGCAACCAGAGAAAATCAGTGCAAAGTTCACTCCATAACAGATTTCCAGCAGATCCCTATAATGTTTTCCGATCCAATCTGATGTAAGGAATGCCCAACCTGTCAAGCTTACATATACCATGTAATTCTTTCCTCATGTCTTCCTTCAATAGCACTCTTTCCCCTTATACATTAAATGCCTGATTAGCCAAATAATCGGCAGCAGCATTTGCTTCTCTATACACATGAGAACAAAATACTTGATGTTTGGCCACAAGCATTCTAATTTTCAAAATTATCTTCCTATACTCCCAACACATTAACGAAGACTGTAAAATCCTCAAAGACACCAAAGAATCTGATTCTAACCAAACCGGTAGAAAATTATAAGCTACACATAATTCAAGACCTGCTAGAATTGCAAAAAGTTCTGCCTTCACATTAGATGAAGAACCCAAAGTGCCATACTTTGCCATAAGAAAATCCCCTGCATGATTCCGAATTATGACCCCATATAAAGATAAACCAGGGTTACCTCGCGAACATCCATCAGTGTTTAACTTGTAACCTCCTGAATTAGGCCTCTTCCAATACACCATAGTAATTGTGGTTCTAGTTATAGCTTTAACCGATAATCCCCAGCTTTTAGCAACTGATGTATATCCCTTCCAATGCTTCCCTTTAATGTTTCCTGCAGTTTCCCCAAGCAAACAATACTGGATTATGCTACTCTGAATTTTTTGCACATTTTGTTTTAAGCCTTTATGTTTAGCCTCATTCCTAGCTAACCATAAAAACCATAGAATAAGAAATGGCATCACCTCTCTAATATGACCTCCATGTGACCATTCCAATACTATTCTCCAATCCTCTAAATTTGATGATCTATTCACACCAAAAATTCTTGCAAAGTAAGACCAAACTTCTTTAGCAATGGGACCATCAAAAAACAAATGCTCCCAGGTTTCCATATAATCACAACAATGACATTTAGATGCTAGAGCAACACCTCGTTTTTGTAATATTACATCTACTGGGAGTTTCTTTTTTAAAAAAGGCCAAGCAAAAATCGAAATACTAGGCTTTAGTAAATCATTCCAAATAGCATAGTTAATGTAAAAAACTGTTTGTACTTGTCTAACCTTGTCCCAAGCTGATTTCAGCAAAAATTTACCATTTAATGCAGGTTTCCAGATAATTTGGTCTGAAAAAGTCTGTTGCAAATGAAAATCTGCAATTTCATCCTTCAATTCCTCCGAAAGGCCACCTATAACTCTATCCTTTCTCCAATTTAAATCATCAAGAATATCTACAATTTGCAAATCATTATTTCCAATAGGCGTACATAAATGAAAATAGGACCTCCATCAAGCCAAGTATCATACCAAAAATTTATTTTACCATTCCCAATAGCCAACCAATATTCTGTTCTGCCAAGCTACGAACTTTGATCAATCTACGCCAACTAGGGGATGCCTTGCTTTTTAAGGTCACCACAACCGGATGTTCAGAACCACAATATAACTTAAATAGAAATTCTGCCCAAAGTGTACTTTGCTCTCTAAATCGGAACCAAAGTTTGATAGCCATTGCCAAACTAAAATCTGCAAGCTTCCTTACCCCCAAACCCCCTTCCAATTTCTGTTTACTGATATCTTCCCAAGACACCCAATGAATTTTCCTGTTATTATCTGTAGAACCCCAGAAGAACCTTGCAAAAATCATTTCCAAGTTATGAAGGACAGATAATGGAGGGAGGAGGACTTCCAGTAAATAAAGAGGCATTGAGATGAGCACACTCTGAATTAAACAGAGACGGCCTCCATATGACAAATTTGATAAGTTCCAACCCAAAAGTCTTTTCCTTATCTTCTCTAATATAGGTTGAAAATAAGCTGATTTTCTGTGTCCAGTGAATAGAGGGATACCTAAATATTTCAAAGGCCATGCACCCTCTAAAAAGCCTGTAGCAGATAAAATTGATCTTTTGCGAGTTTTCGGAATTCTCCTTGATAGATAAATCAAACTTTTCCTTGCATTAACAGCTTGCCCTGAATTCTTCTCATAGTCATCAAGAAAAACTTTAACTTTTTTAACACAATTGATTGACCCATTCAGGAATATCATAACATCATCAGCATATGCAAGGTGAGAGATCCTCAAAAAGCAACCTGAAACAAAACCCAATGTAGGATTATTAATGAAAAGTTTCTCTAATCCCCTGGATAGAAATTCTGAGGCAATAATAAATAAAAATGGAGAAATGGGGTCCCCTTGTCTTAATCCTCTTTTTGATTGAAAGAACCCTGCCAAGTGCCCATTTACACGAATAGAAAACCAAACTATAGTAATACATCTTCGAATGAAAGAAATAAATTTTTCTGAAAATCCAAAAGTTGTCATAATTCTGAATAAAAGATTCCACTGAACCCTGTCAAAGGCTTTGGCTATATCAAGTTTCATAATCATATTTCCCCCTCTAACATGATAATTCAGCTTATGTGTCATTTCATGAGCTAACAGTATATTATCAGAAATTTATCTACCTTCAACAAAACCACTCTGAAATGGAGAAATAATCTTGTTCAGCACTTTTTTCAGCCTGTTTGCCAATAATTTTGAAATTATTTTATAAGAAACATTACATAAACTGATAGGCTGAAAATCTTGCCATGCTTGAGCATTCTCTATTTTCGGAATTAATACAATGGTTGTAGCAACCATACCTTTTGGTATCATCCCACCTGAAAAGAAATCAAACACAGCTTGATAAACATCATTTTGAATTATATCTCAGCAAGAAATATAAAATGCTACTGAAAATCCATCCGCCCCAGCCACACTATTTTGGTCCATTTCCCACACAGCCTGCTTTATTTCTTCAGAAGAAGGTAATCCTGTGAGTGCTTCATTCTCCTCCATGGTAATCAACTCTGGTATGCAACTTAGATCCAATGCCGAGTCATTATAAGAATCACCTGTCAACAATTGCTCAAAATATCTAACTGCCGAGTTTCTAATCAATTCTGATTTTTCTAGGCACTCACCCTCATCCCATATCCTGAATATTCTATTAGTTAGCCTTCTTGTCTGCACCATGTTGTGGAAGAATTTTGTGTTTCTATCCCCCTCACACATCCATTTTACTGCGGCTCTTTGCCTCCAAAAATCTTCTTCCATCTGAAGAGTTTTAAAGAGAAGTGCTTGAAGCTTGTTTTTATAGATTATGTTCTCCTCCGAAGGATCATTATCAAACTTATTTTCGGCTTCACTAAATTGTTTATCCACTTTCTGAACATTATCATGTATATTACCAAATATCTCTTTATTCCACCACTTCAAATGGCTTTTCAACCTCTTCAACTTGATCTGCAAATTGGAAAGTCCATAACTAGCACATGGCAGATTCCAATTTAGCATAACAGTTTGCATGAATCCATGGTGCCTTAACCACATTTTTTGAAATCTGAAGGAAGCTACTGCTTGTTCGAACATTGGAAAAGAAATCAGCAATGGACAATGGTCAAAGGCTGCTCTATTCAAGTGCTCTACTCTCACCGAAAATCTCTGCCCCTGCTCAAGTGTAGAAATCAAAACTCTATCCAACCTCTTTCATATTCTGTTGTTTGTCCAAGTAAAGCAATCCCCTACAAAACCAGCATCAACCAACCCAGTAATCATCATAAAATTATTAAAGTCTTCCATAGCTCCCCCTTTTGTAACAGCTCCAGCCGATTGCTCTGTTTCTTTTGCAATAATGTTAAAGTCCCCACCTACCAACCAGAATTCTTCATTGGGTGGCTTGATACGCTCCAACTGCTCCCAAAGATCATACATGCCAACTTTAGAACATTTGGCATAAACTATAGTAACCAACATTTCAATAGGAAGCATAGCAGATTTCAGTCTTACATGCAGAAATTGATCATGATCAAATAAAATAGAACATTCTATATTTACATCATGAGAAAACCATATTTTCCCGGAACAATTGGAATAAATCTCCGAGAAACCCAACCTTCTAGCAATTAATAATCCATCTAGAGTTATCATAGGTTCAAGGATACCTACAAAGTTCAAATGAAAATGATTTTTCAAGTAAATCAATCTTCTAAGAGAAGAGGGATTCCCTATTCCCCTAATATTCCATATTAACCCTGACATTAAGAAACTAAACCTTTTGAAGTCTTTGAAGCCTGAGCTTTACTGAAAATAGAGAACAATTTCGAGTGGTGCTGAAGCCTTCTTGCATAGTCATTTAGAGTTTACTGAAAAGAGAGAGCAACGAGAAAAAAAATGTCCTAAGACTTGGTCTTGGATTAGCAGTGCGGGAAAAAGAGAAAACAATTTCGAGTGGTGTTGCACCAACCTCGATTTAAGATAAAATTTCGATAAAAGAAATAAAAACAATTCGAAGAAAATCCGAAAAAATCTCAAATTGGTGGTTGCACCAAATTTGAGCTTCCCTGCTCTGATACCACTTGTTGGATCGAGAGAATACGATAGAGGGGGGGTGAATATCGTAAAACTTTTTCAGATATAATTTTAAGAGAATGAGCAGCGGAAATTAAAAACACAAACACGAACACAAGGATTTACTTGGTTCGGAGTCGCGGTCGGCTCCTACTCCAAGGCCCATGGTCGTTGACCGTTTACTGCGGGCAATTCTATATGTGCGCAAATGTTTACAGAAAAATATTACAGTTGTAGTACAGTAAACTAAAAATTAAACTCTTCGTTACTGACGCCCGGTTGTAGATCGTACTTCGGAGCAGAGGGTCGTCGTCGGCGCTTGAATCTCGAGATGGGAGGTTTCCGGAGCAGAGCGCTTGAGTCGAAGAGCGTATTGGCGTTCGAAAACTGTGTTGAGAAGCCTTGGGGGTCGAGCCCCTTATATAGTGCACCTGGGGGCGCCCGGGACGTTGTGGGCGCCCTCCGCGTGTCACTTGATCCGCAAATCTCTCGGGCAGCCCTTATCCCTCCAAGATCGGGCTCGAGGTTTGACGGGGGCGCCTGGGAAGCAGGGGGCGCCCGGGTTGACTCAGTCTGCGGGCTTCTCGCTGGCTTGAACTCTATCTGCTTCGTTGGCTTGGACCCAGGGCGCCCGAGGCATCCGGGGCGCCCGGGAGCAGTGAGCTTCCGAAGCGTTTTCTTGCTAACTCTTGTTTGGCTTTGACTTAGGGCGCCCGGGACCTCCCGGGCGCCCAACCCAGCTGCTGCCCCTCTCCTTTAGGGTGTTCTGAGCTGCAGAAAACTCGTTCCTTCGGTCCTGCATCCAGGGTTAGTACCAAACAAAACAACGTAAGCATGTTAGTGAATTTTACAGCCGTAGCTGTCTTGGTTCTGACTTTGGGTCTCCAAAATAGAACCCTAGGTCGTACTGACGCCTACTGTTCTCTCGACGGGGAACGCGTCCTCACCTACTCCTCTCGGGAGAATTTACCTGTTGCCAACCGGCTCCTCCAGTTGGACTTTTGCCCAGCTATCGTTCGCCAGGTGCCCAGCAATCCTTAGCCAGGTCTTCAGCACCAAGTAGTCCTTCGCCTGGTGCCTAGCAGTCCTTCGCTAGGTCTTCGGTTCCAAGCAGTCCTTCGCTTGGTGCCCAGCAATCCTTCGCTAGGTCTTAGTCTCCTAGCAGTCCTTCGCTAGGTGCCCAGCAGCCCTCCGCCAGGTCTTAAGGTTTCGATGCCTAGCAGACCTTCGCTAGGTGCCTAGCATTCCTTCGCTAGGACTTCAATATGCACACTCAAGTAACATGTTAGATAAATATAACATCTTAACTTTTGAATCCTTTGCCATTATCAAAACCAAGGTTTGACTTGGGTGCTGTCTGCACCAACATAATAAACCTTAATCTTACAATCAAAGCCCAAGACTTATGATATACAAACTAAGAAATAGAAGAATGTAAAATATATATTGCCCAACTACTTAATCATGGAGCTATTCAAAGATCCACATCGAAACATAGAAGTTCAACTTTTATATTTAACAAAGGAGTTGAACAAAAACATGGACAATTTAGGATGGTTTTTAACTACAAATGGTTAAATGATAATTGTCAGGAGTAGAACTCCAAAAGTAGCCGAGCAAGGATCTAGGCTTCTGGGTTGTCCGATCAGCTATATTTGCTCAGGGTGTTAGGGGAGTAGAGCTCCAAAAGTAGCCGAGTGAGAAGTTGGGCCCCTGGGTTGTCTAATCAGTGGTATCCGATCAGGGTGTTATGGGAGCAAAGACCAGAAGTAGTCGATCAAGTAGATGGACCCCTGGGTTGTCCGAACGATGGTATCCAATCAGGGTGTTAGGGAGCAGAGCCCCAAAAGTAGCTGAGCAGGGAGTTGGGCTCCTGGATTGTCCGATCAGCGATATCTAATCGAAGTGTTAGGGGAGTAAAGCCCCAGAAGTAGTCTAGTGTGAAGCTGGACTGCTGGGTTGTCTAATCGGATTGCCCCATTTTAGACTTTGACAGCCACGTATTTCGGTTTGTTTGACCATTAAGCTCTTCATAGGGGCTTCCTATTATTCGTTGTATTAGTACTCTAAGTCTGATATGAAATCAAAGTTTTACCAAGTTAAGATGCACCTTGATTCAATTGAATGGATAATCTTCTCTTGTCTAGAAGGACATTTTGAATGACTAGTTATGCTATTTAGACTTAAGGTAGCACCTCAGATTTTCCAATGAAAGATGGATGACATTTTTTGGAGTGTATCCATATTTACCTGTGTATATATTGATGATATCTTAGTTTTCGATGAATATTATGCATGCCTATATATGATTTTCAACTTATTCGAAAAACATGGTCTTATAGTCTCTTGGAAGAAAATGAAATTAGCTACCACATATATAGAATTTCTTGGAGCAGAAGTTGAATAGGAGAAAATTTCCCCTAACCCTAGATTACTTCTAAAATACTTGCATTTCCTGACAAAATGGAAGAAACAAAGACTTTTAGAGCATTTCTTGGGCTCCTTAATTACACCTAACACTATCATAAAGGTAAAGAAAAAATTAACAGACCACTATACAACAAAACTTATATTACAAGACAAAAATATTTTACCCGATAAGATATTATGTTGGTAAAACAAATTAAAGAGATGGTGAAAATCATCCTAGTTCTAACCCTTCCTTTAGATATTAATTATCTAATCATAGAAACTAATGGGTATGAATCAGGAAGGGAAGGAATTTCACTTAGAAAAACTTCAAAATATGACTCTAAGAGATTAGAAACATAATATAGATATGGTTCAGGAAAATACACAAAAAAAATATCATTTAACTTTCCTGGACTATGAAATCTAAGCAGTAATAAATTGTTTAGATGCATTCATGCTTTTTATCTATAATAAACATGAAATTACTATTAGAATAGATTGTGAAGCAATAGTGAAATAAGTCAACAAACAAAAAGATTACGAAAGAATTTAAGTACAAAAAGATGACTTATGTTTACACATACAATTATCAACAGAGGACTAAAAATTTACTAGGAACATATTAAGGGAATAATAATTCCCTAGAAAATATCTTATATAGACATTTACAGTAACATTTAATTGACCATTATAGGTTTAATGGATAAACAAAAAATGTATGTACTTTTTCCATGAAAATAATGAAATTTATCAATCAAGAACTTTAATAGTTTATAAGATATCTTATAACTGAAGAGTTGGTACGTTTACTTCTCTCTTGATGACATAATTACATTCATTTAGGATTAATCATATTTGGTCTTAGAGACTTGACTAGGAAGAGCATAGGAGGCAAGGTATTACTTGTCTAACTCCAGTGTCACGAAATGCATGAAGTATAAATTCATGTCCATGAATATTAACTAAGCAATCAACTCTGATATTAGAAATTAGTCTAGTATTACAAATACTGGGGCTTTTTATAAAAACTAAGTCAATGTCGGAGCTTGGTTCATTTACAGCCAGTCTTGTGCCTTTGTCTTCTGTGATGGGGGCACTAGCTTGGTTGAGATAAGGAACTGCAACTTCTAGAAAATGAAGTCTGATTTCCAAAACAAAGACTCGAGTTTCGAGGAATATATTTCTAGTACTTCCTCATACTTGTTGAGTAGTAGGTATTATTATATTAAATGTTTGTTGTAAACATAAGTTGCAGATCTATCTTCTATAAAGTTTATATATTCCTCTTTTATCTATGGTGGGGTAATAGCTGGATAGAAAACAAGGAATCAGTTCCTATTCTTAATGTTCAGTTATGAACACAGTCTGGTACATCAAGTTTTAGTGAAGTGTTTTGTGGTATATATTGTGTGAATATAAGATCTATAGCATCTAAGTCCTCCCGTTGGTCGACTAAGTCATCTAGTTCTTGTTAGAACATGTTACTAGTGGCTCCATATTTTTTGCCAAGATATAGGGGTTGTCTAAAAACGTGTTGATTAGTTTATAATTCCAGGATGTAGTTATTTCTTCTATGTCATCTATAGAGATTATAGAGTAGATAGAAGAAGTATCAGATACATTCTATTGTACTGCTATTAAGTCCAAGTTAGTACAAGATACTAATTTGGCATATCTAGTGTATAAGTTTTTCCTATTTGGATATACAGAAGATAAATGTCCTGGTTCATTATATGCAAAGCAAGTTATAGTATTGGCATACGTTTTCTTTGGTTTGAATATTTTGACATGTTTGTTTTTGTTTAAATAAGGCTTCTTTTCTTTACACTTTCTTAAGTAGTAATCCTTTCTGGTCTAATTTGGGGTTTAGGTTGTATGGCAGGGTTGATGGACCTTGTTTATTGTTTATGCCTATGTTAGTTTAATCTATATTGCTATGGAGTATATATTTGGCTATAGAAATCATATTGTTGGTTTTTAAGTTGTTTTTGTATTTAGATATAAGTATATTTTTCTTTTAAGTATATTTAGTTCAACCCTCCCTCTATCGACGCCACCGATCCTACAGCACCCAGGGTTGGTCATTTTGACCAAGGGATAGCCAAACTGGACTTTATGTTTCCAGAGTGATCAAACCTAGATCTGATATGTTTGACAATATACCAACATTTAGTTAGTTAGAACAAGGGTTAGCCAAACAAGACCTAATGTTTGGCAGAGAACCCAGGGTTGGTCAGTTTGACCAAGGAAAAAGCCAAACAGGACTTGATATTTGGCAAAGTGACTACACCTAGATCTGGTCACTTAGACCAAGGACTAAGCCAAACCAGACCTGATGTTTGGCAGAAAGAAGTCTAGTTAGGATCAGATGACTAGTAAAGAAGTCCTTATCAAGGCACTGAAGACCTGGTGAGTAAAGCTGGGCACAAAGTCCTGGTTTAGGGAATTAGGCATGAAGACCTGGCCGAGGGCTGGGCAGGAAGTCCTGGTTCGGGAAATTGGGCACGAAGACCTGGCCGAGGGTTGGGCGCTGAAGTCCTTATTCAAGTAATTGGGCACGAAGACGTGGCCAAGGGTTAGGCACTGAAGTCCAGGTTCAAGGAATTGAGCACAAAGTCTTGGTCGAGGATCGGGCACGAAATCTTGGTGTGTGAAGTTGGATAAAAGTCCTGGTGAGTGAAGTCAGGCAAGGTAAAGTCCTAGTGAGTGAGGCTAGGCATTAGGAAACCCTAAGGTGTTGACCTTGGGTAGAAAAGTCATGGAGAGTAGACTCCAAGCAAAAACCTAGTAGGTCAGGTAGACTTATAGAACTTAGGCTTATGATTTTTTGTTTGTCTTGTATTTGTTTGTCTTGCAGGAACATGGAGTTGGAGGCAAGATGGGAGAGCAAACGCAAGCGAACAAAATCCATGTTAGGGACTTTCGGGTGCTCCTATTGAACTTGGGCGCCCGAGTAACCCGAACACCCTCAATAAACCCGGGCGCCCCCATGACTTGGGCGCCCTCAAGGTCATGGGAGCACCCTCAAGCCAATTTTATCCCTGCACCTATTTCGTCAATGCGGATCAGATTGCTTCACATTGAGGGTGCCCTAAAGGCATACGATCGCCCGTATGACCTATATATATAGGGATTCGAGCCAAAGATTCAGATCATCAATTTCTTCATCCTAATACTCATTCACAGTGAAGCTAAAGTGCTAAGGTGATGTTCTATGACCAAGGAGGCTTCGGGAGGAAGTGCGCGACACTTCAGATTTCCGGATTGGTCGTGATTGTCATTTCTTGTTGGTTTGCTTTTACTTACATGTTGTAATCATTTTCTTTATTTGTGCTTGTACTCAAAACTGTAAGACAGGTTTCTCCGCCTCCCGAAAGCTTCAGAAAGGAGACCACTAGTGGATGGGTACTTCCCGTGATTAAGCCTTGGACGTATTGACCCAGAGGGGTTGGGAACCAAGTAAAATCCCTCGCATTGACTGTGTTTGTTGATTCTTATTATGTCACTGTGTAAAATACGGCGATTCGAAAATCCAGACCAGAAAATTTTTTGAGATTTTTTCGGATAGAGTCTAGGGTTTCTGGCCCTACGGGAGGAGCCCAAGGGGCTTTATTGTAAAAACTTAAAACTTATCAAAGTTTTCGGATAAACTCTTAAATTACGAGAGAATAATTAATTTAACCCGAAAGTTTTATTCACATGGATTATATTAAATAAGAGGGTCAAATGGCTAAAAGTCTTACCCTAAGGGTAGAGTTTATATATTTCGAAGTTAGAGGACCTTTCTGTAAAAAGCCCCTCCCACTTAAATATTCCTCATCGCTCACCTTAGCGCAGCGCAGCCCGCAGCCGACCCAACTTCTCTCATCTTCCCTTCGCGTACCCTAGCCGACAGCCACAACCCGACGCCACCTCCTCTCCCTGCGAAGCTAGCGAACCCAACGCCGATGACCTCTTTTCTGCCCTCATCGCGTGCCCTAGCCACGGTCGACGCTGACCACTTCTCCTCCTCTCGTTTTCATCTCCACCTTCTTCGATTTCCCCGATGATCGCTCTTGCATGTGATCTTCTCCAGAGGGTCTGCCGCAGGCCACTGGACTGGGAATCCTCTTTCCTCCACCTGATCTTGCTCTTCACAAGGGATTGTGCTTCTGATTTCCAGTCGCGATCAGTGGAGTCTAACTGTGGTAAATATTGGGTTCGGGTAGAGCTCATCAAAGAAGGGAATTCTTGTGGAGCACTATTGTGGAGACTTCGATCCCGGCGGAAACTAGACAGGAGATCATATTGCTATTTGATCAAGGTAAAACTCATTAAATTTGAGTCTTGGTTGGTTTGGCTTTGGGTGGTCAGTTTGGACTCAGATTTTTTTAGATCAATTCATAGAGTTGAATCTTTGATTTAGAGGAGCTCTTGGGATGCTATTTTGATTTTTGTTTGGTAGGTTATTATGAACTGTGGTTTTGATCAGTAGGTGTTGGAATTGGAAGAATATGTTAAGTTTCCATCTGTTGTGTTGTCTTTTGGAATGAAATCAGTCCTGAGCTCATGTATTGGATGTAGGTTTTATGTTAGTTATGTGAATTTTCTATTTAGAGCTCTTATCACAGTGTTGGATGGGGATAGCTTGAAGTGTGAATGGATTAGCTATTGGTCTTGATTAAGTTATGATTTGATTTTGGTTGTGTGTGTTGTCATGTAATACCATTTGTTAGTGTTTCAGATTTAGATATTGGTTCTTAAGTGCAATCTGATTTTGGGATTTGATTCTAATTGTTTAGATGAGATTGTAGCATAACTGTAAAATAGATCTTGACTTGTTTCTATTTTGGGTAAGTGTTTAGCTTAGTTCTTTGGCTTGGGATAACCTACCGTGAGCACCAAGAAGTGGGAATTTTCTATTGCAAGCTGATTCGAATGGTTTGAATTGCAGCCTTGATGTATGGATTTTGGATTTGCTGTGGATGAGGATTGATGTTTGGTAGCTTTCTCGTTTGGAATTCGGAATGAGATAACAGTGGGGTTTTGTCTTAGGGATTGGCTGTGAGTACCTTTGGGGTAAATGATTGAATGATTCATTTGGAATCGAACCTACTATTGGATAGATATTTTGTTTTGTTTTGGCTTGGGATTAGGTTGTTATTGGGTCAATAGACTTAGTAATGATTTTTGGCGAGCTCCATCATTGTGGTATTGACCTTTACTAGGATTAGGGTGATCCTAGATGAGTTGTAGATATACTTAGCTAATTTAGCATTTGTTAAAGTAGCTAAAACTGCGTTTTGATACAGGTCACTGAGTTTACTGTTGCTGATTATTGGACCGGAGGTTCCCTACATATACCGATTCTTCATTTTAGGCGGGTACCCTTTGACTTATCTTTTAGATATTGTCATATTGCTATGCGTGGTTTGTTATAGATAACAGTAAGATTGTATGCTATATCTGCCTTAGTATACCTGTATTTGATACATGCTACTTAATCTTGAGGTTATCTCTCGTTTAGATTCATACAGTCTCATTTGTTGTCTGGTGAATATATGCGCATAGATGTAGAGATATGTTCCCTCTTACATGTTGACATTGATAGATCACTGGTTACTTTTTCAGTATACCTAGTAGGTTACGTGTATTCCACAATATAAGATTCAGACCTATACCTAGCACACGGAGGTGTTAGTTGAGGACTTGGTGGGTGTATATGTGTTTGGATCATGCACCATCCTTGCATTATTGCATGCTGACGATCATCGACTCCTATGTAGTCTGAGCCCATCGTCAGTTACATGAGGATATGCACACACATCCACTCAGGGGTAGTGGCTACCATAGGGTGTGTGCATTTGCCCTGTATTGCTCCGCACGGTCACTATTTGGAGGGTGGTTCCGGTGCGTGGTAGCAGCCAGGGATCCCTTCTCGTCCTGAGACACGAGAAGATGAGAGCTAGACTCCCCCATTGCTTGGGGTAGGAGAGAGACCTCCACCAGCATCCTGTCCACTCGGTCACTCAGGAGCAGTGATAGCAGGGTGTGTACAGTTGTCATAGCTCTACCCTTTCGGACGTCCATTTATGACAGGTGGACGATGATCTGATTGGTGTCAGGGGTGACACATATCATTGCACCATGTGCATATTTTGCATCGTGCATTGTTTGCTGCATTTGATTTCTGCACTTGATTGACATGCATATACTGGATATCTGTTTATCTTGGATTATATGTTATACTTGTTCCATAGGGATTTATTTCACGCTCTACAGGATAGATGGATTCTGGTATGTATCTTTATTCAGTATCTTCAGTGTACCCTTTTCTATTGTTCATATGAGACTGTATCAGCGTAGACTCCTATTGTTATTATAACGTACTATGCATATCTGCTGGGTATTCGCTGAGTTTATGGACTCACATCATTGCCATATATTTTTATTTTCAGGCTGAAATACTTGAAGTCGCCGGAAGAGCCCAGCATCCAGCTCCTACCCATCGCAACGACAGAGTTTTGTTTTTGTACTTGGCGATGTATTTATTTCATATTTCTTTTAGGACTTTGTATATGTCTTGTGAGTGTTGTAGTGTGCCCCAAGGGGTTTATGTATTTGTTGATTTGTCGTAAGTCGGACCGGTCCGCAGTCAGGTATGATTTCCTTAGTTGTCGGGTGCTTTTATGTTGTGTTTATCTATTTTGGAGGCCTGAGGCCAAATATATATTGCGTGGGATGTTTGTATTGTGTGAATTGTCCGTCGGACAGGGGAGGTGCTGTCCGATTTTCTATTGGATCAGCGACTCCTAGGTCTCGGGGCGTGACAATTTATTTTGGTATCTCAATTGGTATCAGGATTCATAAACTCTAGTACTTAGCCTGGAGGTCTAGAGTTCGAATCCGAGGAAGGCAAAAATCCACTGGCCAGGGGTGGGAAGTCCTAGTGAGTAACTGCACGGCCAAGGGGCCGCCAAAGGGGCCGAGGGTCGCCTAGAGGGGCCGCCAAATGAGAGATTTGGCCGCCCAAGGGGCCGAGGGGCCGGGTCGTTATACACTGCGTACTAAAACTCTTGATAGAAAGAACAAATGATAGACGAAGTTTTGACAAAAAGCAAAAGTCGATATTCACACCCCCCCCCTCTATCGACGCCACCGATCCCACATTATTTATTCCCTTAATATGCTCCCAATTGGTTTTTAATCCATTATC
The DNA here is from genome assembly GCA_024364735.1 of Boesenbergia rotunda. NCBI lineage: Eukaryota > Viridiplantae > Streptophyta > Magnoliopsida > Zingiberales > Zingiberaceae > Boesenbergia > Boesenbergia rotunda. Next base: position 355,986 of record JAGFNQ010004332.1, read on the forward strand.
TATAATTGTGTCTATGAATTTAAGTCATTGCTTTGTGCTTAAGTTTTTTCTTAAACTCCTTGTTTGGTTACTGTATTTGACTATAGCTTCACAATCAGTCCTAATAGTAATTTCTTGCTTATTGCAAAGGAATAACATAAAGGCTTCAAGATAATATATTACTATTAGAATTTAATAATCTAAAGAAGTTAAATGACATTTTTCTTTGTATTTTCCATAAGCATGTCTATATAAGGTTTCTGCTCATTTAGGGTCATATTTTGATGGTTTTCTAAATAAAACTCCTTCGCGTCCAATTTCACATCCATCTATTTATATGATTAGGTAATCAAAGTCAAGGGGAAGGGTCAAAAATGGGATATGTTTAACCATTATTTCTATAATGTGTTTAACCAATGCAACATCTTGTTGCTTAAATCTTTATCTTGTAAGTGAGATTTTGTTATATAATGGTCTGCTCACTTTTCCTATATCTTTTAGGTAGTATCTCGTATAATTATGTAATATGAGAAAAGCCCTAAGAGTTTTGGTGTCGTCCAATTTATCAGGGAACATAAGTAGTTTAGAAGTGATATGTGGCTGAAGAGCAATCGTCCCTTGTCCAATTTCTGCTCCTAGAAATTCAATATGTTTCATGGCTAGCTTCATTTTACTCTAAGACACTATTAGTATATTTTTCTCAAACAGATTAAAGACTAGGTGTAGATATGCATAGTGCTCATCTTGTAGGACCGTTGGCAGGCAGGAAAGAGGGGGGTGAATTGTCCTACAAGTTAGAACTAGATCTTTTGCACAACTCTTGCAAAGATAGAAGTTAGTTTCAGCAGTTAATTAAAAACATAAACAATGAAAGAAATTAGTAAGAGACATAATGGTTACTTGGTTGCAACCAGGGTGGTTGCTAATCCAAGGTATTGAAAAACTTGACTAATGAAAGGCTCCTTCATTGTAGACAAAGTAGCTTCTTACAGACTTTGAACCGTTTACAAAATGACTAGAAAAATGAAGTACAATTGATGATATCTAATCCTAGCTTTTAAGGGCTAATTATAACCCGAAAAACAAAGTGAATGTTGTGCTGACATGGACCTGTGGCGCCACAAATATGATATGAGGCACAACTTTATCCACGCGCCAACGTTTACTAGCGATAAATTTTTGTTCTGAGGCTCCTCAGTTCTGACCTAAGGCGCCTCAGTTCTGATCTGAGGTGTCTCGGGTTCAAACCGAGGCACTTCAGTTCAACTTTTGTGCAAAGCTGAACATTTAGCTGAGGTGCCTCACACATCAACTGAGGCACCTCAGTTAACCAGTTGGTCAAAGTCAACACCCAAATTGACTTTTTTGTCCTTCTTCCGCTTGGATGATTTCTAGCCAACCAGAGTTAGGCTCACCTGAATCCGACTCTGGCCTTCGCCTCGAACGGACTTCCTCCCAGCTTTTCATCTCTCGAATGTCGTGTGCATCCTTCTCAATCCACTGGTGTACTCTTCAACAAACTTATGCGTCTCTCGGATATACCGAGCCCGTTGGTTCCCTTCTCGTGTCTTGTCTGCTTCATTTTCCAATCAATTTCCTGTGCTCCTAAGCTCCTACACACTTAGACACAGGGATCAAACTCAACTAGGACTTAACTTGACTTGTTGAACACATAAAAAATACCTGGGTACTTACAATCTCTCCCTTTTTTATATGCATCAACCCAAGTTAAGTTTGGGTTAACACAAACAAGAAATAACAAATTGTTTATTAAAATAATAAATAAAATAATGTGATTTAGTGAAATAACTATGCAATTAAAATTGAACATGGCCTCCCCCATAACATAATCCTACTCTTCCTCTTTGATCACATCAAAAAAGAGGTACTTGTAAAAAAAACAAGTATCACAAACTCATTAAGGGGAAAAAACATAGTTTAGAAGATTTTAAAAAACTTGATGAATTTTGAAAAAAAAATTAAAATTCAATTTGTACTTCAAAAAATTTTGATAATTTTTTTGAATATCCAAAATATAATGTATAGATTTTGAAAAATTAGAATTATCAAAAAGTTTCGAAGTATTTATAAATATAAAAATACTATTTTATAAAATATTATTTAACCATTAGAAAATTTTCAAAAATTTTGTCGAAGTGGGAAATCAATGAACTCAATAGCATAAAAACTTTCATATTAAAATAAAATTTTTGAGTTCGAAAACCATGATTTTAATCAAAGAAACAATTTTGGATAAAAAATAATTTTAAAATTAGATATTGACCTCGAAAAATATTATGCTAATTTTTTGCAATGGTAAAAAAATATAACTTTCAAGTCTTAAAAAATCAGACATTTCAAAAATAATTTTCTAAATATTTTTAAAATTAAAAAGTCAATTTTAGAAAGTAAATTCCTGAAAATTCATCGATTATTTTTAAAATTCTGAAATATTACAATAAGTAGATAAAATATTTTCTATCATAAAAAAATTGAAAATGAATAATCTTCGAATATTAATATTTGATTTAGATTTTCTAATAATCAAGAAAATCAAAGGTAATTTATTCAATACAAAAAAATATTTAATAATTTAAAATTGATTTGGAAATCCAAAATAGATTTTTACCTACAGGGTTAATCAGGAACTTTGGTGGAATATAATTCTTGGGCACTTTTGTGATTTGGCCCCTATGGCTCCTAGTATAGTAGTTAAGACCAAAGTATATTTAAAATTCTTTTTTGGGAGAAGAATTTAGGCATGCCAGTTCTTTTTCTAATTTTTTTATTTTATCATTTTCATGCTTCACATTATCATACATTTTTAAGGACATGAAATAGCTATTCCTATTTCAAATTTAAATTATTTGTCCTTAATTTACATAAACTCCTAAGCATGATTCTAATACCAAAATGTAGTTTGTTGAGAGGAAGTTTACATACCTTACTATTTCGTCGTGTCTAAAACTAGATGCTCCCCCTTCATCGCTACCTTCTGCTGTCGAATCTCTCCCTTCATCGATGCTCATGTCAGAGGTGGTTGCTTCGTCGTCCTCTTCTTGGTGACTTGCCATAACTGCAAGTCCGGTGTAGGCTTCAATTTCGATTTCATCAGATGTCGTATCGTCCCACATCGCTTTCAGGCTCTTTTGCTAGGGCTTATTCTCCTTCTTTTTGTTCTTCAACTTTGGACATTGATATTTGATGAACCTTCTTTGTCACAATGGTAGAATCTTACTTGCCTCTTCCTTGGAGAACATTTCATGCCCTGTGACTTATTAAACTTGTTAGACTTAAAATACATATTGAGTTTTCTTACCATGTACATTGTTTCCTCTTCGTCGGCAAAAAATTCCGAGTCTGGTTCGATCCTCCTCATATTTAGGGTGATATTGTCTGTCTTTTTTTTTCTTGATCCTGCACATCGAGATTCATGTAATTCGAAGGTAGAAAACATTTCTTCTAGGGTACTTACCTTCATATCCTTTGAGATGTAGTATACATCTACTATTGAAGTCCACTCTTGGGTTCTTGAGAAGGCATTAAGAGTGTATCGGATCGAGTCATGATTTGTCACTGATTCGTTGAGGTTGGTGAGTCCAATGATCAAATCTTTGATCTTTACATGAAGCTTGGCCATCGTTTCTCCTTCCTTCATCTGAATGTTGGTTAGCTGGTTCCGGAGGAGTCTCTTCTTGCTAACATAGCTTCTGATGTGCCTTCGTGAAGTTCTAGGAACTTCTCCGAGAATTCTTTTGCTGAGTTGTAGGAGCCAATGCGGTTGACTTCTTGAGGTGGCAGTACAGTTAGCAAGAGGAATTCAGCCTTTCCGTTGGCTACTTAGTCAGCTTGTTCCTTTTTGTTCCATAGATATTCCTCCTTTCCATCTCTATTTGTATCTTTGAGAGCTTTAAAATCATATTTAATAGTGAGCAAAATCTGAAAATCAGTTCTAAAAAATATCTCTATTTTCTTTTACCATATGGAGAAATCTCCCTCGAACTTCAACGGGGAATTCTGGATCCGGCCATCTTCTTGTTGCTTTATCAGGAGGTTAGTCCTTCAAAAGTGAACCTCACTTTGATACCACTTGTAGGACCGTTAGCAGGATAGCAAAATGGGGTGAATTGCCTTGCTAGTTAGAACTAGATCTTTGGCTCAACTCTTGCAAAGATAGAAGTTAGTTTCACCAGTTAAATAAAAACATAAACAATGAAAGAAACTAGTAAAAGACACAATGGTTACTTGGTTACAACCAGGATGGTTACTAATCCAAGGCATTGAAAAGCTACATAATGATAGAATCCTCCATTGTAGGTGAAGTAGTCTCTTACAGACTTTAAACAGCTCACCAAATGACTAGGAAAATAAATTACAATTGATGATATCTAATCCTAGCTTTTAGGGGTTATTTATGGCCTGAAAACCAAAGTGAATGTTGTGTTGACGTGGACCTGAGGTGCCTCAAATGCGTCTCATATGTGATCTGAGGCGCCTCAAATGCGTCTCATATGTGTGTTAGGATGTATACTAAAAGTCTAGCTTTTGTATGAACATCTATACTTTGGAATGAGAATCACATGATCATTGTTTGCATTTTATATTTATTATATGTGTGCATATTGTCTAATACTTTACATTGTAGATAACATAGTATGTAGTGTCACACAGAAGATCATGTTATCAGTCCCTTGTAGAGTATAAGTAGTGGCTCACAACCGAGATGGTTTTGGACAAACCATTGTCATGGTTGTAGTGTAATTTGGTATTGGTCTATCTTGATCATAGAATTACACTAGTACACTTTGTGTGTATTGAGCAGGACCGATATAGAGGTGATTCGATTTATACTGACTATATGATCGAATTAGACCTCAGATATTATAGTGTACATGCTCTTAATCCCGATAAAATAATGAGCACATGTACTTAATATCTATTTCTTTGATTTACCAGTGGGCGAGATTTATTTGTTAAATCGATAGACCTGGTAAATTAGAAAATAATATTATTTACATGGTGAGTCTTTGATTATAGAAGGAAACTGTGTCCTAATGTGTTAGGATGATGATGTCCCTTTGAGGAGCTCATAAAGTTCATCATGTAAATCCTACATATGGACTTGGTCCGACATGATGATAAAGTTGAGTGGTACTACTCATGGACTTAGATATTAATTAATTAAATTGTCAGTAATTTAATTAATTAATGGACATGCGAGATCTTAAACACGGGGACACATAATATGGTAGAGCCCATATTTATTATGGGGGTTGGTGCGGTAGTTCAATGATAACCCTTTAGTGGATTGGGTTATCATTAATGGATCGGGCTTTGGATCCATTAGGAGACCAAGACTCAACTCCTTCTCATGGTCCCTATTATAGCCTATATATACATCATGAGTCATGAGACCAAGGCACAAGAACATAACCTAATTATTCTCCACTCCCTCCCTCTCTCTCTCTCCTAGGGCTAGCCGGCGGCAAGGGTGAAGAAGAAGAGAATTTTTCTCTTCTCCTCTCTTCTCTTCTCTTTAGTGGTGCCGCAAGGAAGCAAGGAAGACTTCTCATCTTCCATCTTGGCTAGCGCAAGCTTGAGGAGAAGGGAGAACTGGCGGCGCAAACACAAGGAGGAAGAGGTGGTGGTCGACGGCAATCAAGAGGAGAGGAAGGGTGGCTTGGGTTTAAGGGAAAGAATTCTTTCTTTCCTTCTCTTCTTCTTCTTCATCTTCTCTTCTCTCCTTCCTTGTGCTTGCGGCTAGGTCAAGAAAAGAGAGGTTTTCATTCTCTCTTTTGGCAGGCGGCAACAAGGTGGAAGGGTGGTGGTTTGCGCATACAAGGAAGAAGGAGTTCCTTCTTCTTAGGGTTTCGGCGCAAGCTTAGTGGAAGAAGAAGGTGCCTTGGTGACTTTGTTTCTTGGAGGATCATCGCCCACACGATGTCCAAGAAGAGGATAGGACATACGGTAGAAGAGAAAGAGGTAAATGTTGGTAATAAACCCTTGTATGGCTTGAGGGTTTCCTAAGCAATCACGGGGTCGAACATGAGAGACCTCTCTATGTCTACGGATTAAAAATTTAATCCGAATAGAGACCCGTATCCCAAATGACCGTCTCGTCGTCGTGTCAATTAATCCAAGTCACAACTTAGCCAAAACCAAACTTAAGGCCTTGTAACTTTCCGGATTAATCAATCGCAGAAAAGACGACGAATGGATCGCCGGTCTTTGTGTTTATTATCGGGGTCCATGACATAAATTAATTATCACATTGATTAACAAATAATTAATCTATGATAATTAATTAATAACATGCAATGATAGACAAAATCAAAGCAATAACATAGCAAAAGAAAGACGGAGCTAGGGAGAGGTATACCTCGCCGTTTACCTCGCAGTCTTCTACCTTATGACTCTCCCCTCTTGGACGTCGTGTGGGAGACGAGCTACCAAGACGCGGAGTCACCAAGAGCCTCGAATTAATCTCCTTTCTTCAAGCTTCTTCCAACCACCAACACAAACCCTAGAGAGTTAGGGTTATCTTGCACCGGCCACCTATTAACCTCTCCTCCTCAAGCCACCGGCCACCTCAAGGTCCAAGGTCCGGCCAGCCGCAAGGTAGCACTGAGAGGTAGGCTCGGAAGATGAAGAAGAGGAAGAAGAAGCGAGAACAAATCTCCTTTTCCTCCCTCACAAACCCGCAGCTACCCTTCCTCCTACTTCTTGCGCCGGCCATAAATATGGAAAGAAAACATCCAAACTTGTGCAGCCAACGACCAAGCTCTTCCCTAACCTGCTGGACATGCTTCCAGCCTCAGGGAGACTCCTACCTCAACAGAAGAAGCAATGGAAGTGAAGGAAGATGATGAAAACCCAAGCTGCCCTCTCCTTCTTCTTCTTCCTTGTTACGGCACACAAAACTACTTCCTCCCCTTTTCTCCGCCAAATCCAGCCACCCCAAGGGTTGCTCCGGCCAAAGAGGAGTAGAGAGGAAGAAGAAACTTTAGAGGATTCACTGTCTCTCTTCTCCTTCTTCTCCCTATTGCCGCCGGACCCAAGGAGGGTTGTCGCAACCCTAGGAGAGAGAAGAGAGGGGTTTTGGGTTTTGGATTGCTGGAAGATTATTCCTTGATTAATTGTGGATTAATTAGCCTTGGTATCATGACTCCTATGGGGTATTTATAGGGCTAAAATAGGGATCATGAGGAGGAGTTGGTTCTTGGCCCGCTAATGGATCCAAACCCGATCCATTAATGGAGATCCATTCCACTAAAGGATCACATTGAACTTCCTCACCAACCCCCATATTTTCATATGGGCTCCACCTATTATGAGTCGTCCATCTCCCCGTGTTTAAGATATCGAATGCCCGATAATTAATTTAAATTACTGATAATTAAATTAATTATGCTCTTGATCCTTGATTAGTACCACTCAACCTTTTCATCATGTCGGATCATAGTCCACTTGCAAGATTTGACATGACAATCCTTTTGAGCTCACCAAGGGGGCATCATCATCCTGACTCACCAGGACACGGATTCCCTCAATAATCAATGGCACACCATATAATTAATAATATTTCCCAATTTACCGGGTCTATCGATTTAATAAAATAAATCTCACCCATTGGTAAGTCAATGAAATAATAATTAATTATACATGCCCATTATTATTTCGGGATTAAGAGATCGTACTCCATAATATATATCCGAGGTCTAATCCAATTTATGAAGTCAGTACAAAATTGGATGACCTCTCTTTTGGTCCTACTCAATGCACACAAAGTGCACTAGTACAATTCTATGGTTAAGACAAACCATACCTAATTACACTACAATCATCCCGATGGTTTGTCCAACTCTATATCGGTTGTGAGCCTCTTACTTATACTTCTGCAAGGAACTTGATAATATGATCTTCTGTGCGACACCACGCACCATGCTATCTACAATGCCAAGTATGATTTTTCCTCCAAATGGGGTGCGAACCCTGAGACGCTGGGCTTCTAGACCGCCCACTGCGAGCGCTTCCCGATTTACCCTGGCGGCTGGTGGGAAACTTCCGTGTGGCTGGGTCGGTCACCCGAGGTTGGTTGGAAAAACTCGTTAATCTTTTTTTTTTTACAATGCCAAGTATGAGACATTTTGTGCACATATTAATATAAATATGCACTGTGTGAATTTGCGATTTTCTTTAAAATGTAAATGTATTCTAACCAAAAGCAAGACTTTTAGTATACATCCTAACAATCTCCCACTTATACTCAAAGACTTTGCTGTTTTCAAAATGTCATACATCTGACCCCTAGATCCTTCACATGCCTAAAAGCTCTCGCTACCAAGGCCTTAGTTTAAAGATCTCTCTAGGTCATTCTCTGATGTAATCTAGGCAACAACAGTTATTCCTCACCAGGGTGGTACTTGTACTATATGTGTTTACTTGTCTTATGGACTCGTGATTTCTTCGAGTTTGCAACTGCACCATTTTGATCACCAGAAATGTGATAGATCTGAGCAAACCAGTAATCATATCGAAGTCCATCTTGAGATTCCTTAACCATGTAGCTTTCTTGGCTATCTAAGAGATTGCCAATCATCCAGCTTCTATGGTAGAGTCCATCACGCAGCCGCTACGCGACACTCTCCCATACTACAGTTCCACCTCCTAAAAGTAAACATAAACCCCTGAGGAATACATATATTTGCCCCTTATCTTGATTGGAATTATGTATCCATATAACCCATAGGAGATTGGTTTGTCTGGTAAGCTAGCATATAGTCTTTAGTCCTTCTCAGGCACTAATATATGCTTTTACCGCAATCCAATTTCCTTGACCTGGGTTACTCCGATATTTGTTAACCATGCCTACGGCACAACAGATATCTGGGCTCGTTTTTAGCATACATGAGGCTTCCTATAGCCAATGCTAAAGGAACCGCCATTACCTACTCTATCTCTTTTGATAATCTAAACATATCTCCTTAGATAGAGTAGCTCCAAAATTGAAAAGTTCAAAACTTTTCTTGGAGGTATCCATACTAAAATGAGTTAGGACAGCGTCTTGAATGAAGCTTGGGATAAGCATATCATCCTTGTCTGGAGATCCCTTAGATCTTTGATCCTCAAGGATATGTCTTACTATTCCCAAGTCCTTCATGATTGTTTGGACAACCATACCTTTACGTCTGACAATATTCTATCATTGTTGCCAACCAATAAAATATTATCTACGTATAGTACAAGAATACCACCACGTATCTGTCACATTACTTACATACACAAATCTCATCCGTCCTTTGAACAAATCCACATGACTGGATTTATCTCATCAAAGCGGATGTTCCTTTTCACAGGTCTAGGGATCCGGTTCATGTTCACCAAGGAGTCAGTCCATAGACTTTCCAAGAACATGAATCCTTTAAGTTGACTAACAACCCTCCCACTATGATATGGTACCCCTTGTGTATCTTCTGTGACACGAGGTGTAGTGCCTTGTGGTATTCCCTCTTGTACAGTTGGTACTAAGATTAGAATATCCCCTTATTTAATTTACTCAGAATAACTCTACTCATGGGCTTGTGGTTTATTTCATAGTCTTTTTCCTAAGAATCAGTCATTCGTACCAACGAATATCCTCTGATCCTTAGGACTACTAAACCACCTTTTGTTCCCTTAGGATAGCCTACGAACATATGCACTAGATTCTAACTTATCAGTGTCTCTCTTCAGCACAAGTGCTGAACTACCCATAATCTGAACATGCCTTAGACTAAGCTTTCGCTTAGTCTACATTTCTATGGTTTTAAGAGACTACTGACCTCTTCTTAGGAATATGGACTTTGTCTCTACTGTCGAGGAACCTAAATGTGATCTTGTCGAGTTCTGTGCCGAAAAACCGGACTTCTCGACTCTAGCCCGTTTGCTCCGACGTAGCTCTACGTTTTGATAGTCAATAGTCCTTTTACGACAACTAAGTTCAGAAACGTCATTGTCTTTAGAGCTTCCGTTGCTATCACTTTGAATGTTTCCCTTCTTATTTGGGAATATACTTTCAAAGAATATTGCATTCCGAGATTCTATACTTGTTCCCACATGAATATCAGGAATGTCTGACTTGTGAACTATGAAACGATATGCACTACTATTTTGGGCATATCCGACAAATATTGCATCGAACGTTTTAGATCTTATTTGATTTGGCTTGGGTACTTCAACCTTTGCCAAGCACCCCCACACTTTCAAGTATTTGTACGATGGCTCGCGGCCTTTCTATAGTTCGTATGGCGTTTTATCGGTCTTCTTGTGAGGGATTTTATTGAGAATGTGATTTGTCGATAATATAGCTTCCCCCCCCCACAAGTTCTGGGGTGTGCCTAAATTTATCAACAAGGCATTCATCATTTCCTTTAATGTCCGATATTTACATCCGGTAACACCATTCGATTGAGGTGAGTAAGGCGCCGTTGTCTGATGGATAATGCCAGATTCTGAATAAAATTCATCAAACGGTGCACCATATTCTCCACCTCTATCGCTACAAATTATTTTAATTCGTTTATCAAGTTGATTCTCAACTTCTGTTATATAGAGTCTAAAAGCTTCTAAGGCTTCATCTTTACTTCTTAAAAGAAAGACATAACAGAACCTCGTGCAGTCATCGATAAAGGTAATCAAATATTTTTTACCTCCTCTAGTTTGCACGAATTTTAAGTCACATAGATCACTATGTATTAAATCTAGAGGAGTCGTTGACTTTTCCACCGAATGAAAAGGTAGTCTCATCATTTTTGCTTCCACGCACACTTCACATTTGTGTGTTTTGTCAACATTGACGTTTGGTAATAAATTTAATTTGACGAGATGTTTCAGAGTATTATTATTAACATGTCCAAGTCAATCATGCCATAAATTAAAACACTCAACAACATAGTTGGAAGCTTTTATTTTATTACCATCAAATTCATGGTGTACAGTCATTACAACCATCTTGAACAAACTCTATTCTAAGTACCCTTTACCTACGAATACATCATTCTTCGTAAGTACAAAGTTGTTTGACTGGAACACTAGTCTGAAACCAGCTTTAACAAGTGTCGATCCAGAAACTAGGTTCTTTCTGATTTCGAGAACATAGAGCACATCAATAAGTGTTAGCTCCTTCCCTGATGTCATCTTCAGAACAACTTTTCCAAGTCCGACAATCGGTGAGGTCGTGGAATTGCCCATATAGAGTTTTCTTCCACTTATCGGAGTATACTTGGAGAACATTGCCTTATCAGAACAGATATGACGTGTTGCTTCAGTATCGATCCACCACTGCTTCGGGTTGTCCACCACCGTGTTGGCTTCAAACACGACCACAGTGAGATCTAGCTCCATGTCGTCAGAAGTTGCGACCTAGTTCACAACATCCTTCTGTCCCTTGGTTGGTTTCTTTGGGCGTCTGCAATCTTTGGACATGTGTCCTGACTTTCCGCAGTTGTAGCATAAGCCCTTGAATTTCTTGCCTTGAGCCTTCTTTTTGAATTGCTTCAGCTTCTTGGAGTTCGGCTCAGCCAGGTTAGACATCTCGTCGATAGCCCGCTTCGTTTCTTTAGAGTCGGAGAACCTTCGATTATCCTCCTCTATTCGTAGCCTCAGGATCAGGTCTTCAAGCCCCATCTCCTTTTTCTTATGCTTCAGGTAATTTTTGAAATCCTTCCACGACGGGAGGAGTTTCTCAATTACCGCGGCCACTTTGAACGACTCGTTCAGCTTCATGCCTTCGGCATCCAGATCATGCAATATCAGTTGCATATCTTGGACTTGAGATGTCGCACTTTTGGAATCCACCATTTTGAAATCCAGAAACCGGCCAACGATGAATTTCTTCAAACCGGCATTTTCGGTTTTGTATTTCTTCTCTAGTGATTCCCACAGAGATTTTGTCGTCTTTATCAGACAATACACGTTATATAACGTGTTGTCCAATACATTGAGAATATAATTACGGCACAGGAAATCTCCGTGCGACCACGCATCACAAGCAGCCTTACTATTGGAATCTCCTTCCATAGCGGCTGGCGGGTCTTCACGCAAAAACCTTACGAGGTTTAGCGTCGTCAGATAAAATATCATCTTCTGCTGCCATCTTCTAAAATCGGCTCTGTTGAATTTCTCCGGCTTCTCTCCGGGTGGAACGGAGGTCGGGACTCCGGGTGAAGCGGTAGTCGGAACGTCGTTGATCACGGCCATATCAGATTGCACCAACATCGTTTTACGAAGATAGTGTTGAACACTAGCCTTGATGATATTATATCAGATTACATTCTCCCGGCGATAATACTCACCGACGGCGCCAAACAGTAAATGTAGGTAAGGATGTGATGGAAGAAAAACAGAAGCCTCATGTGAGGAGAGGTGAGAATGGAATAAGATGTTTAAGCCTACCTGCCTCACCTTTTTCATTATGCATAAAAAGGGAGGCCGAAGTAGAGTAAAATATAATTGGACAAAAATAAAAATTTAAAAAAAACCCCAAATTAAAAAGAAACATTAAATGAGCATTTTAAAAAATCAAAATTAAAATGATGCCCTATCAGATTTTTTCCCCTCAAAATACTCTATCTCAACATTGATGTAACAACTGTCGATAATTATTATTATAATGTATAAAAGCTACAGAATAGCTGTTACAATATTATTCTTGACAGAGCTAACCTTAAGGTGGCCAAGGGAGGGTCGGCGCACAAAGATCCCACCTCTCTGGTTGGCCTCAATTTTTTATATTTTTTAGTAAATATTTTTTTAATAATGCCTAACAAAACAATTCAAGTGTTATATCATTGAAAAATAAATTAAATTAAAAAGGACTAATTATAAATTTTAAAATTGGACAATAGTGTAATGGTTAGACCCTCTAATAAATAACCAAGAGATTTTAGTGAGAAGTGGACCTAAGAACGTTGATCGTCTAGATAAACCTTTATGAGTATTTCTCGATTATCCTAATAGCTAGTGGAAACTTTTCGAAGGATCGAATTGGAAATTTTAAGATTAATTGAATCGGAGAATTAAATATCTAATGCTAATTAAAAAAATAAATTAAAATAATTTAATTATAAATACTAAAATATTATATGCACTTTGTTCGTAAACGTGCAAAAAAAAAAAAAAAAGAGAGAGACAGAGCACATGAACACAAGCCCAATTTTTTTTATATGCACCTAACAGTTAATGGTAATTTCTATAACTATTTTAAAGTAATTTTAATGAAATTTTGGTGTCTAAGCTAGCAAGTTTGACGCCCATGATTAGAAATTTTTTTTCAATGAAAAAACAATTAAAACCTCTTAAAATGTCTTGCCTGACCTTTGCTCGAGTCAACCTGGACCAATCATTATTATTAGGCCTTGCACACCAAGGATTCATATTTTTCATACACATCCATGGCCCTATTGCACTTTCAATGTTTCCTGTGGCGAAAGGCACCTCCTCAGGTTCTCCAAGAACCCTTAGCCATTCCCTTAGATTCTGAACAGTCCTCATTTCACCAAAGGCATCTCTTTCCACCAAAAGATCTATGAAGACATCGAACCTTTGCACTACTATTAACCACGAGTACTGAAGTTTTCATCATCGCCAGGGAAAATGTTTCCGATGGACACCACTGCGAATTCCTTTGCATGCTAGTGATGCAACTCCACATTCTACCATGAGTTAATAAACCTATCCATGTGCACTCCAAATGATTCAGCATCTCAATAAAGGGTGGCAAAGGCAGCTATTCCATGGAGTGGTTATTGGGGTGCTCAACTTTATTCAGAGCCTAAGTACACAAGATTATGGGAACTGTTACTGTCAGATTAGCCAAGTGATAGTTGGCGTCTTGCTAAAGATTACAGAACAATCTTCCCATGTAATAGCCTAATTTGGTAACATGATACATTATGCATGAGGGTTGGAATACCAACCCAATTGTAGGATACCGACTAAGATGCCAAAAAGGTAATGAAGAAATACATGTTGAAGACAAATAATTATTGGAATGTTAGGGGGAAAAAAGTAAAGATTAGCTGAAGAGACGAGTGTTATTTTGCTAGAGCAATCAAAACTCATGCTTATTGAAAATCACTTTGAATCTGTGAAGAGACATCGTACACTACCTGTGACACCACCCTGCACGATATGATGAGGTCAAAAAAGACCCACCTGTAAAGAAATGGCACATGTCATGGGCAATTGGATAAAGAAAGCAACCAACGGCATCAGCAGATGATCAATTATACACATCCTAAATTGCCAAGCACACATTCTGCACTCTGGCTGTATGGTCTCCGACTTAGGTGTTCAGAAAGCATGGTACCTTGGTCTCCGGTGCCTGAGCGAAGTTAAAGTAACTTCAAAGTGGTCGGTCATATTGAGCAAACAGTAGAAATATGAAAACTGCATTTGTCGAGAAGAGATCAAAGGAGAACAGCGCTCTTTTACAGAACAAATCTAATTTCATAACTTGTTCCTGCGCGATTGATCAATGCTCTGATACAGCACGGCTTTCCAGCAAGTTCAACACCGAACACCAGGAGCGTACCCAAAATGCAAGCTTGTAATTGACACTATAATTAATACAAAATCGTTTCTGATTACCAAGTTAATTGGGAACCAGTTCGTCAAGAATAAACGCATTTCCATGTGTAACATTAGAGAAAAAAGAATTGCTAATGGGAAACGCCAACTATACCCTTATTGCAGAGGGCAATGGAAACATGGGAAGAAAGAAATAATAGGGGGGCCAAAAATGGATCTACATTGCTTCAAGGATGGCATCAATCCAATCAGAAGTGCCAACCCACTACTCTTCAGCCTGAAGAATGAATGATATAAAAACAGTCAATTCGTGAACTAACCTGAAACAATTGTACAATACCAACTCTTGGAGCCCTATCTTCCCTACAAATTTCTCTGAGGTCAAGAATCTGAAGAAAAAACAATGTTTGTGTTGCTGGATGACTTCTGCGTGATCAAGAACCAGCAATAGAAGAAATTTCTTTTCCGACTTTTATTTGGGTGACTCTTGACAGTTGAAAGTATCTGCTGATGTCTTTGCTAGAAGTTGCAGTAAAGAAGGATGCAGCCATGTTTGTTTTCCTTCTCTCTGATTCAGTTCTACTACTGCATTTTGCATCTCAAACTATGGATTAACATTGCATTCCTCCATATAACGCTCATCTCGTGTAAGGTAACTCTTCCAGTATTTCTTGTACTTTGGAATCGCTAGATCGAGCCAAGGCTTCATGTTTCCATTATAATGCAATGCTGCTACATTTTTTACAGTCTCTTCAGAGACTCCATAATCATGGCCAAGTCCTTCCTGAATTAAAGTATTATCTAGAGTATATATATGACCATGAAAAGCAAGTAAATTCACTGGAAGTGCAGCAGCTCTCCATTGTGCATCATTTTTCTGTTTCAACTGCCATTGAAAGATAGATAAAATAATTATGATAAATAAGATAATTAGACAATGAAATTAAAAACTCCAGTAGTAGTTTTCAAACCAAAATCCGGTCATCAATAGAAATAAATATTATTAAACTATTTAATCATATATTGAAATTTCAATTAAACCAATATCTAATACTTAGCAATTACCTTATGGACAAGACTCTGATAAATTCCAGTAATATCTAGTTCTCTCCATTTCTCCAAGTCAATTTTGTTTATACCAGACATCCAGGCACAGGAATTACTGTCATACCCAGTAGCACCTAGATAAGACTCCAGCTGACCCAATTTGACTCCACAGAATTCAGTAGCGGCAATTACTTTTCCACCCATATTAAGATTCCACAAAAAGGATATGTCTTTCTGAACAACCACATCATCATCCAAAAGAATTACTTTGTTTAGATTCTTAAACACTTCAGGAAGAAGAAAATGGGAATGACCGAATACTGAGAGGTATTTTGTGTTCATCTGCAAAGGGGATGATTGAGTAGTAGTGTGACTGGAGACACGGAACTCCTCCGGCATTGAAAGCTCTCCCAAATCCATGTTGGAGAAATGATTAGACTTAAGCTCATCAAAGTTCAGAATGTGAATGGTTGCTTCCCTATATGAGTGTCTGGCAAACCAATGTTTCATAGAGTAAAAATTTTGTTTATCAGTTAGCACGTGGAAGGCCATGCTATTGGGTTCCTGTAAAATAATTAATGTTCACTAATGTGATGAAAGAAAAAAGACAAAAAAAACCAAAGAGAAACAACACAAGGATTAGAATTTCATACCCCAGAATTCATTACGGTAGAGTTGATGGTAACTGATAGTGCTAGTACATTTCTTGAAAAGATAACATAGTGTACATAGCTTGGATTGTCAATTTTATAAGCAGTAGAATGCTGCATATCTACTGATGGAGATTTGAAGAACTCCACAGTCAGTCTCATTAGAAGGCAATGAAAAGTTTTGGACATGGTCTGGACACCAAGCTGATAGAGAAATGCACTTTGTTTCATATGAAAATGAGCTTCATCTTCTGTCAGATCAAGTATCTGTCTAAGTTTTCTATCAACATTATTACAATCAACACGGCATGACTTGGATTTTGCAATAATGTTGTCCATGTTCGTAATCTTCTTCCCCACACTGAAAGAATAAAAAGCTTTGATTACTGGATTTAGACGACAGAAGAAAGAAATGAAATGCAAAATGTCCATAAAATTTCCAACAGACTGATCTAATGAAAGGCAAAATAAGGATATTCAATTACAAAGCAATCAATTAGAATCAAGAAAACATGTCAATAATACTGTTAATAAATATTTTAATCTCAAATTATACAGGTTGACTTTCATCATTGGTGTTCATAATACCTAAATTAAATGCACCACCAGATCAAAATTATTATTAAAATACCAAGAATTAAAAGAGAATTGCCAATTAGTGTTCAGACGAGCACAACAAGATGAGATATAAAATTGGATGAGGCTCAAAAATTGTTGAACTAACCTCCATTTCATTTGGAGCCCTAATTTTTGTTATTTCTTTTTTTTTCTTTTCAAACATTGTCACCCTTAAGTTTTCATGTGTGGCATTTGAGTAATCTTATCAGTATTTATTTAACAGAAATGAGCCCAAAAAAAAAAGGATAACCAATCAAATTTTCACCTCTCTGTTCCACTGTTGACTTCCTCTCTCTTCCTTTACATCGTTCAACTTCCTCCCTTCCTCATTGTTTCTATATGTATTGCAACTTCCTTGTCACTCTACCTCTACTCCAACTTCTACTTCCTTTGCCTTGATTATCATCTCCATCCTCGCCTCTCTACTCTCATAAATTCCAAGCTTCCTCATTATCACTTGAAATAGTGCTTTACGTAGACCTTCTCATTTCCCATTCCCTCTCTTCACCCTTTGGTCCTCATTTGGACCATGTAGCCTTGGTCCTTGTCCTCGCTAACACAAAGATCCCCTTGCTACTCTCTTATGATTACTTCATCTACCCATCCAACCTTGCCTCTGCCAAATCAACATTGCTTGCCACCTAAAATTAACCAACCTCCACATCGCCTTCAACATATTGTTACAGTCAAGCATCCTCATATGGTCGTGATGAGAAGGGGAAATGGGTCCCACAATTGAGGAGCCATGTCAAAATTAAACCACATCATAAATATTGTTATAGTCTGAATTTTAGCACATTTAATAATTTATATTTATATTTAAATGATTTATCTGGATTTATCTAGGCAGTTTTAAGACTGTTTTGAAATTTAAAGTTATTAATGTTGGATCTATCGATGGAATTTTGTGCTCGTGTTCGATTCAATAGGATTTTGAACAAGCTTTTATATGATTCAAAGCTGGCCCAATTTGGAGTATGATTGGTTGAGTGATGATCAAACCAAGGTTGAACCAACATTAAATTTGGTTCGATTCAAAGGGAAGCAGTTTTGAGGAGTTAGGGCTGAACTCCTTGTGTGACTGTCTCATAGGCATCTCCATCCCTATAGCTTATCTCCAATTTGGTCAATTAACTTCAATCCCTCAAGCTCCTCTCCTACTTCTGGCGAGTTTCTTGTCCATCCCTATCTCAAGCTGCTAGCCAACTTGGGCATTTGGTTCCACATGTTAGATGTATACTAAAAGACTTGTCCTTTTATATAAAATATCTACATTTTGAAATAGAATCACGACAACACAGTTGCATGTTTACATTAGTATATGCATAACAGTCTCATACTTTGCATTGTAGATAACATGGTGTGTGGAGACACACAGAAGATCGTGTTATCAGTCCCTTGCATTGTATAAGTAGAGGCTCACAACCGAGATGGAGTTGGACAAACCATCGGGATGGTTGTAGTGTAATTAAGTGTGGTTTGTCTTGACCATAGAATTACACTAGTGTGCTTTGTGTGCATTGAGCATGACCAAAATAGAGGCGAACCAATTTGTACTGACTTTATAATTGGATCGGACCTCGGATTATTATGGAGTACAATCTCTAAATCCCGATATAATAACGGGCACGTATATTTAGTATTTTATTTCTTTGATTTACCAATTGGCGAGATTTATTCTGTTAAATCGATAGGCCCGGTAAGTTGGGAAATAATATTAATTATATTGTGTGCCATTGATTATTGACGGAATCGTGTCCTGGTGAGTCGGGATGATGATACCCCCTTGATGAGCTCGTAAGGTTCATCATGTTAAACCCTGCAGGTGAATTTGATCCGACATAATGATAAGGTTGAGTGGTACTAGTCAGGGAGTTAGAAGTTGATTAATTAAAATTGTCAGTAATTTAAATTAATCGACGGGCATTCAATATCTTAAACACGGAGAGATGGATGTACTCATAATAGGTGGAGTCCATATGAAAATATGGGGGTTGGTGAGGAGGTTCAATGGAGATCCTTTAGTGGAATGGATCTTCATTAATGGATCGGATTTGGATCCATTAGTAGGCCAAGACCCAACTCCTCCTCATGGTCCCTACCTTAGCCCTATATATACCCCGTGGAATCAAGAAACCAAGGCTAATCCAATTATTCATCCACCCAAAGCTTTTCTCTTCTCCCTCTTTTCCTCTCTCTCTCCCTTCTCTCTCCTAGGGCACGCGGCAAGGGAGGAAGAAGAATGTTTTCTTCTTCCTTCATCCTCTCTTCTCGTCTACTCCACCTCTCGGTGGCTGGCTCTCACTGGACAAAAGGGGAGTTTTCCTCTCCCTATTGTGGTGTGCGGCGAGAAGAGGGTGGCCGGTGCAAGGGGCGGCGGCGGTGCAAGGGAGGAGGTGGCGGTGGCGCAAGAGAGGAGAGGAGAGTGTTTTCCGACCGGTTTGGGTAAGGAAGAAGGACTTTTCTCTCCTTCTTTTTCTTCATCTTCCTCTCGAGGGTGCCTTTGGCCGGCGAGCTTGGGAGCTCCTTGGTGGCCGGCGGCGCAAGGCTCGGAGGGGAAGTGGCCGGTGGTAGCAAACCCTAGGATTAGGGTTTTGCTAGGCGTGTGAAGAAGAGACTATTTGGAGCATCTTGGTGATTCCGGTTCTTGGTAGCTCGTCGCCCACACGACGTCCAAGAGGGAAGGAACATAAGGTAGAAGACTACGAGGTAAAGAGAGGTATATTTCTCTCTTGGCTCTCTCTTTTGTCTTATCATTTATGTGTCATGTTAATTAATTATGATGTTTGATTATTTCATTAATTAATGGTTGATAATTAATTATTGGACCCCGATAATAAACACAAAAATCGGCGATCCACTCGTCGTCTTTTCCGCGGTCGATCGGTTAGGCGAATTACAAGCCTCGATCTTTAAGATTGGCTAAGTTGTAATTCGAACCGATTGATACGATAACGAGATGGTCGTTTGGGAGACGGGTCTCCATTCGGATTAATTTTTAATCCGTAGACATGGAGAGGTCTCTCAAGGACGACCAAGTATTCGCTTAGGAAACCCGCCAAGCCATACAGCAACCTTCAATTGGTATCAGAGCTGAGGTTTCCGATTTTGTGTGTTTAGGATTCGGTTACTCTTTTGCGCATTATCATATATTTTATTTTTGCTGGATGATATGTGGATGTGCGTAGGCTAACTCTTTGTTGCAGGCACTAGATTCCAACTTATCATGGCCAAAATAATAGTTGTATGTGATTGGTTGTGCAATTTTTGTAATTAATTAAATTCTCGGGGTTGACGAGGCTAGATAGGTAGTTAATTTTTGTAATTAAATACGGCACGTGTTTAGCCGAGCTTTTTATTTGCTTTCAATCTAGATATTATGTACACTCCTTCGTGGAGTATAGGATCGATGAATGTAAATAATTAGCTAGTCATCTCGGCTCGGAGATCCCTTCAATGGTGGCTTGCGCATGGTGTAGGGAGGAGCGGACGAGGTGACGACACGACTGGAGGCGCATTGGAGACCAAGGCTATGAAAGTTGGAAAATCTAGGATTTTTCTTATTTGTTGCTTTGGTTATGTGCTTGTTGTGTGTGCATGAAAATTCCTCAAATTAAATAACTAAGTGAGAGAGGGGCCCTAAGGGTCCCATGGCCTCCATTATAATCTGACAAGTGATGCGAACAAGTCTGTGCGTCGGCTCTGAGTGTCTTCCTCCCCATCGGATGGGCTTGTTCTGCGGATCATTAAGTCAGAAAAGATTATAAAAAGTTATTGAAGAGCGTGTGTACTTCCCCATTGGACGACACATAATCGGAACTAATTTTCTTAGTGTCATGTAATGGTGAACACTTAGATGCAAATAATAGTATCCTCCCCATCGAAGTCACTGATATTATTTGTTGGGCCGAAGTGAACCAACTATTAATTTTATTTGTCAAAAAGTTAGGTTGACAAGATAATAAAATTAATGGGTAAAACCTCCTCTTACGAATGTCAAAATTCGTATACGTTCACACCATCGTGGCATGCGAATTTCTCGGTGTTTTGAGGTGTTGATTGATTTCGAAATTTATTGTTTGAGTAATCAATTTATTTTCGAAGTCTAAAGTTGTGATTGTTGTGATTCTCAGGTAGTTTCAAAATGACCTTTAACCCACTAGCGACCATACTTAAGGAGAACAAACTTACTGGCCCCAACTATATAGACCGGAAAAGAAACCTAGACATTGTCCTTACTGTTGAAGAATACAAATATGTGCTCTTTGAGGAGTGTCTTGAAAAACCTAGCGAGAACTCTGGTGAAGAGCAGAGGGAGCGCTTTAAGAAGTGGGTCAAAGCAGATGAGATGGCACGGTGCTACATTCTGGCATCTATGTCGAATGTATTGCAACATCAGCATCAGGTCATGCCCACTGCTTATGATATGATGCAGAACCTCAAGGATCTCTTCGGGCACCAGGGTCGGGCCGCTAGG
The DNA here is from genome assembly GCA_024364735.1 of Boesenbergia rotunda. Taxonomy (NCBI): domain Eukaryota; kingdom Viridiplantae; phylum Streptophyta; class Magnoliopsida; order Zingiberales; family Zingiberaceae; genus Boesenbergia; species Boesenbergia rotunda. Next base: position 377,325 of record JAGFNQ010004332.1, read on the forward strand.
CAGGTTGCGATGAAGAACTTGACGACAACTACCATGGTCGAAGGGACACTCGTAAGGGACCATGTCCTTAAGATAATGACCCACCTCAATGAGATTGAAGTCCTTAGAGCATAGATCGACGGGGAAACCCAGGTCGATATTATACTCCAGTCTCTGCCTAGGAGTTTTGAGCAGTTCCGGCTCAACTACAACATGAACAAACATGAATATACGTTGGGAAAACTGCTAGGAGAACCCCAAGCGGCAGAAGGACTTTTTCGTCAAAGTTCTCAAGCCTTGGTGACTTAGAAGGTTTCAACTTCTGTACCGAAAGGCAGGAAGAAGAAGAAACAAGGTGGGTCCAAGAAGGCAGCAGGATCGCAGGGACCTCAGACTGGCGTGAAGAAGCCGAGAGGCAAGTGCTTCACGTGTAAGCAAACTGGATATTAGAAGGCGAACTGTCCCCATCGTCAAGACAAAGGTATTTCTTCGTGCTTAGTCGTTGAAACATGTTTAGCGGTGCTATCTACCAGTACCTGGTGCGTAGATACGGGAGCCACTGATCATGTCTGCAACTCTTTGCAGGGGTTCCAGGAAACCCGAAGGCTAGCTGATGAGGAAATCATCGTCTACATGGGCAATGCAACTGAAGTGGCGGTCGTGGCAGTGCGAGACATTTATTTATCGTTTGATAAGAATAAAGTTTTGGTTTTGAGAAATTGCTTATACGTGTACCCTCTTTTAGAAAGAACTTGGTTTCGGTTTTTAGATTAATAAATGGATATTCTATTGCTTTTAATAACAGAGTTGTTATAAAGAGATATAGAGAGATTATCTGTTCGGGTACTATGATTAGCAATGTGTATACTCTAGAACCAAAAGCTTCCACGATGCAAATAGAAGCCAATAGCTCATCATCTAACCAAAATAAGAGAAAGGAACCTTCCAAAATGAACCAGACATATCTTTGACATCTTAGGCTTGGTCATATTAACCTTAGTAGGAATCAGAGGTTGATAGCCGATGGGCCCTTGGGTTCATTAGTGGTGGAAGACTTCCCAACCTGTGAGTCTTGCTTGGAAGGTAAGATGACCAAGAGGTCTTTCAAGGCTAAGGGGTATAGAGCCAAAGATATGTTAGAACTGGTTCATTCTGATTTATGCGATCCTATATCCATCCAGGCTAGGGGTGGCTTTGAATACTTCGTCACTTTTATAGACGATTATTCAAGATATGGGTACATTTACCTGATGCGCCGCAAGTCTGAATGCTTTGATAAATTCAAAGAATTAAGGCTGATATGGAGAAATATTGAGGTAAAAGTATCAAGACACTACGATCAGATCGTGGTGGTGAATAGCTCTTGGGAGAGTTTAGGACCTACTTATCAGAGGCTAGAATTCAGTCACAATTGATTGCACCCGGTACGCCCCAACAGAACAGTGTAGCAGAAAGAAGGAATAGGACTCTTATGGAAATGGTCAGGTCAATGATAAGCTACTCTAAGTTGCCAGATTCGTTATGAGGATATGCTCTGGAAACGGCAGCGTACATACTGAACTTGGTACCATCTAAGTCAGTCCCTTCTACTCCCACAGAACTATGGACTGGGTGAAAGCCTAGTCTAGGACATGTTCGGATTTGGGGTAGTCCAACACACGTGCTGAAGGGAGATACTGATAAGTTGGAATCTCGTACGGAATTGCGTCTGTTCGTAGGCTATCCTAGAGGGACGAAAGGTGGTCTGTTCTATAGTCCTAAGGATCAGAAGGTAATCGTTAGCACGAATGTCAGATTCTTAGAAGAAGACTATGTGATGAACCACAAGCCCAGGAGTAGACTTGTGCTTGAAGAATTAAGAGGGGACGTTCCGACCTTAGTACCAACTGTGCAAGAGGATACACCACAAGTCACTGCACCACGTGTCATAGAAGATACACAGGTGGTACCTCGTCGTAGTGGGAGGGTTGTTAAACAACCTAAAAGGTTTATGTTTTTAGGAGAGTCTTTGACTTGGTCCCTGGTAAACATGAACCGGATCTCTGGACCTATGACGAGGCACTCCAAGATAAGGATGCGGATTCTTGGCAAAGGGCAATGAATTCCGAGATAGAATCTATGGATTCTAATCATGTCTGGGAGCTAGTAGAACCACCCAATGGTGTAAAAGTCATTGGATGCAAGTGGATCTACAAGAGAAAGGGAAGATCAGACGGGAAGGTTGAGACCTTCAAAGCTAGGCTTGTTGCGAAAGGGTATACTCAGAAAGAGGGTATCGATTATGAGGAGACCTTTTCGTCGGTAGCCATGCTTAAGTCTATCCGGATTCTCTTATCTATTGTCGCTCATATGGACTATGAGGTATGGCAGATGGACGTCAAGACAGCTTTCCTTAATGGAAGTCTTGAGGAGACTATCTACATGAAGCAACCAGAAGGGTTCATTGCGAAGGGCAAAGAGCATCTAGTGTGCAAGCTTAATCGGTCCATTTATGGGTTGAAGCAAGCTTCGCGATCTTGGAACATCCGCTTTGATGAAGTAATCCAGTCATATGGATTTATTCAAAGTCCGGATGAATCATGTGTATATAAGAGATGTGACGAAAACGTAGTGGTGTTTCTTGTACTTTACGTAGATGACATTTTGCTCATTGGCAACAATGTCAAGTGTTGTCAGACGTAAGGGTATGGTTGTCCAATCAGTTCGATATGAAGGACTTAGGAGAAGCGGGCACATCCTTGGGATCAAGGTCATAAGGGATCGCAAAAAAGGATGTTGTGCTTATCCCAAGCTTCATACATAGACACTGTCCTGGCTCGTTTTAGCATGGAAAACTCCAAGAAAGGTTTTCTACCTTTCAGGCATGGAGTTCCTCTATCTAAGGAGATGTGTCCGAAAACATCAAAGGAGATAGAGGAAATGAAGGCGGTTCCTTATGCATCGGCTGTAGGAAGCCTCATGTATGCTATGTTATGTACGAGACCAGATATCTGTTTTGCCGTGGGCATGGTTAGCAGATATCAGAGTAACCCTGGACAGGGACATTGGACTGCGGTAAAGCATATACTGAAATACCTGAGACGGACTAGGGACTATATGCTGGTTTACCGGGCAGACCAATTAATCCCTGTGGGTTATACGGATTCAGATTTCCAGTCGGATAGGGACAAGAGTAAGTCTACCTCAGGGTTTGTGTTTACTTTAGGAGGTGGAGCCATAGTATGGAGGAGTGTCAAGCAGAAATGCGTGGCGGACTCCACCATGGAAGCTGAGTATGTGGCAGCCTCAGAGGCAGCCAAGGAAGTTGTATGGCTCAGGAACTTCATGATGGACTTGGATGTGATTCCTGGTTTGCCCAGATCTATCACAATTTATTGTGATAACAGTGGTGCAGTTGCAAACTCGAAGGAACCACGAGCCCATAAGGCGAGTAAACACATAGAGCACAAGTACCACCTGATACGAGAAATCGTAAAGCGAGGAGAAGTAGTTGTCGCCAAGATTGCATCGGAGGACAACCTAGCGGATCCTTTCACTAAGGCCCTTTCAGCGACAACTTTTGATCGGCATGTGGAGGATATGGGGGTCAGATGTATAGCAGTGTGAAGACAACAAAGTCTTTGAGTATAAGTGGGAGATTGTTAGATGTCTACTAAAAGACTTGTCCTTTTATATAAAACATCTACATTTTGAAATAGAATCACGACAACACAGTTGCATGTTTACATTAGTATATGCATAACAGTCTCATACTTTGCATTATAGATAACATGGTGTGTGGAGACACACAGAAGATCGTGTTATCAGTCCCTTGCATTGTATGAGTAGAGGCTCACAACCAAGATAGAGTTGGACAAACCATCGGGATGGTTGTAGTGTAATTAAGTGTGGTTTGTCTTGACCATAGAATTATACTAGTGTGCTTTGTGTGCATTGAGCAGGACCAAAATAGAGGCGAACTAATTTGTACTGACTTTATAATTGGATCGGACCTCGGATTATTATGGAGTACAATCTCTAAATCCCGATATAATAACGGGCACGTATATTTAGTATTTTATTTCTTTGATTTACCAATTGGCAAGATTTATTCTCTTAAATCGATAGGCCCGGTAAGTTGAGAAATAATATTAATTATATTGTGTGCCATTGATTATTGACGGAATCTGTGTCCTGGTGAGTCGGAATGATGATAGCCCCTTGATGAGCTCATAAGGTTCATCATGTTAAACCCTGCAGGTGGATTTGATCCGACATGATGATAAGGTTGAGTGGTACTAGTGAAGTTAGAAGTTGATTAATTAAAATTGTCAGTAATTTAAATTAATCGACGGGCATTCGATATCTTAAACACGGAGAGATGAATGTACTCATAATAGGTGGAGCCCATATGAAAATATGGGGGTTGGTGAGGAAGTTCAATGGAGATCCTTTAGTGGAATGGATCTTCATTAATGGATCGGATTTGGATCCATTAGTAGGCCAAGACTCAACTCCTCCTCATGATCCCTACCTTAGCCCTATATATACCCCATGGAATCAAGAAACCAAGGTTAATCCAATTATTCATCCACCCAAGGCTTTTCTCTTCTCCCTCTTTCCCTCTCTCTGTCCCTTCTCTCTCCTAGGGCATGCGGCAAGGGAGGAAGAAGAATGTTTTCTTCTTCCTTCATCCTCTCTTCTCGTCTACTCCACCTCTCGGTGGCTGGCTCTCACTGGACAAAAGGGGAGTTTTCCTCTCCCTATTGTGGTGTGCGGTGAGGAAAAGGGTGGCCGGTGTAAGGGGCGGCGGCGGTGCAAGGGAGGAGGTGGCGGCGGTGCAAGAGAGGAGAGGAGAGTGTTTTCCGGCCGGTTTGTGTAAGGAAGAAGAACTTTTCTCTCCTTCTTCATCTTCATCTTCCTCTCGAGGGTTGCCTTGTGGCCGGCGAGCTTGGGAGCTCCTTGGTGGCCGGCGGCGCAAGGCTTGGAGGGGAAGTGGCCGGCGGTAGCAAACCCTAGGGTTAGGGTTTTGCTAGGCGTGTGAAGAAGAGACTATTTGGAGCATCTTGGTGATTCCGATTCTTGGTAGCTCGTCGCTCACACGACGTCCAAGAGGGAAGGGACATAAGGTAGAAGACTACGAGGTAAAGAGAGGTATATTTCTCTCTTGGCTCTCTCTTTTGTCTTATCATTTATGTGTCATGTTAATTAATTATCATGTTTGATTAATTCTTTAATTAATGGTTGATAATTAATTATTGGACCCCGATAATAAACACAAAAACCGGCGATCCACTCATCGTCTTTTCCGCGGTCGATCGGTTAGGCGAATTACAAGCCTCGATCTTTGAGATTGGCTAAGTTGTAATTCGAACCGATTGATACGATGACGAGATGGTCGTTTGGGAGACGAGTCTCCATTTGGATTAATTTTTAATCCGTAGACATGGAGAGGTCTCTCAAGGACTACCAAGTATTCGCTTAGGAAACCCGCCAAGCCATACCGCAACCTTCACCACCTACCTCCAATTTTTAATCATCCCACCGCCTTCTATTTGGGAGTGTGTGTTTCTACCAAGTTGGTCAACTTTCATACTTGCCTTCTTGCCCTATCTTCTTCTTATTGTCTTTCATGTAGCCAGCCCTAAATCATGGTTTGGCGGCTAAAAAATTACAAAATTGCAGCAGCAACTTATACAGGTTGACCTCAAATTGAGTTTCTACTGTTCATAAATGTTTTAACCTCAAATTATACAGGTTGACTTTCATCATTGGTGTTCGTAATACCTAAACTAAATGCTCCACCAAATCAAAATTATTATTAAAATTCCAAGAATTAAAAGAGAATTGCCGATTAGTGTTCAGATGAGCACAACAATATGAGATAAAAATGGCTGAGGCTCAAAAATTGTTGAACTGACATCCATTTCGTTTGGTGCCCTAACTTTTGTTTGTTCTTTTTTTTTCTTCATTGTCATCCTTAAGTTTTCATGTGTGTCATTTGAGTAATCTTATCAGTATTTATTTAACAGAAATGAACCACCCCCACCCCCAAAAAAAACAAAAAAGGATAGCCAATCAAATCCTCATCTCTGTTCCACTGTCGATTTCTTCTCTCTTCCTCTACATCCTTAAACTTCCTCCCTTCCTCATTGTTTCTATATGTATTGCAACTTCCTTGTCACTCTTCCTATACTCCAACTTCTACTTCCTTTGCCTCCATTATCATCTCCATCTTCGCCTCTCTACTCTCATAAAATCCAAGCTTCCTCATTATCACTTGAAATAGTGCTTTACGTAGACCTTCTCATATCCCATTCTCTCTCTTCACCCTTTGGTCCTCATTTGGACCATGTGGCCTTGGTCCTTGTCCTCGCTAACACAAAAATCCCCTTGCTACTCTCTTATGATTACTTCATCTACCCATCCAACCTTGCCTCTGCCAAATCAACATTGCTTGCCACCTAAAATTATCCAACCTCCACATCGCCTTCAACATATTGTTACAGTCAAGCATCCTCATATGGTCATGATGAGAAGGGGAAATGGGTCTCACAATTGAGGAACCATGTCAAACCACATCATAAATATTGTTATAGTCTGAATTTTAGCACACTTAATAATTTATATTTATATTTAAATGATTTATCTGGATTTATCAAGGGCGTTTTAAGACTGTTTTGAAATTTAAAGTTATTAATGTTGGATCTATCGATGGAATTTTGTGCTCGTGTTCGATTCAATAGGATTTTGAACAAGCTTTTATATGATTCAAAGCTGGCCCAATTTGGAGTATGATTGGTCGAGTGATGATCAAACCAATGGTTGAACCAACATTAATTTTGGTTCGATTCAAAGGGAAGCAGTTTTGAGGAGTTAGGGCTGAACTCCTTGCGTGACTGTCTCATAGGCATCTCCATCCCTATAGCTTATCTCCAATTTGGTCAATTAACTTCAATCCCTCAAGCTCCTCTCCTACTTCTGGCGAGTTTCTTCTCCAACCCTATCTCAAGCTGCTAGCCAACTTGGGCATTTGGTTCCACCTACCTCCAATTTTTAGTCATCCCACCACCTTCTACTTGGGAGGCATAAGTGTGTGTTTCTACCAATTGGTCAACTTTCATCCTTGCCTTCTTGCCCTATCTTCTTCTTATTGTCTTTCATGTAACTAGCCCTGAATCATGGTTTGGCAGCTAAAAAATTACAAAATTGCAGCAGCAACTTATCAAGTAGCGGAACTAGAGAATATTCTCTCTTTTGGGATGAGTTAAATTCTTCTTCAGTGTTTCTTTTTCATGGGATTGTTGGCCCAAAGGATGCCCTTGCACCCTAGCTTGATCTTAGGAAATTTCAAGGATAATTTAGATATTTTTTGTTGGACAGCAAATAAAAGAAAATTCAAGCATGTTTCTCGCTTGAGGAAAGTATGTGTCAAGTTGTTTGCAAATATCTTAGCTAAGATAAGAAATTGCGCTTTTGTGTATTTAAATTATCTTAAGGTGCACAATTTAACTCGTGAATTTGGAGCAGATAATAAGAACGAAAGTCTTGGCACAACAGTAAAGTTGTTGTCATGTGGCCTTAAAGTTACGAGTTTGAGTCGCGGAACCAACCTCTTGCAAAATGCAAAGTTGGACTGCGCACAATAGACCCAACGTGATCTAATCCTTCCCCGTGACCCCACACTGGCGAGAGCTTTGTGCACCAAGCTGCTCTTTATTTGGAGCAAATGATAAATTTTGTAAAAGCTAAAATTTTAAGCCAGTGAAAAATTATGCATATCAAATAGCATTTTGTATACTTGCAAAAAAATTTCTATCAGCTAATACTAACTAGCATTGGAACACAAAGAAGATGCTATTGTGAATGTAAAAGAAAAGGATGTAACACCCCTTAGGAGCCTAGTTGACTAATTTTGAGATTTAAATCATAATTAGATGAAATCTTTACTATCATATTAATATTTGCAGGAAATTTTTGTTAAATAGCATAAAATGGGGTTTTGAAACCCCTAAAGAGCAATAAGAGAAAATTTCTTGATAAACACATTGAGAGTTTAGAAGATTAACCTAAAGGTAACTATTCAAAAGAGTTACTTTGGATGGTGACTAACACCTGATTGAGTTGTTCCTTTTAAAATGGAAGAAAATGAGTTGAAACATCTATATGATTCCTGTGTTGCCAACTCATTATCTGTTTGGCACTGCTGCTTTTATTTGCTTGTCATTCCCCATCACTGTTAATCCTCATGAATCATATTCCAAATGTAATTTACGGATTGAAAATTTTCCCTACTTTAAAACATAGAAAGCAGTTCATAAATAGTTAACTGAAATGTTAACAAATAGGCAATCCAGGAAAAAGAATCATATTCCTTGAATTTGCTGGCTTATAACAGACAGCTCACTCAGGTATATTTGCTATACTTTCAATGGATTATTCCCCGTGATGGAAGACTCATTTTTAAAGCCCATTCCTACAAAATAACTTTTTGTAAAGTCCATCCCTATAAAGTTCCTAAAAGAATAAACGAGTATCAGAGGAAGCTTCTACCTTCAATACTCAAAAAAGAAGATTACGTAAAGATGAAGATTGAGAGAGAAAGAAAGATTGGTGAAATTACTTGATAGATTTTTGTTTGTGACATTGTCAATTCAACCATTCGAACTTCTCATGTTACTGAATTCTTTTAAGACTATAAGGGCAATCCAATATTTTAAACAATGGCATGTCTTTGTTGATTTTAACATTAGGTCATTTTTGGATATTCTAACCAATGTGCATGTCTTTGTAGGTATACTCTAATTAATTTTCATATCTTTGTTGATTTTTATGATGTAAATAGAGAATCAAGAGTTAATTGGGCTTTTATGTTGCCTAATTGATGGTATTGCTTTCCTAGTTTAATTAGTATTGGGTCTACAAAAGTGTCGTCACTGTATATAATATTCAGTTTTTTTCTAACAAGAAATTCCCCTTTTATTCACTATGTGAGATAAAAAAGTGAGGTTTCTTTTCAGTTTTTTTCTAACAAGAAATTCCCCTTTTATTCACTATGTGAGATAAAAAAGTGAGGTTTCTTCTCTCTTTACGAGATAGATATCACTTTACTTCATCACGTTCATCCTAATTCTATATGGTTTGAGGGTTTGATTTTGGTATTGAGACAATTGGTAATAGAGTGGCATTGTGTTGCATCAAGTATCAAAATTCAATTTCTAGTTCAATTTTTGATATTTGCCTTCCCCTAAATCATATCTATTCACTCACCACTACTCTCTGCATTTATGTCATCTGCCACATGGTACACATCCCTTTCATTTGTATTACCCTCATTCGCCTTCATCTTTTCCATCACTGTGCCTTTGATTCCATGTAAGTCCAGCTGCAGAGGCTAGTCACCAATCGCTACCAACCTCCACTAGTTGCCTTTTTGATTCTTCTAACTCCATGCAATTGCAGGCCGCCAGCAAGCTCCTTCCAAGCAATTAATCCTAAATCACGGCTTAAACCTTTGAGCCATGATCAGATCTTCCTCAAAATTGCTTCTTGATCATTCAATCCTCCTGGTTGAACAAGATGCCTATCACTCCACCTACTTTCTGCTGCCATACACCCAATTAGTCAACGCCAATCTTGTCTTACCTTTCAGATCCTACTAACTGATCCACTTTCATGGACAACGTTGTTATCCACACTAACCCTGTGCCACTCGATTGCACCCATGCGGCGTCGTTGTTGTGACGCCAACATCATCTGCCCTCTCCAACCTGTCATTGTGTAATCCAGCACAATTTGCTCCATCACATGACCTTGGTCACTGGCGGCCAGCGTCCTAACCACTCCACATAGCATGCGCATGACCTCAAAGCCTGCAGCTACAATGAGACCCAATGCAACCTGTAAATTTGATCAGATTCAAGTTTTTACAAATTAATCCACTAATCTGTAAATTTAAAGCTTAGTCCCCTTTTCTAAAAAAAGGTCAAAAAAAAGAAAGCAATCTGTTTTGCAGTAACCAGTGGCTACTATAGCAAGAAAAAAAGGGATTACTATAGCTCTTGAGAAAAGGAGCCAGAAAAGGGATTCCGCTGGTGGAAAAGGAAAAAAACCAAAAAACAAAAGTGAAGGAAAACTGGGGAAAGAAAGGATTGTGGAGTTTGAATCTAATCCAAGGTTTTGATCTGGTCCAATGCGCAGATCTAATCCAAAATAAATGAATTCATTAGAAAATTGAAGGAGAACACTAGGGGTGTGTTTGATTCAAGTTATCATGCATAACCTTGGTTATGTGATTACCAAGTAATCACATAACCAAGAATAAAACATAACATAATGTTGTTTGGTTCAACCCTAGGTAATGCAACAAAAACTTGTTTGTTTGGTTCGACCCTCTTTGGAGGGTCCTCTTCCTCTAGCCAGTCGGTCACGTGGGAGTTGACGGCATGCTATAGAAGTCGGAACTAAACCTGACCGTATGGGGAGAACCCACCGCCACGTCTGGTCGCCTGGAATGCCCAAGAGTTGGGCACTAACTTCACCTTCGCCAGTTGTAGCTGCCTCAATGAGGCCACAATCTAGTTCACCAACGAGCTGGCTTACCACGACGCTCACCGCAACTTCGTTCTGCCCAACGATATTGGTGGTGACTCTGTCAACCAAAACATCAACAACGATGTAGGAGATGGAGCCAAAGTATAGGAGAGGTACATTTGTAGGAAGTTCAACTCAGCAGCCGCGGTCGACGGGGAACATATTGGGACTGCCACTAGGTGGAGTTGGTCGGGGGTATGGGCGAAGAAGCAAATGTGGCGGAGGTAGGCCGTGTTGTGCAGAGTTGGGTGCGGTATCACTCCAGGTGAAGACAAGACTTGAGCACCTCGTGTGCCAAGGTTTAAAATCTCGACCTGTGCCGAGATTTCGGTCCTAGACTGAAATAATACGGTTTCGGTATCGTGCTATGCCGATACGATTTCGATATTTATTTATTGATTGATATATATAGAAATTATTAGATAAATATGTTTATTGTTTATAATTTAAAAATAAGTTGTATATTGATTGTATGTAAGTTATCAATTATGGAACAACATAATAGTGTTAGACAAAAAAATCTATAATAAGTATATAAATTAACACAAAATGCTACTTTATATGTAATAATTATATAAATTAACTATTTATTCATTTAATTAATTATTAATTTAATTAAAATATATTTAAAATAGTAAAAAAAATATCATAATATTAATTAAACAGTAAAACACCAACAACAACAACAATAATAAATTATCAAAATATAAACCTGATTTATTAGAATTTTTAAATAAAATTTAAAACAGTAAAAAAATTTAAAATATCAATTAATAAATTTTATTAAATTTTTTTATTTTTAAATATATTTTATTGGGATAATTTAATTAGGACATGTTTTAAATATTAAGTTGGGAATTGATTGAATTAATTAAATTCACAGTCCTAATTTTCGATTGTCCCCGATAAATCCGCAATCCTAAATTTCTAGCGCTGTTGGAGGCATCTCGCGACACTTTCAGCGGCACCGGAGGCATCCTATGACGCCTCCGAGACACTGTGATATTGCAAAGAGTGGTCAGAGGCATCCGGGACGCCTCCCGGACACCTTGGGCTTTTGCAATGAGGGATCGGAGGTGCCTTCGGGACGCCTCTACGAAAATTACTTGTTTATTTTTTTAATGAATTTAAATTTCTTATATTTAATTAATTTTTCTCACAATTTTTATATGGCATCATACATGCATATAATACAAAATACCATCATAGTTTGCTATTTAATTTAATTGTCAATCATCAAAAGAATCATATGCATCTCTTATTTCCACCTTAGTTTGTCATTAATAATCATAGGATATTTTTTTCATTATTCATTTGTCTCATTTCTTTATAAGCATCGGTCCTTAGAATTGGCATAATAAGAGAAGGCATCATAACTACCACAAAATACATGAGAATGAGATACATAAACCCCATTACCCATGGAAAACAAGCATAGATTCATAGAAAATAGAACAGGCCTACCATAATTTTAGTAGATATTAAGTACAATTTGTCAAATTTCATAGGTGGTGAATCTGTTAGAGAGATAAGACCACATCACATATCAACACAAATTGAGAAGAAAATTGATGGAAAAATGTCTTCCAATTTTTAAGAAATGACTGTCTAGTAAATATGCGAGTATAATAAGTGAACCAAACTCAATGCAATATCTAAAACATCTAATTCACTCAATTATTGAAATTCTAGTTAAAATAAAAGATAAGCTCTAAAAGACCTCAAGTTTGACTCGACTCTAAGATGGTTCTTAGATGACATTTTAGAAGAGCTCCCTAAAGATAAGACACCTTAGATAAACTCCAATGATGCAAAAACCTCCTGTTGACTTACTCCTTTAGAGAACCTTGACCTAGACTTGGGTTTACAAAGTATAACTCGGTTCAATGTTTCCTAGAAAAGAAAAATGAGAAATTTGAACGAAGTGAACATCTTAAACTAAGAATGCCTAACTCGAATTTTAAAATTAGCAAATTAATTAAGATTTCCATGGGCATGTTTCTTTCATAGTTAAGACTTTAATGTTCATCATCCTACTAAGTTTTCTTATTTGCTTCTATCTACCAAACTGAGAGCCCCATTTGCATACTGGAAAATACTTGTTCATATTAGGAATGAAATTGTGTTGTTTATTATTACAAAGTCTAATGATATGGTAAATTTTCATGTTGTATTCATTCATGAATTTAAATTCTCTTAACATTTTTAGAAGCATTTGGATCCTTTATGTCTAATTTATTTGGCCAGATTGTGAAAAAATAATTATAATGTTTGTTATCTTATCAATTTATTTAAGTATTAGTTCAATTTTCAAATCGAAAGATATGTTAATTTAAATTTCATATATTTACTTTGTCACAATCTTGGTATATTTACTTTGTCACATATTCTATTTCTATGGATTCACACTTGACGACATCACTTCCATGTCTTGTGAATATTATGCTGACATGGTCATCGTCTTCACCCCATGCTAAATTGGAGCATTTTCTCATTCATTGGAAAAGGTGACCAAAAGGGAAGGAAATGAAATCACAATTTAAAAGAATAAAATGAATCAATTTATCACTTGATGAATGGGATGCCCAAAAAGGGAAAATAACAGAGAAACATTGTTTATAGGGTTAGTTAATTAATTGTTCCTTGTGCTTGACAAAGATTACCCAGAAAAAAAAAAGGTGTCATTAATTCACCTAGAACAAGTTCTTTTCATTGGGGAGAATGATGCAAACAGGGAATCAATATTAACTTGATTTTGAATTTGTAATTGATTTTGGTAAATCAATGTTAATTTAAATTTGTAGTTGATTTTGACAAATGTTCTCTTTTAGGTGTCCAAAAGTTTGGTAACTTTTTATTTGGTAGAACTAGCTTTTAGTTTGGTAATAGTTTAACAAGTATCTTTCAATTTGATAAGTGTTTATTAGGATTATTATGTTTCACAATTAGTAGTGCGTCTTTTATAGTTTAATGTAGAAATATTCAGTTTTGATTAATAGGAAATTCCTCTTTGATTCTTTGTATGTGGTTCTTTTTCCCTGATTGAGATAGTTATCCCTTTTGACTCAACTTCATTCCAATTATCTATGTTATTTGGATTTTAATATTGCAACAATTAGTACCAAAGCAATGCCATGCTGCTTCATTTTATCATCAAATGAAAATATTCATAGGCTCCAAATATCACATTGAAGTACTTACAGTGGTGGTAGATCAGGATCAGAAACTGCTTCACTAAGCATTCGCTCGTGATCTTGAATATTCACTTTCAGTTCCCGAGCAAGGGTTTCATTTCCCTTGATTTTTGCAATGCTTGGGTAATAAGCCCTTGCCACAAATAACTGATCCTTGAGTCTCTTCACAATAGAATCTTTCATAACTTCTCTATGTTTTCTGGACCAAATGCAATAGCTTCCAAATTCATGTTCACAGGATATGTCAGTCTCATAAGCACTCAAATCTCTGTCAGGGCTCTTCTTTCTATCTTCTACACCAGTCTGGAAAATACAAAAAATAGGTCATGCAAGAACAATAGAAAATAAAAGCATCAGGTAAAATGCCCAAGTTGTTTGTTAAAGCATGCAACATAGTTGAATTTAACACATTTAGATCAAGGAGAAAATAGTAATCATCATACTGATTTACTACATGTAGCAAGAATATTAAAGTAGACAATTTGTTGGATCAAAAACAACAATATCAATAATAATATGAAATTTTTTTTAAGTGTTAAGAACTATTACTCTAGTACTGGAAGATGGAGGCTTTCTTGAAGGACCACTACTTTCAACAGGACCTGCAAATCGATAATTAAGATCTCTATGTACAGAGGATATGGATGTCCACATGTGTGAAATAATAATCGGCATATAAACACCAATGCAGACCTTTTGTTTTGGATATGTCATCCTTTGCTGTAGCCTGAGATCCATCATTCTTGGATTCTAACGTGGACGGTGGGCTGACAGTTTTGTCAATTCTCTTGTTCCATTCCTCAGGCGGTACACTATCAACACCCTAATATATGCAATTAAAACTACCCTTTAGTATGTCTGTCAATAAGCCACTGATATAAAAAAAATTTGGCAAAAGCTCAAATTAACTTCAAAATGAAAACCATATCAGCCAATCTATGAACAAGTTGCAAATTCCCAGTTAAAGGTTCCTTAAAGAATGTTAATAAATTGAAAGAAAACTAATTGTTACAGTATGAGAGAAAAAAATTACACTTTTGACATTCTTATTCCTAAATTCTCTAACCAGTGCAACTACCAATTTTAGTTGCCAACAATGTTTCATTCATTCACCTCCACTCTTCCTCAGGTTAATTCATAAAAACAAATCACCTGTTTGCAACTCCCCTAAATATCCAAGGGGAGAATCAATCAAATTGCACTTGGTAGGAATAAATATCATGTTAAAAAAACAGTTGCAAAGGAATATATATTAACCAACTCAAGTCAAGCATGTTTGTCCCAACTATTTGAAATTTATATGGATATTATCACTTCATCGACCTATATTAGAAAAAAATTATTAAATTAAAAAAAAAATCCATGAGGATATCTAAAGGGTTTTTTTATTCCTCACTTTCCCTTACAACTTCCACTTTAAATGTCCAACATCAATCTATAAAAATCCATAGCTCTCGAACATGAGTATAGCATCTTTTATTACTAATTATCCTTAGCATATTAGGCTATGTTTGGTGAGAGGTAATCAACCTTGTAATGTAATCAGGATTACATTACAAGATTGATTACTTTGTTTGGTATGGTTTTAAAACTGTAATGTAATGTAATCTGCATTACAAAAGCTAGTTAAAGTGTTGTAATCTAGATTAGAAGGCCAACAACATGTAATCTAGATTACATTACAGGCTCAATTACATTACAAACTGGATTATATTACCCCTAACCAAACGCAGCCTTAATGTTTTTTTAGTTTATCCTTCTAATAATGGTGCCTCGCATTCAGTTTAACATTCTCATAAGATTACATTAATTTATTGTGCATCTTGCTTCTTAGCAGCCCAACATCAATTTAGAAATTAATGGGGATAGTTAAACAATTATATAAATAGGGGGCACATGACAGTCACCCAAAACTCCAAAAAGTTTCAATTGTTTCAACAATCTATTCTTTATATATTGTCATCAACATATATTTACTGTTAAATAATAGATCCATGATATTTAAAAGTATTATAGGAATGTTATATCCATCTAGTTTGACTATGCCTTGATTCTTTTCTTATTACTCGAAGCATGATCCATAAAATTATTTTGTCGTTTATAACAGTTAGTCAAGGACAATAACTACAAATTACTAAGGTGAGACCAGACACACAAGGCTCCTTTGAAGGATATAACTACAACTCTCCATAGAGATGAGATACAAGTACAACCATATGAGGCTCTATTGGAAAAATTACATCAAGGCATGGTGAGGCTGAACTTCTTCCTTTAGCTCTATTGAGATCTGGCATAGGACTCCCTACTTCATCAATTGTCGTAATTTATGTTGTTAGGAATTGACATAAATCTAGACATGACTAGCATGACATCACCTCTCATTTTGAACCGGGACTAATAGCCTGGCACAAAGTCAAAGTTACAAGACTTAAAACTTAAACAAAACTACATTTAGCATATCCAATTTCAGTTCTAGTTCCCTTGAAGCATTTAGTATATGAAGTCTGTTTTTCCCACAATTCAAACTTGAAATTTAATGTATTTCCACTCATGAATTAGCACAATTGTTTGCAAATGAGGATTATCTTGATTATGATAGAGACTTAAATTGATTGAAACCAATAAGAAAATCACTTGTCACAATCTCAATAAATTTGACACAACAACTGCAACATTGTAGATATCCTTTATCACATCAATATAATACAAAATCTTCATTTCTTCTCTAAAAATTCATGTTAGTTAGCTATGTTATTAAATAAGCAAGATCTACGATGAACTTCAATATATGAAACTAAATTGATTTTTCAAGGTATTTGTTTCATCTCATATTCTATATCTCTTTTTAGAGTTCTAGGGAAATGAATATCTTGATCTTATAACTAGAATAATACTTTCAATATCCTTTATCACATCAATATTATATAAAATCTTCATTTCTTCTCTAAAAATTCATGTTAGTTAGTTGTGTTATTAAATAAGCAAGATCTACGATGAACTTCAATATATGAAACTAAATGATTTTTCAAGATATTTGTTTCATCTCTTATTCTACATCTCTTCTAAAGTTCTAGGGAAATGAATATCTTGATCTTATTTACCTATATGCTGTCATTCAGCTCAGCAAATTGACCCACTGTTTAAAATCTCAAGTTGTGCCAGTTGGCATGAGTGAAATTATTGTTCCACCTGTCAATCAACATGTGAGATCCTCGATGTGGCTCCTTCAAATAAATAATTGTGTCAATCTCATCTACATGCAATTTCGTTTTGCATCTCCTTAGATCTCACATGTCATCTCGCTCCTTCATCTTCTTTTGTAGCTCCTTTGCACCAAACTCACATCTTCTCCCGACACTCTAGCTCCTTTGTCCTCCAACGCTAGCACCCCTTCTCCTTCAACACACCTGCAAACACCAATATTAGCTCCCACTCTTCTTCCTCTTCCCCTGACAGCAAGGCCTTCTTCTCCTCCAACACACATCTGACAATGATACCGACACAAACAATACTTTCTCCAGCCGGTCAAAGAGCTCAGCTCAGCTCGAGATTTTAATCTGACAATTTACCTATATCATTTTTTCAGTCTCTAAATCCAACTTTACTATGAAGAGCTCATTGAGTAGTTTCTAAAAAAATTGTTTTCAACTTTCCTAAATTGCATTATCATCGACAAAAAAAATGGGTTTTTCAGCTTTTATGCATCTAAATATTATCTAAGTCTACATTTTCTCTAGCATCAGGAATCCAATAAATATCCCTCTCCATTGTCAGTTATTTACAATAAAACTAACTTATCATAAGTTCTAAACTATTATATGCTTCTAATTCTTTTTGCCATGATTAGGTAAAATAAGGTGTTCTCTCTTAGATTAGTTTTAGAATATGCAAGCATATTATAAAGTGATAAATTATCAAAAATATTTGAGAGATGTTTTGTAAGAAAATTATATCATAGAAGCATAGAAGATAGGATTAATTTTACGCTCAACAGAGCAAGTATGTTGCGCCCAAGACAGTCATAAAGTCATGCAACTCCAATGATCTAATTCCATTGTTATCAATTAAGCATTTGTACTCTCTGTTGTAAAATAGTTCATGACCAAAGGGCCTTATATTTAAAATCAATCACAACAGTAGGAAAGACCAGCTAAAAAAAGTATTTGTTGTAAAAATAGTCCATGACCAAAGGATCCATATATTTAAAATCAATCACAACAGTAGGAAAGACCGGATAAAAAGAATATGTAGTACCTATTAAAGTGAAAGAAATATTATGCCATATAAATTATGTTAATGTGATCCACAAATTAGTTGAAATGTGCTATAAGTAATGTTGTATAATAGAATGAAAATAATATTAGTGGAACTGATCTAGTCCCCAAAGACCTATTTTCAAAACTAAAGATTGATGCAGATTTCAGACCTGGCCTCTTGATTTCCAATTGTTAGACAACTGGAACAACAATTACACTGATTTTTCAATAATGAAGATGGAACAATCAGGATATATTTCAAGTCTAAGCAAAAAAAAAAATCAGCCCGCATTTAAAAATTAGTATGGTGCACTAACTTCATAATTACAGGCGGATTAAAGATCCTCAAGCTGGAAATCTGGATTCCATTTTTATACCTACAGATAAATTCTGTCCCGCTTGTCTAATAGTTGAAACAAATATCCAGAAACTATGGAACCTGCATCCATATTCTTAGGAACTTAATCCAATTGACTAAAGCTAGATGCAGATGAGGTCTAATATCCAAGAAGATTTTTAAAAAAAATATCATTTCATAAAAGCATATGAACCTTAGAGGATGAACACAGAAAAGGCATAGCTAAAGAAAACAAAAAAAAAACTGAAATATCAAATAAGACATTAAAATATTGATCTAAAAATATAGCAGAGTTGGTGAACAGAAAACAATATCATAGACTCTTAACAATACAACTGTCATGGGAGCTTACTCCATCAACAGAAGATTTCAGATTTTATATTTGAAAATTTCATGAAGCAAACTCCAGTCGTCAAACGAAGACAAACACAAGTTACACAACAAGAGAAAAGAAAGCAGAGATTCAAAAAGGATATTGGTCGACTTTAGATTTAATCATTCTTCAGAATGACCCGTATTAGCATACAAAAAGAGCAAAAATTTCATGAAGGCCTTTGTAAAAAATCTAATCACTATCTTCTTCCTTACCAGTGAAAAATAAAAATAAAACAAAGTACCATAAAAAAAACAGACTTTTCATCAACATTGTAGGTCATAACAGCAAGGAAGTGAAGATTGAACAAACATTGAGGAACTTGACTTTACAATTAAAAAAAATGAAAGTAACTAATAACAAGGTGAAGAGATATTCTCCATGCTTACTTGATGATGGAAACTCTTTCTTAACTAGGCTTATGGTTAATGATGGCAATAGGATGCCTATTATGACCAATAGAAACTTATAATTAACACTCAGAGGTGTAGGCTATAACATACGGATAAATATTCATTACTCCAAGGGCTAATAGGTGTTAATTAGTTTTCCACCAGGTTTTAAATGGATGACTTATGTTGGACAGATGCTCATAATCATCTCTTCAACTATCCATAATCCCTCTTCATCCATCAAAATAAAAATTAAAAATTAAAAAAAAACAAGAGAAAGACGATACATGATCCATTCGTCCAACTCTATCTTTCGATTTATCATTCAAGGAAAGAGACCCTTCATCTAACAATCTAAAGAATATTTAATAAATAATGAATAAGGACCCCACAATTTAAAAACTTGAAAAAGAATCTAAGAAAAACCTTCGGTGCAAACTTGTCCTTGTGGTTAGGAAGTTTCTGCTGATCACCCTGTCACATTCACCCATCATGGAATTATATTAGTTGAAAAATAAGAAGAAAGATATAGAATACCAACAAGAATGGAAGAGAAAGAGAAAACTGATCATAGTCTACTTAAAGATAAAGTAGAAACTAGAACCTCCGAAGGAAACCGCTCTCGTCCACGATCAACGTTGCGGTAAGTCTCAAAGCTACTTTCCTGGGCATGAATGAGAAAGAAAATGATGTCAAATCAACGAGTCAATATACACGATTCCAGTCAAAACAAAGCATAGCAGATTACGGTCCTTACCTGCTGGGAGCGATCATCCGCCATGTAACCTGCAGAAGATGACAGATGAGGAATAAAAGACGTCGCCTTAAAACCCAGAAACAACACAATGAAATTAAAAAATACATAATATATATCTATATCACGAGAGCAATCAACGTCACGGTCCCACAACCCAATTACGGATCTCTCCAGCGCCACAAGCTTATTTCGAATCAAGGGCCCAGCGGCAAAAATCCGCGTTCCGCCGCGCGCTACAGGGGCGGAGGGGACGCAACGACATCTGAATGGAACAATTAGGTTTTAATAGGAACGATCTCGCGGGGTGACGCACCGGAAGGGAAGCTATTGTGGAGGCCGAGGAGGAAAGCAAGGGGGACGAGCAGCGAGAATACGAACAGTGCGACCACGGCCGCCGACTGCCCCTTCCACCTTCGCTTCGCCGCCTGCTGCGCGGCGGCAGACACTCCTTTCATATCGCTTCACCTCCACGGCCCTCTCCCTCGCCTTCTCGTCCCCACTATGAAGGTTGAGTCCGCCGCTCTCCGGCGACTCTGATCGGGAATGAGAGTGCAATCGGATCAAGAAATGAATCTCTCACTTGCGCTTTCGCCTTCGTCATCTCGCACCATCTCGATCTCCGTCAACGATAGTTATTTTGGTTTCTGACAAGATTCGGGCCGTCGATTGGTGAAGCCCCACAGAAACAGAAAGGAGGAAGGAAAGAGAAAGTTCGGGAAAGAGGCGACGCAGATGAGCGAGGACGGAATATATAATCATGATATATTGTCCCTGCCATGTAGGTTAAAATATGCAAGCAAACGAACCGAATAAGTCCAATAATATACAAATATTATTATTTGAATTCGAATTAATATATATTGATAGATATGACATTCGAATTCTAATTTTGAAAACATAAATGATTATGATTCAATCTATATAAAAAAATAAATTACCAAACATATCCGTGTTCAGTTCAGTTGGATAATTTCATGAATCAAATTTTTTTTTAATAGCTTCTAAAAGCTCACAGACAAATTTGATTTATTTACACTCTTAATTACGATATGTATTAAGATGATAACTATAATGATTAAAGTAGAGAACTACTTTTTTTATTGAAATTACGAAGAGAACACTTTTTACATTAATCATTAGTAGGATATCCCCCGGCACAATAATAAGAGAAATGATTTTAAGCCTTGTAGTTCGATCCTTAACTAAAATATATTTTATAGAAATTTTTTTTTCAAATGGGACGGAAATTTTGGAATGCTGGATTTCTAGACCGCCCACCACGAACACTTCCGAATTTATCTTGCGGCCAGTGAAAACTTTCGTAGAGCCGGATCGATCATCCGAGATTTGACGTTACCCAACCTCATTAATTTTTTTTTATAAGAGACATGATGAATTACTCATGCACACAAGGTTTGATTATCATGTAGGACATCCTACGTATACAATAAATAATCTACTAGGATAATTGAACTATCGTGTCAAAAATCGCTCGCACTTTTAGATTTAACTTGTGGTAGGGATGGATTCAAGAATTAGAGTTGAGCTGCTTGAACTTAATGTAATGAATTATATATTTATTATCAAAAATATATAATAAATTATATATATATATAAATCATTACACTATATTGTTCAACAAAGTTGTGCCTGATATTTTGAAATATAAAATTCATCTATAATTTACATTTATGTTTTTAATTAAATTTCGTTCAATATAGAGTATCAAACAATATTCAAAAAACCATCCTTCATTTTATTACTAAGTGTCATCTTCACATGTTTGATTGTTGAAAAAGCTCACTCAGTAGTGGCGTGTTGGATTTAAAAAGCACTACAGAGGGGTAAATAGCATGTTTCATATGCATTCAAAAATTGTTCGAAAAAACAAAATCGAATAGTGGAAAACTAAAGATAAAAAAAAAGTAAGAGATATGGTGATTTTACTTGGTTCGTAGCCTCGTGGCTACTATTCCTTGATTCGCAGCAATTTTGACCGCTTTCAATGGGCAATCACTATTAACCTTCTTATTTCTTTAACAATGATGGGTTACAATAACAAACTTACTGACCCTTAGAATATTTTAGCATGAAAAAATACAAGTATAGTAAAAACAGAGCGCAACTAACTAAGTGTTATCAAATATTAGGCTCATTTGAGCTTGTAAAGGCGTCACGTCATTGTTGCATTATTGAAGCTTGAGCATAGGGATGAAACACAGCTTTACGAAGTCTAGAAGGCTAAGTAGGACTCTTCAAAATTTGTACTAAGGCTCTGGTCGAGAGCTCCTTTTATAGAGGACTCCAGGTGCCGCCAACTTGGCTTATCCTATCCCACTTTGTTGGTGACTTAGCAATCTCCGAGTGCCTGAATTCCTTCCGGATGCTTGTACTGCTAACGTGGCACCATTTGGATGAAGCTCTACCAATCTCTTTCATCGCAACTTTATCCCTTTCTGGGCGTCTGGATCCCTCCCGGGAGCCTGAAAGCTTATGTGCACCACCCAATCAAGGTGTACCACCTCATCTGGAGATAGGCTAAATTTTGAGCCATCAGGGCACCTAGATCCACTTGGGGCACTCAGACCTCCAATCGCCTTGATCTTCTCTCGACGCATAAAGTCACTAATTTCAGTCATCTTTCGATTATCGATCCCTGCATCACAGTGTTAGCATAGGCATGATAAAATTATGATTGATGGCTTTCCAAGCTATCAGTTTCAACTTCAAATCTTTCATAAAACCTTAGGTTAGACTAATGTCTACTATTCTCCTTTCGAGAGCGCGCCCTCACCACTCCACTAGAGAGAGTTTATCTAGTGTCAAACCTTGGTTCACCCAATCTATTTGGACTTTTGCTAAGCTTGATCTTAACCCTCAGCACTTTTCACTAGACCTCCAACCATCGACCGTCTAGACTTCCTGTCTAGTATCCTCGACCCCCAAAGCTTCTTCCTAATATCCTCAACCCCTAAGACTTTTTGCTCGATGTATTGATCCACCAAGATTTCATGCTTAGTCTTTCTGACCAAGACTTCCTTACCTAGCATCAACTAGAACTTTCACTTGCTTAGTCTCATTAGGACTTTCTGGTTGATCTACCTGTACACTTGTTCAACCTTTATTAGATCACAGTAACCTATAACTTTGAACATTTGTCAATCAACAAAACACAAATTTGATTATCATCAGCTCCTTGCACCAACAATCTTCCTTTGTTTGATTATGATAATATCCCCCGTGATTTACTTCCTCCGTGTTGGCTCTGGGACGGGTTGGCGGGGGCGTTGGGGGCGAGCGAATCGCCTTTTTGTCAACTTGATTATGATAATATAGTTCAAAGTTAAGTAAAATATGTAAAGCAGATTTTCCAAAATACTCCCCCTTAACCTAATCTCTCCCCTTAAATTTAACATTTTAGGATTTTTTGGAAATGCTTAACATTTTTCAAAAAAAACTTTAATCTAATTTCTCCTTATGAAATTAACCTTTACGAGTTTTTGAAAATACTTAACATTTTTCAAAAAAAAAACTTTTAACTTATTCTCACCCTCTTCGACATATATCAAAAATTAACTAGAAGACTTAAAAATCACAAAGTATTTAGGGAGAATTCAAAATCATTTCCAAATTACACAATTTTATTGGAAATAATCAAGAAGTTGAATTCAAGTTAGCTTTTCAAACATAAGTTTGAACAAAGTTTTTCAAAATAATTTTCAAAACATTTTGAAACAAGATTTTTTAAGTTCTAAAATATTTTCCAAAAAGATATTTTTAACAAAATTCAAGTTAAGAGAATTATATTAAAATTATATTCAAATCAAAAGAGAATTTTTGAAATATTTTTAAGTAGTAGATTTTCAAAAATGAATTTAACAAACGGATTTTAAAAACAAAAATTAAATAATATAGTTTTTCAAGTAAGCAAAATTTTGAGACAATATTTTTAAATAAGAATATTTAAAAAGTGGAGAAGTTAGAAAATATTTTCAACCAATGTAACCCAATCGAAAAGATTTAGACTAATCTTTTTTTTAAAGAAAGAATTTGCAAGTAATAGAAGAGAGTTTCAGAAATATTTTTAAAGAATATCTTTTAAAGATAAATTTCAAAAAATAAAGAGAGCGTGAAACTATAATATGTAAAAATTATATGATCGTGAAAGACGAGAGAGGGATAAATCTTGTTAGTTTTAAAAATTTTCTTTTTATTTAAAGTAAATCAGAGTGACAGTGGAAATAAAAACAAATTTAGAAAAGAGAACAAATCTTTTTTTACTTGGTTCGTAGTCCAATGACTATTACTCCAAGATCTGCAATCCTTAATCACTTTGTTGGACAATCTACTATAGTTCATTTCTCCGAAATCTTTCGTAGAAAAGTAAATTATACGACAAGAAGATCTAAGCTTTTGCGTAGGATGTCGACGAGCCTTCCGGCATCGTAGTAGCAAAACATGCATAAGCAAAGGCAACAAGAATAGAATGTAGGAAGAGTACAATATGATACTTGGCTTAGACCTCAAGATCTTCTTTTATAGATATTGTTCGGTCAACTAAAACTTTGTTCAATCGACTGAATCAATCCGTCAACTGAACCACGTTCGATTCCTAGTTTGCACTGATTTGATCCTACTGTTATGACTTTTATTGTTCTTATCGGTCGATGAATTCTGATGATCAGTCGATTGAACCAACATTCCTTTCTCATCTCCATGCTTACCAAATATGTATTGGTCGACTGATCCATCTCATCAGTCGATGGATACCTCCAAGTTTCCTTCAGTGTAGTGTGTCATGCTGGTTGAATCGGTCGACTGATCTTATCTATTAGTCGATCGAATCCTTAATCAATCCTATTTGACTTATCTGTAACAAAGAGTTAACATATACAATAGTACAAAAAATTATCCTGCAAAACAAGATTAGTACAAGTAGATGGGTAGTATGCATGGTTGAGATAGTATGACTTGTCTTGATCTCAACTTAGAAACCTCTATTGGTTTTTTTAGTTGGATTAGCACCTAATGTTTGTCCCGCCGAGACACAATCTCACTGCACTCTCCCAAGAGCTTACCTCAACTTACCTGCCAAACATCAGGTCATCGACCCCTGTTTGGACTTAACCACTGAGCATCGGATTAGCCTACCAGGCCTTCTACTCGATTTGATCTAGATGTATCGAGTCTAGCTACCAAATATCATTTCTACTTGACCATCTGGACTTTCTGCCTGGTTTTCACGATCTACTGAGACTTCCCTTGCCTAGTATCGGGTCTAACTTGTAAGTACCCCGGGATGACTTTAATGTGATCAACCGAGTCAAGTTAGGTCATGTTAGTATTTGATCCCCATGTCTAAGTGTGCAGGAGTTTAGGAGCACAAGAAGGTGAGCGGAAGACACAGTAGACAAGAAGGATGGTTGGGAAGGGAGTCGACAGGGGCAGTGCATCCGAGAGACACAAAGACTGCAGAAGAGTACACCAGTGGAGTGAGATAGACACGCACGACGTCCAAGGGATGAGAAGCGGGGGAGGAAGTCTGATCGAGGAGAAGGCCGAAGATGGATTTAGGTGAGCCTAACTCTGGATGGCTAGAGATCACCTAGAAGGCTGGAAGAAGGCTAGTCAACTGGAGTTGACCAGTTAGTTCTTGGGTGCCCAAGTGAATTCAGGTGCCCAGGCAATCAGGTAACCGTATGAATACAAGTGCCCGATCATATAGGTGCCTAAGTTGATATGGGCGCTCGAGACCTTATGCTTATCGCCAAAATGAGTCGTTTTTGACCGTTACAACGTGGATAGAGATTAACTACGCTCAAGCACCCATGTGCACTTGGGCACCCATGATGTGCAACATTAGCACGTCGATAAGTTTTCCCAAGGGCTATAAATAGCCCCCTAAACTCAGAGAAAATCATCAATTCGAATTGTAATCATTTTACTGTTATCTTTTTGTTGTTTTCTCTAAGTCTGCAAGTGTGTAAGAGGTTTCTCCACCCACAAAGAGTTGATTTGGAGATTGCATTTTAATTGACCTTAGATTAGCAACCACCCAGGTTGAAAACCAAGTATATTATGGGTCTCTTTCTTTTGTTTATGGTATTGATTTATTTTGCTACAACTAACTCTATCTTTGTTTAAAGAAAGCAAAATATAGTTTATTGTTGCAGGGCAATTCACCCCCCCCTCTTGTCGGTCATTTGACCTCTACAATTGGTATCAGAGCAAGGACAGCTTTTGAAGGACTAACCGCCAAATAAAGCAATAAAATAATTGCTGGACCAAGTTTCTACCCGCCAAAATTTGAGGGGGAGTTTGCAATGTGGAAGCACCGCATAGAGGTATTTTTCAAAATTAATTTGAAATTGCTTTTAATAATGAAAAATGATTTTGTAGCATTCGAAGACAAGGAAAAACACCTCCGATCAAAAAAGGAGCAAGCTGAATTCATAGCTAATGAAAAAGTAGAGTTTCATCTGCTAACAGTACTATCAACTTAAGAGGTCAACCAGATCGGCACATACGTATCAGCAAAAAAACTTTGGGAGAAATTTCTAGATTTATACCAAGGGACCTCGGAAGCAAAACTGGCACGACGTGATATACTACAAAGTAAGCTAACTAATATCCGAATGAGGGAAGGAGAAATGGTAGTCAAACTTCATGCAAAGATAAAAGAGCTAATCACTTGTCTCACGAATCTTGGAGAAAAGGTAGCAAACAAAGATTCATTAAGATATGCCTTGAACGATTTCCCAGAATACCAGAATGGATGTCATTAGTCGACTCCTACTACATTTCTCGAGGTAAGTACATTGAAAATTTTGTTTTCTACTTTTGAGCTTCATGAATCAAGATATGCAGGATTAAGAAGGGAAAAGATGGATAGTATCACCCTAGTGACAAGGAGGGTCTAACAGGAGGAGGAATCTTCAATCGATGAAGAGGAAACGACCTACATAGTAAGGAAATTTTAAAAAAAATTAAGACTAGTAAGTTTAATGAGATGTAGGTCAAAAGAAATCCTTGAAGCAAAAGAAAAATCAAATGCTACAACTGCGACAACGAAAAACATGTCAAAGATAACTGCCCAAAGTTGAAAAACAAAGGAAAAGGAGTAACAAAGTCAATGACTCACAACCTAAAAGTAACATGGGATGAATCGTCATCGGATGAATATGAAGTCAAGGAATATACCGGACTAGCACTGATGGCTAGTCACCAAACAACATACGACGAAGCTACCTCGGAAGAAAACATCAATAAAGGGCGAGCTACATTAGAATATGAAAACTCTAACTTCAGATCCGACATGGTAAGTGAGGTATATATTTTACCTCTAGATCAACTCTATAATGGTATCAAGCTGATGTCCAAATCCTTGTGCAAACTTAAATCTAAAAATGTAGATCTGAAAAAGAAATTAACAAAAGTCTGTCCACTAGATCTTTATAATAGTTTAAAAATTGAGAATAAAAAACTAAAAGAATAGATTGAAGTATTAAAAAGGAATCTTGCACACTCACATGTTTCAAATACTCCAAAAAGAAATAATAGAAATAATAGAGGAATTAGTTGGTATGTGAGAAATCACACTAGATAAATTACAAAAGTACCAATAAATTACATACCACTCAAATAATTGATAAATCCTATTGGTAGAAATTTATTTTAGATCGCTAAATTAGTACTGAATTGTTAGAATTTTTTTCCCATGCTAATAATTAGTATTTGTGAATTTTTGTTTGCTTAACATTTTTGAAAATTATTTTTCAAATATTTAATTTTTGTACAAAATTCATTTCTTAATTTTTCTATGATAGACTTCATTCTTTTTCTACCCACAGAAATATTTTTGAAAGTTTTTGACTGTTAAGTAAATTTTTGTGAATTTTGGATCGAAAATCAATTTTTAAATTTTAAAAATTATTTTTGAAAAATCTGATTTTATGAGATCTATAGACTAAATTTTAAATGTTGAAAAAAAATTTCAAATTTTTTTATTTGAAATTCAATGTTAAAAAATTTATTTTTAAAAATATCTAAGTTTGATAATGAAAAATATTTTTCTATACTTAGAAGGACTAATTTTCTATGAAAATTTTTATAAAGTCAAATTTAACATTTTTATACTTCGTAGAAATTTTTGAAAATGTTTGTTAATTCGGCAAATTTTTTATTTACTCAAAAATCATAGTTTTAATTTTAAAAATACTTTGACATCAATTTTTGAAAAGTTAAATTTTTCATAGACTATCCATTAAATTTTGACTTTTATAAAAAATTATCAAGATTTTTTCAAAGTTAAATGTATTTTTTCTCAAAATTTGTACATTATCAAATAAATTGCAAAATTTTATTCTACGTTTTTCTCTTAACTAGTTTTTTTTATGTGATAAAAAAGAAGAAATAAGGACTTAAGTTAAGGGGAAGGTTTCATTTGCATTTTCTTTTTTGGTTATCTAATTGCAATATTTTATTACCTGTTTCTTTTGTCTATGTTTATGTTTAACCCTAGTTTAACTCGGGTAGATGCACATCAAAAGATGAGAGATTGTAAGAACCCCAAGATAGTTTTGATATAGTCAACCGATTCAAGTTAGGTCATGTTGGTATTTAATCCCTGTGTCTAAGTGTGCAGAAGCTTAGGAGCATATAAAGTCGAGCGAAAGATATAGCAGACGAGTAGGATGACATGGGAAGGGAGCCGACTGACTAAGCGCATCTGAGGGATGCGAAGGCTGGGAAAAGAGTACATCAGTGGAGCAAGAAGGACGCGTGCGACATCCGAGAGACGAGAAGCCAGGGAGAAAGTTTGCTCGAGGAGAAGGTCGGAGATGGGTTCGGGTGAGCCCTGTTGATGCAGTCTGACCCTGATTTTTGTTTTGGTGTTTGACACGGATTTAAGTTTGATTCAAGTTTGGTTGAATTCTGATTAAGTCCGGGTGGATCGGGATATCGCACGCTGGCATGTGAAAAGTCCTAGCTTGGAGGGCTAGGTGTGAAAATTCCTAACCTGGAGGGTTAGGTGTGAAAAAGTCCTAGCTTAGAGGGCTAGGTGATTGAAATCCTAGTGAATGAAGCTAGGTTGAAATCCCGGTGAGTGAAGCCGGGTCCTGGTGTGTAACACCCGCTTTTTTTTTTCCTTTTCCTAAAGCGGCGTTACGTTAACATACTTAGGGCATGTAGACATCATAATGCAGCGGAAACCTTTAAACTTACACCTACATGCACTTACTACCATTTCTAGCATCATAACATGGGAATTGGGCATATTAACTTTATACTTAACATCATATCATACTTAGCATCCTGTCATACTTTAGCATCATGTCATACTTAGCATCATGTCATACTTTAGCATCATGTCATAGAGTCACATTTAAGTACTTAATAGTAAAGGTAAAGTTCTATCATAAGACGAGCAACCATATTGCTCCTTGGCCAAGTCACTATCACACACATTCTTTGATGCCCTCCTGCTGCTTCCTTACTGTCCCCTTGCGTGATCTGCAGTATAAGGAAATAAGACTATAAGCACACAGACTTAGTAAGACTCTTTCCTACTCACTAAAACCATTCATCACTTAATCATGAGCATCTTAAACATTAACATACTTAGTGCTTTACTTAGCACATAAGTCTTTTCATCACTTAGCATACATTCATCATAGCATAAACATAACCATAAAAACATTCATGGCATGACATAATACTTGACATAGACATAAACATCGTTAACATTCATAGCATGTCATAGTGCTTGGCATAGACATAGACATAATAATCATAACCTCATAAACATTCTTAGCATGAACCTACATAACATCATGGCGTCCTAACTTAGCATAACATAATGAACTCATGGCATCATAAATTAGTATAGACATAATTAAAACCATGACATCCTAAACTAGCATAACATAATTAAATCATGGCATCCTAAACTAGCATAACATAAATAAAATCATGGCATTCTAACTTAGCATAAACATAATTAAATCATGGCATCCTAAACTAGCATAAACATAAATAAATCATGGCATCCTAAACTAGTATGAGCATAAATAAAATCATGGCATTCTAACTTAGCATAAATATAATTAAATTATGGCATCATGTATTAGCCTAAACACAATTAAATCATGGCATCATATATTAGCATAAACACAATTAAATCATTTGCATAAACATACCTTGCATAAACTTACTTTGCGTAATATTCTTATCATAAATATAATGCATAACATGGATGGATGCATGTGGCAATTGCATATATATATAAGGATGCTTAATCTTTAAAAACATGCTTTTAAATACTTTAACATAATCATAACATTCATTGGGCCCTGGCTTGTACCACATTCATTCATCATATGCGCGCATCCCTAAGTAAATACGAGGTAGCTAATCTCGACCTACTAGGGTAAGGATAGCTTCATCGGTAGTCCCGAACCGTAAGGACAGCTTCATCGGTAGTCCCGAACCGTGGACAGCTTCATCGGTAGTCCAGAACCGTGGACCTTACTTAGGTCCGGTACAAGCCCATAAAATAAAATAAAATGTTTTTACATACTTTCTCATTCATCATCATTCATTCATCATACTTGTCATTCATCATCATTCATTCCTCATACTTGTCATTCATCATCATTCATTCATCATACTTAACATCATCGTTATGCCTTAAAGGCATGTACTTTAAACTCATTCATAAGACATGACATATATATATCTTAATCCTAAAACATGGCATACATACGTATCCTTCATAAGACATGGCATACATGCATATTATTCATAAAACATGGCATATCATTCATAAGACATGACATACATACATATCATTCATAAATCATGGCACATGTCTAAACATTTTATGACCTAACATATATTTCATGTCATATAAACTAAGGGTTTGGTTAACATAGAATTCTTCCACCTTACTTAACATTCATCTTAGTAACCTACACCCAAGCATCTTGGTAGGTTTAACCCAACCCTAGCCCTAGGTTAGGTCCTTGGCCGAAAGTCCCCAAGGAACCCTAGGTCCATAAACCTTCACATAACTTCCCAAACAACATCTCATACACATATACTAGGCCATTGGACCCCTTTGAGTCCATACTTAAGGCCAACCCTAATTCTTTAGCCCTAATCTTACTCTTGGCCGAAACTTCAAGGCCATGGGGCCATGGAGAAATTCCATTAAAACCCCAAATAAATTGCTTAAACACCAACCATACCTTACCATAGGGTCATTGGGACCCTTACTTGAAATAAGTCCTAACTTTCCACCCCCTTAGGGTTCTTGGCCGAAACCTATAGGGTCTCTAGGCCATGTGAAACATTCCCATAAACACCCTTCATCTCCCTTATATCATGACAATACATGAACAAACACTTAAGGTTTTAAACCCAACCCTACACAAGGGTTCTTGTTGTTGGCCGAAACCCTAGGGTATCCTAGGGTACTCCAAAAATTCCCAAAAATTATTATTAATCTATAAACATCATCAGGGAATATTAAATAATATTATAAAGATTTTTAGCATCATTATGGACCCTAAAACATTGTGGCCGAAACCCATAGGGTCTCTAGGTGTTGATTTTGTTCCTTTCATGTTGGCCGAAACCCTAGGGTGTCCTAGGGTACTCCAAAAATTCCCAAAAATTATAGTTAACCTCTAAACATCATAAGGGAACATTAAACAATATTATCATGATTTTTAGCATAATTATAGACCTTTAAATCATCGTGGTCGAAACCCTTAAACTTAAGGTTCTTGGTTTTTCTTCCTTTCAACATCAAATCCAAAAACTAACTAATATATCACGCTATAAATCATGGAAATCATAAGGAACTATTATACCACAGGTGAGGGATTCTTACATTGGGATTTCTTGATTTTTAGACCTTAAAAGAGAAAGAACTTGTAGAGCTCTTGACCCTTGATCCCTCCTTGCCCTTGTACTCTTGTGAAGACCTTAGATCTAGGAGATGAAGCCTTGGTGGAAGCTTTTCCAAGGGAGAACTCCCTTGGAGGTGTTCGGCTAGAATGAGGAAGGAGGAGAGGAGGAAATGCAATTGAAGGAAGAAAGAACGAAACTCCCAAACCCCCCTATTTATCACCCATTAAAGAGGTAAATGAAGAGTCTCTCCATGACCCTTCATCTTCTTTTAAGCCTCAACCAATCTCCATTTCATTCCCTTATAACATTCCCTTGCTAGATGAGTTGGTTAAAGCATACATGGTTGTACAAGAGGTCCAAGGTTCAATCCTTGGCTCATGCACCTTTATTTTTATTTTATTTTTATTTCATTTATTTTATTATTTTTATTTTTCTTAAATTTCAAAAATCCCCCTAAAATCACCCATAATTATGCTAATATTCCTAAATAAAATTCTTTTATATTTATATTAATTTTACCTAATTAATACCCATTTTTGGAGCCCATTTAAAGCTCATTAGTACCTAATTTCTCCATTAAAATAGGAAAAATTAGGCTAAGACTTACCCATAATCATGCTAATATGCCTAATTAAATCCTATTTATATTTATACTAATTATTACCTAAAATCCAGCTATAATCATGGTACTAAAAAAAACCCCACATAAGGCCCATTAGTACTTAGTTTTCTCAATTTAAATGAGAAAACACGGATTTTCTAGGCCAAAGTTCGTATTAATACCTCTAGGTCCTTCGGAAAATTATCTAGACATGCTCAATATTTTCAGAAAATATTAAGAGAATTTTCCGGGTCATTACATGGTGAGTGAAGACAGGTGATTGAAATCCTAGTGAGTGAAGCTAGGTTGAAATCCCGGTTAGTGAAGCAGGGTCCGGTGAGTGAAGCCAAGTGTTTGAAATCCTGGTGAGTGAAGCTAGGTCCTAGCTTGGAGAGCTAGGATGGATGAAATCCTGGCTTAGAGGGTCAGGTCTTAGCTTGGAGGGCTAGGTTGAAGTCCCGGTGAGTGAAACTAGGCACGGAGTCTTGGTCCGGGGAACTAAGAACGAGTCAGAGAAGGGATGGAAGCTTGTTCTCGTGACTTAGAGGAGATTTGACCTTACCTAGATCGGTCTAGTGACTGATCAGGGAAGTTGGCATGGAGTTCCCTCGTGGATCGGTCTGGTGACCGATCCAGCTATGTCTGATCGGTCTGGTGACCAATCAGGGAGCATACAGTGAGATTGGGAACCTTACTGACCGACTCCTGATCGGTCTGGTGACCGATCAGGAACACTGTTCAGATCGTTCTGGTGAACGATCAAATGTCGCGGGCTCCTCTCTATGTTCGATCAGGTTGGATCCTAATTGGTCAGGAAGTTCCTTGATCGGTCCCCAGACCGATCAGGACACAACCTGATCGGTCTGGTGACCGATCAGGGGGAGTTGGCTCCGAGAGCTGGGAATCCCATCAACCATGTGGATCGGTCCGGTGATCGATCCTGATCTGCCGCGATTTCCCAGTTTCCTACTGTAGACCGATCAGGCTGGAGCCTGATCGGTCAGGGGTAACTCTGATCAGTCTGGTGACCGATCAGGGTTCACTCTGATCACTGTTAGACGCTCTGATCGCGTCTGGTTTCTCTGCGCTTTTTCTGATACACTGCCGATTCTTTGTGATATGCTTTGCTAAGCCTCTGTTGAAGTGTGCAGGTGATTCAAACACTCAAGGAGGGTCAATGGGAGGCTTTCCGTTGAGTAGGTTTGGTTGTTTCTCGTTCTCAGGTTTCAACGGCAACTAGAGCAGCTGGTGACTGACGGAGGCTCAGCTGGAAAGGAGGTCTTCAGTGTACTGAGTGCTCAGGGAGGTCAATGGGGTTCAGGCTGGCTCAGTGGATGCTGATGAAGCTTGCGATGGTGAGCAGAGCTTAAGTTGAAGCTGATGTAGAGGAGCAAAAAAAAATAGAAGAGACAGAAAAATGAGTGGAGTTTTTGCTGTGGGGTTGAGCTCTCTGTGTGTAGTTTGTGCTTGAGCATTCCTGTGAGATCTTTGAGAGTTTCCTTCATGTTGTCTCGTGCACTTAACTTCCATCTTACTGAGGCGATTGTGGAGAGGTTGCTCCACCGAGGAGGAGGCTATTACTATCCGGTGTTCACCGGGGCTTGATCTGCCGACGATCAAGGGATCGCCCACCTTACGGGCACACCAAGGAGTAGGGGCAAGTTATCCCCGAACCTTGTAAAATATCCTTGTTAGCGATCTTTGGTTTGTATTCTCTGTTTCTGCATTTCTGTTAAGTTTGTTTCTCTGCATATGTTTTGTTTCCGCTGCTACTAACTTAAGTGCAGAGAAAATCTTAAAAGAGCTAAGTTATAAGTGTCTGGCTATATTCACCCCCTATCTAGCCATCCAAGGTCCAACAAGTGGTATCAGAGCTTGGGGCTCTACTTCAACGGCTTAACATCCGGGAGCTAACAAAGATGGCCATGGGAAGAGAAGGGTTTAGCACCAGCCGACCTCCACTCTTCGACGACATTGATTTTACATATTGGAGGTCGAAGATGGAGTTTTACCTCAAAAACCAATCTCAGCATGTGGTTTGCTGTCAAGGAAGGTTTTTCAACTCCTAAAGATGTTGAGGGAAAAGAGATGGACTTCTCAAGTTGGTCGACAGATCAAATCCGGAAAGGTGAAGCTGATGCGAAAGCGGTGGTAACTTTGCAATGCGGATTGACCAAGGACCAACTAATCAAGGTTGGTCCCTTCACAAGTGCTAAAGACCTATGGAGCAAGATCATTGAGCTCCATGAAGGCACTCAAGACACCCAGACTGCCAAGAAGGACCTCCTTCTCAGCCAACTCCAAAATCTGTCCATGGAAGAGGATGAAACTGTAAGTATACTCCATGGACAATTCAAAGAAATCCTCAACGGTCTCCACTCCATTAATGAGAAGGTAGAGAACCGAGATCTTATAAGGTATATCCTCAAAGCTTTTCCTAGGAACGTCTTGTGGTCATCCATGGTGGATGCTTACAAGGTGTCCAAGGATTTATCTTGTGTTAAGTTAGAAGATCTATTTTGTGAAATGGAACTACATGAGATCTCTAACAAAAGTTCAAAAGAGAAAGGTATTGCCTTAGTGGCAGGTGACAACAAGAAGAAGAAGAAGGGGAAGAAGAAGGAGAAGGAAGTCTCTTCATCTTCATCCTCATCCGAGTCCGAGGAGGAGGGCAGCTGGTCTTCTTCCTCCGAGATGGCCATCTTTGTTAGAAGGATGATGAGGAAGAGCCGACACTTCAAGGGTAAAGGTAACCCTAGTGAAGTTAAGATTGATAAGTCTAATATTACGTGTTATAAATGTAGTAAGAAAGGACATTACAAGGATGAATGTCCAAAGTTAAAGAAGAATAAGGATAAATCAAAGAAGAAAAAGAAGGCCTTGAGGGCCACATGGGATGAATCGTCATCTAATTCATTCGAAGAAGAGAAGGCGGAGAAGTACACTCATCACCGTGCCCTCATGGCCATAGAGGATTCAAATGAAGAGGAGAGTGGAGACAAATCAAGCTCCTCAACCACGCCTTCATCATCTTCTGATGATGAAGAGGTAATCTCTCCCGAGCTAGATAAGTGCTATAGAACCATTGCATGCCTAGCTAGGTTGCTTAAAAAATCCAAGAACAAAGTTAAATTGTTGAAATTGGAAGTAGAAGAATTGAAATCCTCTAAGGTGGAGGATATTAATGATTTTCATGAGAAATCCTCTAAGGATGAGGCAATGGATGACTTGCATGTTAAAAATCTTGAGGATGAAAATAAGGGCTTGAAGGGTGAAATTGAAAACCTCAAGAATATTCTTGAGAAATTTTCAACAAGTTCCAAAATCCTAGATATGATCTTAAACTCACAAAAGGCGGCTTACAACAAGGTTGGTTTGGGTTACCAACCTAAAGAACCTAGTGTCATATCTTTAATGTCAAGAACCCAATTTAGAGCACAAAATAATTCTATGGTTCAAAAAACTAGAAAGAAAATGACTAAGGCATGAGTGCCAAAGTCTTTCATTGAAAGCTCATTAGGTCCCAAAATTTGGGTACCTAAAACTTCCATATTTCAAATTGTATAAGCATTATTTGAGAGGGAGCATCTATCAACATGAGAGGTTGATATTTGGTGCTCCAAACCCATGACCAAGGAAAAATATCATTCACATGGTTGGTTATGGAAAATTCAAATTAAATGCTTTGAGCTTCATTATCTTAGTTCTTATAACAAGATGATCCCTTGGCTAGTGATTTATGAAATCTCATTTGGGCAATAAGGAAACTTATCATGCAACGAATGATAGTATATCCATGCTTCAAAATAAATAAACAAGTTTTGAGAAAAAAAAATTCACATGAATGGTTTAGGTTGACACATAACTTACTCTTGCCCTGGATTGTTTAGGATAATTAGTTTTATTGTTGCAATTTATGTTTTCCTGCAATTCATGGTTTATGATATGCCTTATGTCAAGCCTATGGAGTCCATTTTCTTGTATATGTTATACAACATGAATGCATGCTAAAGAACAAGGATTAACATATAGTTTGTACTAATAAGGCATCACCAAACAAAGAACATGAGCTTAAGGTTTAGGCTTAAATTTTTCTTAAGGTATTTTATTTGGTGAACATGATCAAGTATGCTATGATTTACTGTATGCGTTAGTAACATTAATCTATTGCATGCAAATTTTTGTTTAAGAACAAGATGAATACATGGTTTATGATGTTTCAAAATTCAGTACTCGAGTTACATGATTTGCTATAAAATTTGATTATCAAGGTAGATTGGATTATCAAAATTCTTTGGAATAAACATGATCATGCTTAGAACATAATTGAACATTCATTGAAAGTAATACAAATCTGTTTTTGGTTTTTCATAAAGATACTTGAATCTTGATGGGAATTAGGATTATGGAATTGATACAAATTTGATTTCAATTAGTTGAAACAAACATGTTATAAACATACAAATTGATCCAAATTTGGAAATTTGATCATATTTTGGAAATCTGATATTAGTATCATATTTTGATTTGAGGGATGACTTTTGGTTAAGGGAAACCCTTTAGGACCAATGAGATTAAAACTAAGTGTATTAGGGCTTGGAAATGGTTAAGAGGTGAAACAAACAAGTTACTGAAACATATCTGATTTCTGAAACTTTCGTTTCTAAAATCTGATCAGAACAAACAAGTTTCAGTAACCTTTCTGTGTCAAACCAGATCGGTCCACCGACCGATCAGGACTCACCCTGATCGGTCTGGTGACCGATCAGGGGTCTCTCTGATCGGACTGGTGACCAATCAGATCAATTCTGTCCAAAGAACTCCCAGATCGTTCTAAATTGGTATCAGACCACTCCTCAGACCGATCCCCCTTCATCAATTTTGATGAAGTATCAATAGAACTGAGTAGTAGGATGATGGTTATGATACTTGGAACAAAACCTAATACCATTTTGATACAAACCTATGCTAAAATTTTCAAATCCATAAGAAAAGGTTTGTTGAGTCATGACTCTTGTTCTTGATGTCGTGTTTCAGAAATTTTTCTGAAATGTCGAATATTAACGGAGTCTACACCCCTGTTATGGAATGCGAATTGTCAATGCAGTCTGATCAGGAACGTATCAGAGTTTCAGGAATTTTTCTGAAATCTGATCAGTCCCCAGACTAACAAGGAATATTTCTGTATCAAATAATTAATGAACCTGATCGGTCACGGAGACCAATCAGGATTATATGTCAGATACAGATGCATTCCTTACTTGTCATATGAAACATATACATGTTTGACCATGATATATTTCTGTATATGTTTTCATGTGCAATTCACACTTATTGCGTATGATGCATATACATGTTTGACCATGATACATTTATGGTATATGTCTTTCATATGCAATTCAAAAGTTTACCTTTGATTATTTTGGGTTTGGGGAGAGACCTATGTTTGAGGGGGAGGTATGTTTAAACTTAATAACCATACCCTTTTCGATGTTTGACAAAGGGGGGAGAATGGTTGATTAAGTTTAGGGTTATTGTAGGGGGAGGATTTTGATTCCCTTACGATAATTGAACTGCCTTCAATTGATCATTAATGCCTAAACTTAAATCGGGTTGTCAAACAACAAAAAGGGGGAGATTGTTGATGCAGTCTGACCCTGATTGTTGTTTTGGTGTTTGACATGGATTTAAGTTTGATTCAAGTTTGATTGAATTCAGATTAAGTCCAGGTGGATCGAGAGATCGCACGCTGGCATGTGAAAAGTCCTAGCTTGGAGGGCTAGGTGTGAAAATTCCTAACCTGGAGGGTTAGGTGTGAAAAAGTCCTAGCTTGGAGGGCTAGGTGATTGAAATCCTAGTGAGTGAAGCTAGGTTGAAATCCCGGTGAGTGAAGTCGGGTCCTGGTGAGTGAAGCCAGGTGATTGAAATCCTAGTGAGTGAAGCTAGGTTGAAATCCCGGTGAGTGAAGCCGGGTCCTGGTGAGTGAAGCCAGGTGTTTGAAATCCTGGTGAGTGAAGTCAGGTCCTAGCTTGGAGAGCTAGGTTGGATGAAACCCTGGCTTGGAGGGTCAGGTCCTAACTTAGAGGGCTAGGTTGAAGTCCCGGTGAGTGAAACTAGGCACGGAGTCTTGGTCCGAGGAACTAAGAACGAGTCAGAGAAGGGCTGGAAGCTTGTTCTCGTGACTTAGAGGAGATTTGACCTTGCCTGGATCGGTCTGGTGACCGATCAGGGAAGTTGGCTCGAAGTTCCCTCGTGGATCAGTCTGGTGACTGATCCAACTATGTCTGATCAGTCTGGTGACCGATCAGGGAGTATACAGTGAGATTGGGAACCTTACTGATCGACTCCTGATCGGTCTGGTGACCGATCAGGAACACTGTTCAGATCGTTCTGGTGAACGATCAAATGTCGCGGGCTCCTCTCTATGTTCGATCAGGTTGGATCTTGATTGGTCAGGAAGTTCCCTGATCGGTCCCCAGACCGATCAGGACACAACCTGATCGGTCTGGTCACCGATCAGGGGGAGTTGGCTGTGAGAGCTGGGAATCCCATCAACCATATGGATCGGTCCGGTGACCGATCCTGATCTGCCGTGATTTCTCAGTTTCCTACTGTAGACCGATCAGGCTGGAGCCTGATCGGTCAGGGGTAACTCTGATCGGTCTGGTGACCGATCAGGGTTCACTCTGATCACTGTCAGACGCTCTGATCGCGTCTGGTTTCTTTGCGCTTTTTCTGATACACTGCCGATTCTTTGTGATATGCTTTGCTAAGCCTCTGTTAAAGTGTGCAGGTGATTCAAACACTCAAGGAGGGTCAATGGGAGGCTTTCCGTTGAGCAGGTTTGGCTGTTTCTCTTTCTCAAGTTTCAACGGCAACTGGAGCAGCTGGCGACTGACGGAGGCTCAGCTGGAGAGGAGGTCTTCAGTGTACTGAGTGCTCAGGGAGGTCAGTGGGGTTCAGGCTGGCTCAGTGGATGCTGATGAAGCTTGCGATGGTGAGTAGAGCTTAAGTTGAAGCTGATGTAGAGGAGCAAAAAAAAAAAGAAGAAGAGACAGAAAAATGAGTGGAGTTTTTGCTGTGGGGTTGAGCTCTCTGTGTGTAGTTTGTGCTTGAGCATTCCTGTGAGATCTTTGAGAGTTTCCTTCTTGTTGTCTCGTGCACTTAACTTCCATCTTACTGAGGTGATTGTGGAGAGGTTGCTCCACCGAGAAGGAGGCTATTACTATCCGGTGTTCACCGGGGCTTGATCTGCCGACGATCAAGGGATCACCCACCTTACGGGCACGCCAAGGAGTAGGGGCAAATTATCCCCGAACCTTGTAAACGATCCTTGTTAGTGATCTTTGGTTTGTATTATCTGTTTCTGCATTTCTGTTAAGTTTGTTTCTCTGCATATGTTTTGTTTCCGCTGCTGCTAACTTAAGTGCAAAGAAAATCTTAAAAGTGCTAAGTTATAAGTGTCTGGCTATATTCACCCCCCCTTCTCTAGCCATCCAAGGTCCAACAAGCCCAACTTCGATGGCTGGAGATCACCCAGGAAGCTGGAAGAAGGCTGGCCAACTAGAGTTGACCAGTTAGCTCCTGGACATCCGAGTGAATTCTGGTGCTCGGGCAATCAAGCGCCCGTATAAAATATAGGAGCCCGTATGAATATAGGCGCCCAATCATACAAGCGCCTAAGTTCATACGGGTGCCTGAGACCTGATGCTTATCTCCAAAATGAGTTGTTTTCTGGTCGTTACGACGTGGATAGGGATTGACCACACTTAAGAACCCGTGTGTACTTGGTCACCCATAATATGCCACGTCAGTACATTGATAAGTTTTCTAGGGCAATAAATAGGCCTTGAACTCAGAGCAAATCATCAATTTGAATTGTAATCATTTTATTGTTAGCTTTCTGTTGTTTTCTCGAGTTTGGGTGAGCCAACTCTGGATGGCTGGAGATCACCCAGGAGGCTGTAAGGGTTGGTCAACTGGAGTTAACCAGTTAGCTCTTGGGTGCCCAAGTGAATTCAGGCGCCCGGGCAATTAGGCATTTGTATGAATACAAGTGGTCGATCATACTGGCACCTGAGTTGATATGGGCACTCGAGACCTGATGCTTATCTCCAAAATGAGCCATTTTGTTGCCGTTATGACATGGATAGGGATTAACCACACTCAAGCACTCATGTGCACTCGAGTGTCCGTGATGTGCCACGCCCGCACGTCGACAAGTTTTCTCAAGGGCTATAAATAATCCCCTAAAGTTAGAGCAAATCATCAATTCAAATTGTAATCATTTACTATTAGCTTTCTGTTATTTTCTCTAAGTCTACAAGTGTGTAAAGGCTTCTCCACCCACAAGGAGTTGATTTAGTAATTGCGCTATAATTTGTCTTGGATTAGCACCCAGGTTGCAAACCAAGTATATTCTGTGCCACTTTCTTTTGTTTATGTTATTGATTTATTTTGCTACAACTAACTCTATCGTTGTTTAAACAAAGCAAAAGATTAATTTATTGTTGCAAGGCAATTCACTCCCTTCTTGTCGGCCGACCGATCCCTACACAACTAACCTACTAAGACTTTCCAAGTTGAGCCTCCTACACACTTGATATCATTCATCAGATAACAATAAGACTTAACTTGAACCTTTGACTATATCAAAATATAGGTTTGATTATAGTGCTCCCTATATCAACAATCTCTCCCCTTTTCATGTTTGGCAACTTGGTTTAAATTTAAGTTAAAATACATTATAATAACTTGAAATATCTTCCCCCTCAAGTTAAACCTCCCTTGAATATAATATATCTCCCCTTTGACTAGTATAAAAAATTGGGGTCATTGCAATAAGCAATAGATGCATCAGAGTTAAAAAATTTTGAAAGTTTATCTAAGGTAAAATTTTGAAACTTTTCTAAAAGAAATAAATATTTTCCTAAAAAAATTGAAAATTTTCTAAGGTAAACTTTTGAAAACTTTCTAAAAAACATTTGAAGATTTTTGAAAATTTTAGAAAAATTTTGAACATTTTTTAAGGTAAAATTTTGAAAAATTTCTAAACTTTGAAGATTTATATAAGGAAGAAAAATTCTAAAAAACAGTTTTGAAAATTTTCTAAGAATTTCAAAGGTGAAACCAAAATAAAATTCTTGAAGAGATTTTGAAAAAGAAAATCTTCTAGGAAGTAATATAAAGTTTTTCCAAAAGAAAAAATTTTTAAGATGAAGTAATAAATTTTTAAAATATTTTGAGAAAAATGTTCCTAGAAATCTTTTTAATGTAAAAACACTTGAATTTCTTTTAAAGAAAATAAGTTTTAAAAATGTTCTAAAAGCAATTTTTAAGGAAAATACCATTGTAAAATATTTCAAGATGAAAACAAGGTTTTTCAACAAGGTAAAAATTGAAAAAAAACATAGTTTTTACAAAAAAAAAATCAAAGTTTTGAAATAAATTTTTCTAAGGAAAAATTAGTTTCAAAAATGTTTTTTTTAAAATGCTCCCCCTTAATTTGACATTTTCTTTTGAAAAGTTATCCTAAAGTCCAAGCATTCTAAACTATAGCATTCTAAACTATTGCAAAGTCCAAGTTATCCTAAAGAACTATATGGAAAAATGTCCTTATTTTTTAAAATGTCTAACTTAGTTCTTAGTTGTTTACCATAAGATATTAGCCTTTTGACTAAGGTTAGTCAAGTTGAGTGTTTTGGATTTGACTAAATAAGATCATTCAACTTGATCATTGTATGTTTAAAGCATGGATTTATGTCGATGCACTGAAATATGCATCTGAAATTTTGGCTAAATCTTAAGTATCTCACCCATTCTAGGTTTTATCAAACACAAATAAGGAATCTTAGTGTGCTTATGACA
Organism: Boesenbergia rotunda; assembly: GCA_024364735.1. Lineage (NCBI taxonomy): Eukaryota > Viridiplantae > Streptophyta > Magnoliopsida > Zingiberales > Zingiberaceae > Boesenbergia > Boesenbergia rotunda. The sequence continues at coordinate 419,590 of JAGFNQ010004332.1, forward strand.
TACTTGCTTCCTATAACTATAGGTGCATACTTACTATGGTATGATCTAGGCTAGTTCCATTTAAAATTTTGAAATCCTAAATTTTGGAAATTACAAAAAAGTGCAAATTTTGAAAACTAGACTTTTAAAAGTAAGTAAAAGAATAGAAACCTAATCTAAAAAATACATTCCTAATTGTTGTCTCAGACTACTGAATTCAGATTTAGGTAATGGTTTAGTGAATATATCAGCTAGGTTTGATTTTGATTTAATATAGTTAAGTTCAATATTTCCTTTTATAAGTTGGCATCTAACAAAGTGATGCTTAACTTCTATATATTTGGTTCTAGAGTGATGTACTAGATTTTTTTGTTAGGTTTATAGAGCTTTTATTATCATTAAATGTCCTAACATATTTGTAATCTAGAAGTATGTTAATGTATGAGACATCCATAATAATTACACAACACTCTCACTCATTGCTATGTATTCTGTTTCTGTAGTAGATAAGGCAACACAGTGTTATTTTCTACTAAACCAGTAAATAAAATAACATCCTAAAAATTGACAACCTTCACTTGTACTTTTTCTATCTAACTTACAGCTAACATAATCTAAGCTAGAGTACCCAACTAGTTCAAAACATTTCTACATTAATTGTTCCTTTAAGATACATAAAAATTCTTTTAACAATATTTGTCAGGTGAGATTCTTTAGCACAAATTTAGTATCTAACACACATACTTACTACAAATAATATATCAAGTTTACTTGCAATTAAGTATAATAAACTACCTATTGCACTTCTATACTATTTTAGATCTACTGATTTACCATTTAAGTCATTATCTAATATTATGTTGGTTGTCATAGGAGTTTTGAAGTTTTTAACGCTTTCTATTCCAAATTTTTTAATTAGTTCTTTTGTATATTTATTTTGATATACAAAGTTTCCTTCTTTGGTTTGTTGTATTTGTAGTCCTAAAAGGAAATTTAATTCACCTACTAAACTCATTTCAAACTCTTTTTCCATTAACGCTATAAATTCTTTTAGAAATTTAGAATTGGTTGAACCAAAAACTATATCATCTACATAGACTTGGGCTATAAAATATCTATTCCATGATTGTTCAATTGGGTATATTTGTCCGTAGTGTTCTAGGGTTAGGTTCCATTTCTTGTACATTTTGACTTTCTTCTTGTTGATGTTCTAATCTCTTCATATTTTTTATTACTATTTTCATAATCATCATTTGATTTTTCAAAAATAATTTGTTCTTGATTTAGATTAGAATTTTTAGAGTTAGAGTTTTCATCAAATATAACATTAGTGGTTTCTTCAACTTTTAGTGTTGATGTGTTGTATACCTTATATGCCCTACTATTGGATGAGTAACCTAGAAATATTCCTTGTTAGAGTATTGATATAAATTTTTCCAAGTAATTTGTGATATTTAAGATGTGTACAGTGCACCTAAATACTCTTAAGTATTTTATATTAAGTTTATTGTGAAAATAAATTTCATAAAGTGTTTTATTTTGCAGTTTATTTATTATAATTATATTTTGAATATAGCAAGCCGTATTAATAGTCTCGACCAAAAAATATGTAGGTATACTATATTCATTTAACATTGATCCTTGGGCATCTTGTAAAGTTCTATTTTTTTTCTTTCTACTAATCCATTTTATTGAAGTATTTTTGGGCATGAGAATTCATGATAATATCTATTTTCTAGACAAAAGTTTGTAAAATTATAATTTTTGAATTTTCCATCATTGTTACTTCTTATTTTCTTAATTTTTAGGTCTTTTTCATTTTCAACTTATTTGCAAAAATTGTTAAATATTTGAAAGATTTCATGTTTATATTTTAGGAATTTTATCCAAGTATATATTGAGTAATCATCAATTATAACTAAGCAATATAAGTTTCCATTTAATGACTTAACTCTGTGAGAGTTAAATAGATCTAAGCGTAAAAGTTCAAGTATAGTATAGTTCGACTTTGATAAGTTAGCATGTGAGTTAACTTTATTTGTTTTCCTTATTGACAAGGATTACAAAGTTTGTTTTCTAAAATTCCTAATTTGGGTAATCCTTCAACTAATCCAATCTTGTTTACTTTTAGTATATTTTTTGTTAGGACCGTGATCGTCAAGCTAGAGGGGGGGGTGAATAGCTTCTTTCGATTTTTCTACCTACAACATTAGCGTGCGCAAGCAGAAAACTAAATACAAAACAAAAACAACGCTAACACGTCACCTTTATGTGGTTCAGAGATGACGCTCCTACTCCACGGCTGTCCGTAAGGTGAACGATCCCTTGATCCTTCGGTGGATCACTCCCTGGATACCCTCCGGCTAACTCGTGTAGCTCCTTGTGGGTGGAGAAACCTCGCCACAAACCAAACTTCACCTCTGAGCTCTTAGACTACTATTTGACCTTTAACTAAAGCCAAATTCGTCAAAGCTCTCAGCCAAAACGATGCTCTCTTAAATAGAGTCTAAGGTTGAAAAACCCGCTACCAGTTGACTGGTCCATTACCAGTTGACTGATTCCAACCAAACAACAAGCCAACGGCTAGTTGTAATGACTAGTTTTCGACCCGATCAGTCGACTGGTCCCAGACCAGTCGACTGATGTTTCGGTGAGTTTGAGTTCCTTGCTGGCAGTCGACTGATCTATCCCCAGTCGACTGCCCAGCTTATAAATTCACGCTCCCTCATTCCGAAGACTCTCCTTCACGTATGACTTCAAGCCCACTCCCTTGGTGTCACGCCCCGAGACCCAGGAGCCGCTGATCCAATATAAAATCGGACAGCACCTCCCCTGTCCGGCGGACAATTTACACATACACACAGATAATATAACACAACCACGCAGTTTAAAGGGGCCTCAGGCCTCAGATATGTGCAGAAACAACAATTATATGATTATATCTATCGAAAAACCAAATCCGGACTCACCTGAGCTGCCAGGGGGCAGGAACAAAGCCAAAACCGAACGAAGTCCAACATAGGACTCAAAAGTACAATACCTTCAAACAGAACGTGCATACATGTTCAAAACATACAGCGGAAGCATAGGAATGCTACAGGGTCCATAACAAAACACGGAAAACCAAAAAGGGCTCCTCGGGAGCTGGGGACTGGCGGCTCGGGATCTCCTCGCAGACATCAACCTGAAATAAATATATATGGCAACGGGGTGAGTCCATAGCTCAGCGGATACCCAAACAGATATGCATAGAAGGTTATACCAACAATAAGAGTTCAGCTAGTACAGACTCATATCAACAGAAGGGGAAAGACTAGCACTGAACAAACTGGGATAGATACATACCTGAATCCATCTAACCTGTACAGAGGGTAAGAAATACCGGTGGAATATTAGTAGACAGATAAGCACAGATAACAAGTCTCCAGTATATGCGATGTCAAACAAGTGCAGCAAATAAGTGCAGCAAACAATGCTCGATGCAAAGTATGCACATGGTGCAATGACATGTGTCACCCCTGACACCAGACAGAATCATCGTACACCTGTCATAGGGACGTCTGAAAAGGTAGGGCTCTGACAACTGTACACCCTGCCATCACTGCTCCTGAGTAACCGGGTGGACAGGATGCTGGCGGAGACCACGCTCCTAACCCCAAGCAATGGGGGAGTCAAGCTCTCATCTCCTCGTGGCTCAGTACGAGAAGGGATCCCTGCTTGCTACCACGCCCGCGCTCACCCTCCAATAGTGGCCGAACGGAGCAATACAGGGCAAATGCACACATCTACGGTATCCACTAACCCATGAGTGGCCGTGTGTGCCCGTCATGTACCGGAAAACGATTAGGCTCAACCACAAGGGAGTCGCTGATCGCCGGCATGCAATGCAAGGATGGTGTATGATAGATACACATACCTCCCTCCCAAGTCCTCAGTATACTAAATCTCAGTCTGAAATCCTATAACAGGAAATACAGGTAACCTACAAGGTATACTGACCAGAAAACTACCCATCCCTCAAGGTCAAATGCAGGAGACGCTACCACGAGCCCTAGCATACCAATAGATATGACAATACCTGGGACTGTATGAAACTAACAGCAGAATAACTCAGGGATAAACAACAAGTATCCAGAACAGACATAATAAGCACGGATAAACAACAAATGTCCAGAATAGGCATAATAACCAGGGATAAACAACCAATATCCAAAATAGGCCTAATAACCAGGGATAGCGTATAATCTTACTGCTATCTATAACAGACTATGCATAATCACATGACAATATCAAAAGAGATAAGTCAAAGGGTACCCGCCTCCAAAGAGTAGAAGTCTGTATCAATGAGAACCTTCCGTCCGATAATCAGCAATGATAACTCCAGTCAATGCCCTGTATCAAAGGCATATGTTTAGCTACAATAATATATAATTATAGCTAAACGAGTTATCTCAATTTATTAGGATCGTCCTAATTATCCTGTTTTATTTAATTAGTCATAATTAAATGATTAACCTTTAATTATCTCAATCAACCGCTAATTGATCTACTTAGGTTTAACATGATAGCAATCTCATCAAGGCAAGAATCATAAGGCTCTCAATATAGCTCCACAAGGTTCTCCAAATCATAACCTAATCCATAATTTCATAATCATAGCTCACAACATCAAATCCACAAAACTATAAAAATCCACAAGGAGACCTAGAACAGAATATGCTCTAACCCTGGAGCCCACTTACAAAGTTCACGGTAAGGAATGCCCAGCCAAAACCATACCAACAGTAGAGGCAAATCAAATCAAAACAACCATCTAGAAACCAAATTCCCATCCAAGCATACTCACGGCACACAACAGTGCTCACGACAAATCCAGAAATTTAACACCCAACTCATCCAACACAATAGAGATGTTTATTGATACAACTCATGAAGGAACCCAAAGAAAAATGACCACCTCAAGTGAAAACTTACAGCAAACACCAATCCATTGAAGCCCACGGCACAGCTTCAAGATAGGGCAGAATTTCCCAAAGTCAACAACTCCAATCAAGCCCTACACAGTGCAAGTCATAAGCTCTAAAGGCTAACCTAAATACTAATCCAATTTGATAGCATCCACAACACCAAAACCCATATCAGAATCAAGCACAACAAAACCGCATATCCTCACCTCAAACAGTTCCTCACAACCTACAAACCTGAACTTCAAGAGTGGGAGCAACTCATGGAAATAAAAACTACAAGTAAGAATCCGATCAGTTTACTTCTTTTCAAAATCTACTCAGCGATCAAATATCTAAATTAATCCAAGAACTACAATCTCATCCAACACAGACCAGTCCATCCAAGAACACACGCAGGATCAACGAACTATCAATTCAAACAAAACTAGCATCCAAACTAGATACAATTCCAAAAGACCAAAACCTCCAAAAACTCCAAACAAGCAACACAAAATTAACAGTCCCAAATCAAGAACAACATACTATCAGAAACACCTCTGATTAACCCAACTAGCAGCAGCCAATCTATGATCCATTAAATTGTACAACCTCAATCAAATTTCGGATTTAAACTCCCTACACATCAAACCCATTTAAAACAGGATTTCAAACCACATAGATCAACTAAATAGGATAACAAGAGCAGATAGGAAATCAGCAGTCTATTACCTACTGTGAATCGTGTCCAACATACCTCCCAAAGCTCACAGACACGAAAGCATCCTCTCTAGTTGACCTTGATCGAGCTAGGTCCAAATCTGCCTCGCGAAGGAAGATGGCAATGGATCAGACCACCACGGTGCTGCCACAGGAATCAATTCAGTGAAAACCAAGGAGATTGGAGGACCTCCACTTACCACACTCAACCGTGCAAACAACAATCGAAAGCTAACACCATCAGAACTATCCTTAGTACCGAAGCTTCGCTTACCTGTGACTGTGAAGATGATATCCGGTCACCGGCGTTGGAAGATTGCCCCAGTTGTACGGCGATGGTAAAAGGATGAAATCCCCTACGAAGCTTACGGATCCAAAGCCTCGCGGAAACCAGTGTGGTAGAGGCGATGAGAAGTGCCGTGAGGAGAAGACAAGGAAGAAGATGGCTTACGATCGGCGTCGGTGGCTCCGATCGATAGAGAACATCGTCAGATTGTGCTTGGGTGCCGGCGAAGGAGAACACAAAGAGGTCGGCGCTGCAGGTTTGGGCTAGGGCACACGGGCTTTGCGACTGTGGATGAATCGGCCGAAGGAGGTTTAAGGTTAAGTATTATAAGTTAGAAATTTTGCACTTTAGTCCAGCCACTTTCAGCCTATTCGCAAGAACACCCCTAGGGCTTAATGTTATATCCGATATAGCCCTTGTAACTATTTGTTGTAGTACATTTTAGTCCCTAAATTTGGGAAATTTACATTCTCGTCCTTAAGATGATATTTATACGCTTTAGCCCTTGTAAACTATTCGTTTTAATCCCTTTAACACTTTAAATTTCGTCCAAGAGTCCAGAACAATCTAGGAACTTTTCGAAAAATTTTCCAGAGTGGAATAAACGTGTCGGATTTTACATCCTCCCCCACTAATAAAAATTTGGTCCCCAAATTTCGTTTATTACCCACAGCATGTACTAACAACATATAGCTAGTAATATGCTGAACGAAATCTAACCATACATACTAACCCCTATATCGTGTAACTACTATACGGAAACTAACCATAAGTTTCCGAGTAGGGTAACGTCCTACTGAAACCAGTGGTCTCCCGCGACCATTGGCTAATAACCAACATCTCTCTAACCAGTAGGGCCATCCTAGACTTCATCTATAAGTATCCACAATAAGCATAAAACGATACTGATTCCGATTATCTCTATCTTAATTGACAAGTAAATAAACGAACGTCATACCGCGAAAAGTCGCTCCCTGGGTCTGCGGTGCCTCCCCTCTGGTGGACGCATACGCTCGTCCCGTCTCCGGCGGTGGGGGTGGTATTGCCGGGTACTGCGATGGCTGTGGCACCGCCAGGTACAGCTGCGGCTGTGGCAGTGGCTGATACAGCAGCGGAGGCTGCGGCTGATACGGTGGATAATCTTGATGCGGAGGAATACACTGCATCTGAGACTGCGACTGTTGACCTGACCCTCCCACCGGGTACTGAGGCTGCTGCATCACAGTCTGATAAACTAGATAGATCTGCTGTGGGGGTCCTGCAGCTGAGCTCTGAGATAAGGTTGGGGTATAACTGGCCTCGCGTCCTAGCATACCGTAAGCAGGTGCTGGTGTGGCGGCATACGACTGGCGAAATGAAGGCTGAGTCCTCCGTCCGCCTCTATGAGCTCCTGCCTGTCCTGAATGTCCAGTCTGGCTAATGGCTCCCGTCCCCTCATTCTGTGCCTTCAAGGCACAGTCCCTGCTCAAATGTCCTGGTAGTCTGCAGTAATAGCATACGGCCTGCTCCAGGTGACAGTCTGCTACTACATGCTCTCGGGATCCGCAACGGGTACAGTAAGATGGCTGTGCGGTCTTCTTCCTGTCCTGCTGAGAGGACTGGAAGGATCCGGTAGAAGAACGTCTCGACTTCTGGGGCCCAGAGAATGACCCAGAAGTGCCAGAAGCTACCTGGGTGTGGCAGTCGCGCTTCTGTCCAATAGCTCTCGTACCCTCATGCTGTGCTTTCAGCGCACAGTCTCGCCTAATGTGCCCTGGTAGCTTACAATAGTAGCAAACAGAATGCTCACATGGGCAATCCGCCCTAATATGCTCTCCAGAACCACACTGTACACAGTATGATCCATCAGTAGATCTCTCAGATGACTCTACAGCTGAAGGCTCTAAAGTCCCCTTACGTGGCCGTCCTCGACCACGACTCGGTGTAAGAATATGAGCATCTCGCGTCATACCTGTTAAATTATTAACGAGTATTAAAACCAAAACCAAAAGACTAACCTTAATTTACCTATTTGCTGCCCGGAGAAGTCCTGTCGCTGCCAAGTCCCCAAATTGCCGTCGTATCGCAACCACGGCTTTAAAAATCCGTAATGTACTCGGATGAATAACATCAAACCCGAGCTCCGACACCTACCAGTTCAGTGTCAGATTTAAATTCCGAGAAATCCACGAATCGATGGTATCCCGCATCCTGGGCTTGATACCAAAAATACCAAAAATAAATCGGTATCAGATAAACCCCGAAAATCCCGTAAAACACGTAGGCATCGAAACCTACGCTCTGATACCAAAATAAATTGTCACGCCCCGAGACCCAGGAGCCGCTGATCCAATATAAAATCGGACAGCACCTCCCCTGTCCGGCGGACAATTTACACATACACACAGATAATATAACACAACCACGCAGTTTAAAGGGGCCTCAGGCCTCAGATATGTGCAGAAACAACAATTATATGATTATATCTATCGAAAAACCAAATCCGGACTCACCTGAGCTGCCAGGGGGCAGGAACAAAGCCAAAACCGAACGAAGTCCAACATAGGACTCAAAAGTACAATACCTTCAAACAGAACGTGCATACATGTTCAAAACATACAGCGGAAGCATAGGAATGCTACAGGGTCCATAACAAAACACGGAAAACCAAAAAGGGCTCCTCGGGAGCTGGGGACTGGCGGCTCGGGATCTCCTCGCAGACATCAACCTGAAATAAATATATATGGCAACGGGGTGAGTCCATAGCTCAGCGGATACCCAAACAGATATGCATAGAAGGTTATACCAACAATAAGAGTTCAGCTAGTACAGACTCATATCAACAGAAGGGAAAGACTAGCACTGAACAAACTGGGTAGATACATACCTGAATCCATCTAACCTGTACAGAGGGTAAGAAATACCGGTGGAATATAGTAGACAGATAAGCACAGATAACAAGTCTCCAGTATATGCGATGTCAAACAAGTGCAGCAAATAAGTGCAGCAAACAATGCTCGATGCAAAGTATGCACATGGTGCAATGACATGTGTCACCCCTGACACCAGACAGAATCATCGTACACCTGTCATAGGGACGTCTGAAAAGGTAGGGCTCTGACAACTGTACACCCTGCCATCACTGCTCCTGAGTGACCGGGTGGACAGGATGCTGGCGGAGACCACGCTCCTAACCCCAAGCAATGGGGGAGTCAAGCTCTCATCTCCTCGTGGCTCAGTACGAGAAGGGATCCCTGCTTGCTACCACGCCCGCGCTCACCCTCCAATAGTGGCCGAACGGAGCAATACAGGGCAAATGCACACATCTACGGTATCCACTAACCCATGAGTGGCCGTGTGTGCCCGTCATGTACCGGAAAACGATTAGGCTCAACCACAAGGGAGTCGCTGATCGCCGGCATGCAATGCAAGGATGGTGTATGATAGATACACATACCTCCCTCCCAAGTCCTCAGTATACTAAATCTCAGTCTGAAATCCTATAACAGGAAATACAGGTAACCTACAAGGTATACTGACCAGAAAACTACCCATCCCTCAAGGTCAAATGCAGGAGACGCTACCACGAGCCCTAGCATACCAATAGATATGACAATACCTGGGACTGTATGAAACTAACAGCAGAATAACTCAGGGATAAACAACAAGTATCCAGAACAGACATAATAAGCACGGATAAACAACAAATGTCCAGAATAGGCATAATAACCAGGGATAAACAACCAATATCCAAAATAGGCCTAATAACCAGGGATAGCGTATAATCTTACTGCTATCTATAACAGACTATGCATAATCACATGACAATATCAAAAGAGATAAGTCAAAGGGTACCCGCCTCCAAAGAGTAGAAGTCTGTATCAATGAGAACCTTCCGTCCGATAATCAGCAATGATAACTCCAGTCAATGCCCTGTATCAAAGGCATATGTTTAGCTACAATAATATATAATTATAGCTAAACGAGTTATCTCAATTTATTAGGATCGTCCTAATTATCCTGTTTTATTTAATTAGTCATAATTAAATGATTAACCTTTAATTATCTCAATCAACCGCTAATTGATCTACTTAGGTTTAACATGATAGCAATCTCATCAAGGCAAGAATCATAAGGCTCTCAATATAGCTCCACAAGGTTCTCCAAATCATAACCTAATCCATAATTTCATAATCATAGCTCACAACATCAAATCCACAAAACTATAAAAATCCACAAGGAGACCTAGAACAGAATATGCTCTAACCCTGGAGCCCACTTACAAAGTTCACGGTAAGGAATGCCCAGCCAAAACCATACCAACAGTAGAGGCAAATCAAATCAAAACAACCATCTAGAAACCAAATTCCCATCCAAGCATACTCACGGCACACAACAGTGCTCACGACAAATCCAGAAATTTAACACCCAACTCATCCAACACAATAGAGATGTTTATTGATACAACTCATGAAGGAACCCAAAGAAAAATGACCACCTCAAGTGAAAACTTACAGCAAACACCAATCCATTGAAGCCCACGGCACAGCTTCAAGATAGGGCAGAATTTCCCAAAGTCAACAACTCCAATCAAGCCCTACACAGTGCAAGTCATAAGCTCTAAAGGCTAACCTAAATACTAATCCAATTTGATAGCATCCACAACACCAAAACCCATATCAGAATCAAGCACAACAAAACCGCATATCCTCACCTCAAACAGTTCCTCACAACCTACAAACCTGAACTTCAAGAGTGGGAGCAACTCATGGAAATAAAAACTACAAGTAAGAATCCGATCAGTTTACTTCTTTTCAAAATCTACTCAGCGATCAAATATCTAAATTAATCCAAGAACTACAATCTCATCCAACACAGACCAGTCCATCCAAGAACACACGCAGGATCAACGAACTATCAATTCAAACAAAACTAGCATCCAAACTAGATACAATTCCAAAAGACCAAAACCTCCAAAAACTCCAAACAAGCAACACAAAATTAACAGTCCCAAATCAAGAACAACATACTATCAGAAACACCTCTGATTAACCCAACTAGCAGCAGCCAATCTATGATCCATTAAATTGTACAACCTCAATCAAATTTCGGATTTAAACTCCCTACACATCAAACCCATTTAAAACAGGATTTCAAACCACATAGATCAACTAAATAGGATAACAAGAGCAGATAGGAAATCAGCAGTCTATTACCTACTGTGAATCGTGTCCAACATACCTCCCAAAGCTCACAGACACGAAATCATCCTCTCTAGTTGACCTTGATCGAGCTAGGTCCAAATCTGCCTCGCGAAGGAAGATGGCAATGGATCAGACCACCACGGTGCTGCCACAGGAATCAACTCAGTGAAAACCAAGGAGATTGGAGGACCTCCACTTACCACACTCAACCGTGCAAACAACAATCGAAAGCTAACACCATCAGAACTATCCTTAGTACTGAAGCTTCGCTTACCTGTGACTGTGAAGATGATATCCGGTCACCGGCGTTGGAAGATTGCCCCAGTTGTACGGCGATGGTAAAAGGATGAAATCCCCTACGAAGCTTACGGATCCAAAGCCTCGCGGAAACCAGTGTGGTAGAGGCGATGAGAAGTGCCGTGAGGAGAAGACAAGGAAGAAGATGGCTTACGATCGGCGTCGGTGGCTCCGATCGATAGAGAACATCGTCAGATTGTGCTTGGGTGCCGGCGAAGGAGAACACAAAGAGGTCGGCGTTGCAGGTTTGGGCTAGGGCACACGGGCTTTGCGGCTGTGGATGAATCGGCCGAAGGAGGTTTAAGGTTAAGTATTATAAGTTGGAAATTTTGCACTTTAGTCCAGCCACTTTCAGCCTATTCGCAAGAACACCCCTAGGGCTTAATGTTATATCCGATATAGCCCTTGTAACTATTTGTTGTAGTACATTTTAGTCCCTAAATTTGGGAAATTTACATTCTCGTCCTTAAGATGATATTTATACGCTTTAGCCCTTGTAAACTATTCGTTTTAATCCCTTTAACACTTTAAATTTCGTCCAAGAGTCCAGAACAATCTAGGAACTTTTCGAAAAATTTTCCAGAGTGGAATAAACGTGTCGGATTTTACACTTGGCTCGCCCCTTGAAGTCCTTTTCCACCGGCTATCGTCCCTCAAATGCACATGCAAGCCCTCGGTGCCTGAGGAAACGGCTCCGTCTACCGAGGTAGTCGCGCCTGCCTCGGCCTCACCAGTTTCCACTCCAGAGGCGACCACCCTGGTGCCTCCTTCTTGTTCCGTCGATCCAGCCACCTCTTTGATGGGTAAGGAGGTATTGTGTGCTCAATTCCATCTGAAACTAGATCGATTAAAGGAGAGATTGGATGCAGCGTTGGAGGCCTCCTTGCAGTCTTCCTCCATGGTGCAATTGAAGGAGACTCCCCCTGAGGGGACTTTGTCGAAGGGGACTTCCAGTTCCGAAGGGGAGGACTTCGACTCCCCTGACGCGCCCACTGAAGCTCCTACCGTCTAGTGACTTCCCCTTTGCCCGCTCTCTCTGCCGCTCGAAGAGCGGGGCGACACGCCCAGCACTCCTGCCGAGGTAGTCGTGCGGGCTTCTGCTGGGCCGCTAACCAGTCTTCGGAAGACCCTTCTGCAGGTGCGAATTATTTTGGTATTGATTGTTTTCTTGTACGGCTGCTAATCTTTCGGTGTGATGGCAAGCAGCTGCGGATTGCCTAGTAATCGGTCGGGGCCTGTATTCTGGGCCCCAAGTGGAGGCCTTACTCCACCGAGCCTTACAGGCGGAGGCTACCGCGGGCCTTGAGCATCGGGCTGGGGTGATGCAGGCCGACGTCAGTAGAGCTCTCCGTGAAGAGGTAGAACAGCTGAGGAAGCTCTTGCGAGACACGGAGCAGGCCCTCGAGAGCTTCCAGCACCGGGAACGCCTAGCGTCCGAGAAGGTCGTGTCGGTTACCCGGGATCTTCTTCGGGTGACGCAAGAGAGCGATCAGCTCCAAGCGAGAGAGAAGAGCCTGCCCGGCCAGATGGAGTCAGACCTCCTACTGGCCACCGATCGCGCCTTTATCCTCGAGGACGACCTGATCTAGGCTCGCTCGGACGAGCGGGCTGTGTCAGAAAGGCTCCAAGAGGCCTTGCTTGAACACGACGATACGTCCACGGAGCTTAGGTGGGTGAGGCATTCTCTGGAGGCTGTTGAGGCCGAGCTTCTCGCCCTTCGTGCTAGTGCTTCTAGTTCTGAGGTAGCTGAGGCCAATTGGAAGGCGAAGTTCCTATAGTCGGAGGAGTTCCGCATTATTATGACTGACCAGGTTATGAAGCACTTGCAGCAGGGCTTCCATGGAGCTATTGATAAGCTGAAGAAGGAACAACTCCTCCCCCCTAATGCTGATCCTCAATTGTAAATGCCCCCCGAACTGGATAGAAGTCTTTTCTTGAGGCCCCGAGCTCCTGGGGCCTGATTTCGGCCCGAGGAGCAAGTCTTGTTGTAGTAGTTTTGACTTTAGTGTAATTATTTTCCTACGTGTGTGCCTTTGTGGGAAGTGCCTTCTGTTTTTGCGTGTGCGCTCCACCGACGATTGCCTTCGAGGCGGATTCTATAAGTCAACCCCTTGCACCCTGCCTTTATGTCTGCGGCAGCTCCTTGCTGATCTTTGCCCGTTGAGGTGCAGGGGTGATTTTCGAACCGTCTCCTCTGTATTATTCGCAATCTCATTGATTGGACCCATTAAGAGTCGCGAGTTCCTAGGCGCAGTAAGGGTGCGTCAGTCGCAAAGATGCTTGGCGTTACTGCATCTGCCACGCCTTAACTGCTTGGAGAGACTTGCATCGTTATAAATAGGGGGAGAGGGGGAGCAAGCCTCCTCCATCCCTATTGCTTTTGCTTGCTTCCTTCCTTCTTATGGGCATCTTCCATGCCCCTCCTTCAAAACACCGTGTGGGCTGAGGGACTAGACAGGGCACTACCAAAAAAAAGGTACTTTGCGGCGGTTTTAGTTGGGATTTACGGCGGTTTGGAAACGCCAGTAAATCTTTTACCTGCGGTTTACAAAACCGCCGCCGATAACGGCGTCCTTAAACAATTTAGCGGCGGTTTGACTGAACCGCTGGAATAACCGCCGCCATAATACGTTTTCCGGCGGTTCTATTGGCGGTTATTTTGTGGCGGTTCCATAGCGGCGGTTTTAACCGCCGATTAAACTATCATTCGATTTAGGTTGATGAATTTTTTGCGGCAGTTTTTGCAATATTAAAACCGCCGCAAAATTAATGGTTGTTTCCAAATTACCTGATTTAGTGGCGGTTTGAACCGCCACAAAAACTTCTAGTAAAGGTTCAAAGCCGCCGGTAAATGATTTACCGGCGGTTTTGAAACCGCCACAAATCAAATTACCGGCTGTTTTGAAACCGCCACAAATCAAATTACCGGCTGTTTTGAAACTACTACAACACCACCGTAAATAATTACTGGCGATTTTGAAACCGCCGCAAATGGCAAATTCAACCGAAAATATTTATTTGATTTTTCTTTTCAATATTTTATTTGAAGGACAACCAAGTTAAACACTTGTGTAATCTTAAAAGAAAATTTTCATAGCTAGTAGTTAAATACATTCAAATGAATGTCTACAAAAGTAAATGCTCAAAAAACAAAGTACTAACAACAAAAAATGTTTGAAGTGAAATCTAAACCAAAATGGGGGTACACCACTCAACAAAAATATATAACATAGCAGCAGCAGTTCAAACTTCAGCTTCTAGTCTGTAATGCTTGCAAAGTACTTGAGGAGTAGCTTAGTATTGGCTTCCAACCACATCAGTAAAAATTTGACCTGAATGAATAATGAAAACCAAGTTATATCTCTTCAAAATTAATCAGCAAGGAAATGATAATGCATAAAAACTAGTTCGTGGGAGAGGTATGGAAACTGATCCGTTGTATGGAAACAAACTGAAAACTGATCAGTTGTATGGAAACTGATCAGTTGTATGGAAACTTGATATCTTCAAGACACCTTACCTGAAACCTAATTTCTTCCTTTATCACTAGCCACTATCTTCATTTATTTACATCTTCCTCAACATAACTCTCATGACTTGACTTGTGTCTTCAAACTCTAATTTCACTGTTAAACTCAGCAATCTTAATGAAATAGCAACATAGAATAAGGCCAAAGAGTAAGATTAAAGTCCACCATAAAATGAGCTGAGTTAATGTTTTGCTTAGTTGTTGGAAATGGTAGCATCGGCAAATGGTTTCGTCATATTAACATAATCAGCATAGTTAATGTTGCATCTCAAAATGAACCGTAGTATATCAGTATGTAGGTTCACCTAGTCTTTCTTTTAGCCTTATTTAACTTTTTTATACATGTAATATAAAACAAAAACTCCCGCTTACCCTGTGTAATAGTCGCGTGGCAAGTAAATATCCTTGAGTGGACCAAACTGTCCAAATGGCCTACGAAGATCCTTTGCTCTGCATCCATAGAGCAGATTATGTTAGAGAATACTAGACTAAGAGTCAAATAAAGTTGATACAAACTTGAGATGCATTAAATAAAATAAAATAAAATAAAGAAGTTCAATGCTTAACATCCTGACAATTATTCATTTTGTAGCAAGAATTGAAGAACCAGAACATTAACATGGGCATGTAAGTTCATCATCAATTTGAGAAGCGATAACAAAATTAAAGAAATTCAATGCTTAACACCCTAATAATTATTTATTTTGCAGAATGATTCTAAGGATAAGAACATTAACATGGACATGTAAATTCGACATCAACATAATGCTACTTAACTATTATCCAGAAATAGTAGCGTTTCTTACATCTCACATTAGTATATCAACATTACTTCCACCCTAAAACTAAGATACATACTTGATTTTGCACACTCTTAGTAAGAAGACATGTAGCTAAAAATATTCACTTTAAATGACATTGCTAGGAACCTCTGCCATGTAGAAGCTTGCTAGTCAAATAACCTGCTACTATTTTGCATTCAATTTGAGCAGCACCGTGACATGAAAATCAATTATTAACTCATACAGCTAAATACAATCAGCTTGCAAAAAAAGGGCAAAAGGTATAGACCAATCTCTTTCTTCCATAAATAAGGAAATGAGAGTAGGAGAGGGACCATTGACATGTTATCGTCCAGTGTAGATGCAGTCATTTACCTTTCTAGCTTACTGTTTTGCATTTGATGATTTTAGCAGAAAGCCTACTCAGACAAGAAGCTAAATCCTAGTGCTCATAGCATCCATAGCAAACTTGCAGGCTCTTCAGCATTTGTAGAAAAACAAACTGGTAGGGAAAATGTCATTGCTCATAATATGATAGGACAACTGAAGAAGAAATCACAAAACTGAATAGCTAAGACCATCAACATCAATACATCCCAAATAACTGTCAAGATAAGAAAAACTAAATAAAAAGGTGTAAAATTGTTATATCAACTTATGACTAATAATGAACTAACATAACTACTAAAACATCTAGATTACAGAAGCACACTACCATGCCATGATTTCAGAATTCAGCCAATTGCAAGCAAAATACAAACCTGCAGTCCCGATGTAGATTCCTGACTAAAAGACTCGTTGGGAGATCTCGACCACGTCCACCATACCGACCTCTAGGGCTTGGGCTACGACCTCTTCTTCCATAGCCTCTTGGTGGTGGACTATAGCTGTAACTTCTACCCCTCATCCTGCTTAAACAAAATTCCACAAAATGAAAAGGTGAAATGGATGTGAATATGCAAGCATATGCGGAGAAGAAGAGAGAGGGGGAACTGCAACGTTGGTGGCTGTCGGCTAGAGGTGGAGAAGAAGAGGAGAGCGATGTGGAAAGAAATGTGGAGATCGAGCCTCTCGGTTGGCGGCGCTGGGAGATGGAGCCTCACGGTTGGCAGCGCTGGGAGCTGGAGCCTCTCGGTGGGCAGCGCTGGGAGATGAGCTCTCGGTTGGCGGCAACCGGCGCTGGGAGATGGAGCCTCTCGGTTGGCGACGACCGGCGCTGGGAGATGGAGCCTCTCGGTTGCCGGCGCTGGGAGAGCGATGTGGAGATGGATCACTGGAGAGATTTGTGTGCGGCGCTGGGAGAGAGGAGAAGTAAGGGTTGCTGCGTGCGTGTGCGTGGGTTAGGAGAGGAGAGGAGAAGTAAGGGTTTTCTTTTGATTAAGATCTGAGCCGTCGAATTTTGATTAAGATCTGAGCCGTTGGATCGGTTCACTTTTGATCTGAGCCATCTGATTTAAGTGATAAGGAAGATATTGATCTTGAAACCGCCGCGAATCATTAAACCGCCGCGATTCAAAAATTAACCGCCGCTAAATAATTTAATTTACGACGGTTATTGTAAACCGCCGGAAAACACATAATATAGTGGCGGTTTAGCAAACCGCCGCTAAAAAATCGCCGCTAAGCACCACTTTTCTGGTAGTGGGGGTGGAGGCCTTTATGTCACCCCCTTTGCTGGGGAGCATGGTGGAGATGATGTCCGGGGTCTCACTGAAGATTCTCGGGGAGGTGAGACTCCCGGACTGTCTAGGGAGTTCGAAAAAGACCTTATGTGGCCCATCCTGCTGATCCCCAAACCCCTGGTCGGCTGGTGGTGGTATACCCCACTCACCATCGGCTGCTCATTTCCTCCAAGCTTCAGGCAGATGAAGGTGTCGGTGGGGTACGTCGTCATCAAGGGAGACGGAGCCGCCGCCGCGAGTTTCTTGAGAATATTTCCATCTGTTTTGCTGTCCACCCCTTGTATTTTTTCTCGACCTATATTCGGATAAAGGGTGTGGCAACCCGGAGTTGCGCCCTCGTGTGCTCCGGAGAGAAATTGCAGCGTCTCATACCCCTCTTCTTTTTATTGCCTGTTTACGGCGAAGATCCGGGGGGGGGGGTGCAGATGGAACCGAGCTACTCATGTGTTACCTCAGGCATCAATCTTCATTCTGGACCACTCGGAGGGAGTACCTGTTGTACTCATGTGTTACTTCAGGCATCCATCTTCGTCCTAGACTGTTCGGAGGGAGTACCTGAGCTACTCATGTGATACTTCAGGTATCATCTTCGTCCTGGCCCGCTCGGAGGGAGTATCCGAGCTGCTCATGTGTTACTTCAGGCATCCATCTTTGTCTTGGCCCGCTCGGAGGGAGTACCTGAGCTGCTCATGTGTTACTTCAACCCGAGCTGCTCATGTGATAACTACCATTTTGCTAATCATTTTAGGCTCTCAAATCTATGTTTTGATCCACTTTTATATGTTTAATCTTGTATTTACATTAGGTTCTATGATATATGTCTAATTTAGCTTTGAATTCAATTTTTTCTATATTCGAGGTATTTTGGCACTAAAATTTGAATCTAATTTTGTAGGCTTTGAAGGATCATGGACCTAGATTGGATTGGATCAAGTTGAGCCAGAATTGGACTAGGATCAAGACGATCAAGCATTGGATCAATATGGGTCGTCCGATCAAGGAGCAAGTAGATCTGAGCCATCAGTAAACTTCTGATCAATCCGAGTTCAGGATATGGCTAATCATGACCCCAGATCAAGATCTGAAAGTTTGGACCAAATCAGAGTCCATTTGACCGTCGGATCAAGTGTAGGGGAGTTTCAACTGGCCATTCAAAAGGACAGAGAGATGTGAGCTATCCATTGCAGATCCGGTTGATCCCAGCTGAGGAGAGGTAGATCTGACCGTCGGATGGAGATCTGGAAACTTTGGTTCAGATCTGAGAAGATCTGACCGTCGGATGAGGCCGGAACGATCACAACCGTCGAAATTCAAATGGATTAGTCAAAACAGAATTCCCCTCTTCCAGCTCGCGTGGTCGCGATTCCAGTTCTGTTTTGTCTTCATCAGTTCATCGTTCTTCTCCGTTCTTGAGGCGACCAATTTAGATCAATTCATTTTCCAGTTTCCAAATCAAAGGAGCAATCCTCCGCGAGATTTGCAAACCCATTTTGTCGCTGAGAGGATCTCGGTTGAGGGTTTCGCCGGAGTCCGCTTTTCTGATCAGATACTTCTTGTCAGCTGTTGTCAATCGATCGGAGCTATCAGATGCGATTGGAGGGGTTCTCTGAGAGTCTCTGAAGGTTTCGGAGCCGATTCACAATCCAATCTGCCAAGGAGGAAGAGATCGGGAAAGGAATTCAGTTGCGCACCAAGTTCATCGCAGATTGATCGCGGGAGTTGATTTCTTATTTAATTTTTGAGATAGAGGGTCTCTAGCTCAACTCTTGTGTGATGGCAAGGGGGAATTCTCGGTGAAGAACTCGATTTGAAGTTTAGATTTCGATTTTGAACTCGTTTCTATAATTGCTTTGTCTGTATCAGCTCACATTCAGACACTGATCGGTCTGTTTGACCGATCCAGGCATCATCCAATCGGTCTATCGACCGATCAGGCTTGCATCTGATTGGACTGTCGACCGATCAGGCAAGTCATAGTTTCTTAAATTCTATTTTCGTTAGTAAGACTTGTTCCGAATACAATTTCTGCAATTTAGTTTCTTATTTCAAGCTTCATTGTTCTTGTTACCAGCTTGTGCATTTTTAATTCCATAGTATCAAGTTGAAGTGTTAGTTCTCAATTAGTGTTAAGCTAGTTTCTTTGATTAGTGTTAAATAGGTTAAGTGTAATTCTTGCAACTCCCTAAGGCATACCTTATTTAGCTAAGTTCATTTTGTTATTGCTATTTCATTCCTATTTGCAACGCAAACCCCCATTCTAATCTAAAAACCCAAAAACATTTGACGACAAAAACTTCAAGCTTGAATCAAACATCCTAAACTAGTCCTTGAAAAATATAACTTGAGGCCCCTGTACTATATTTTATTCTATGAGTTAGGGTTTTCAATTTATAAATATCTAAATTTGAGGCTCATTTGTGACACTAGTTATTGGGTCCATCTGTGAGTTAGGGTTTCCATTTTCTCTGACTGGAGCAGCTAAGGATTGGTTCTATTATTTGCCCACCGGACATGTATCTAGTTGGATTTTCATGAAGAAGGCCATTTTGGAGAAGTACTTCCCAGCCTCTAGAACAACTATCATCAGAAAAAGTATTTGTGGCATTCAGCAAGTAGTGGGAGAGACCTTGTATGATTATTGGGAGAGATTCAACAAGTTATGCTCTATTTGCCCATAGCATCAGATTAGTGAGTAGCTCCTTATTCAGTACTTCTATGAGAGTCTACTCCAGATGGATAGGATTATGATTGATGCTGCAGCTGGTGGAGCCTTAGTGAACAAAACACCGGATCAGGCTAGAGAGTTAATTTCAAACATGGCAGAAAATTCACAGCAATTTGGAAGTAGAGCTCTTTCTACTAGAGGGGTAAATGAGGTCCAGTTGGTTTCTAATGAACAAAAGGAGATCAAGAGTTCTTTAATGTAGCTTACCTCTTTGGTGAATCAAATGACATTACACAATGTGAGCCAAAATCAGAATTTTTCGGTACCTCCACCTTCAAATCAAGTGATGAGATTATGTAGCATTTGCTCAAGCCAAGAACACAACTCGGATTTGTGTCCTAATCTTTAGCAAGATGAATCACTAGCAGCTTTGACTAGAGGACAATTTCAAGCCAAGAATAACCCATATTCATTTACCTACAATCCGGGTTGGAGAGATCATCCAAATTTGAAGTATGGGAATTCTTTCTATCAATAAAACACTTCACAACATCCCTTACAACAACCTCAGCCGACTTTCCAAAATTTCTAGCAGCCTAATCAGAGTTTACAGTAGCAATTTCAGCAATTTCAGCAACCAATTCAGCCATTTCAGCCTCAATTCCAGCAAATTCAGCAAGGTCAGCAAGTGTTTCAACCATTTTAGACCTTTCAACATCAAAATCAGCAAGTATTTCAGCCATATAATCAAAATTTTCAGCCCTCAAGTCAACAATTTCAACATCCACAATTTCAGCCCTCACAACAACAATTTCAACCCCTAAACCAGAATTTTTAGAGCTACAATTCTCAGCAATTTCAGCCAAGTTTCCAACCCAATTTTTAGCAATTTTCACAGCCAAATCAACCCTTAAATCAGCCCTAACAGCCCCATTTTCAAAGTTCACAGCAAGGTCAAAGTTTTCAGCAACCCAACTCTTCATTTCAAGGCCAACCAAAGACCCATGCTAATCAAGGAGGCTATGGAGGATCTAATGGGGTGAATGCTCAACAACAAAGGCTAGAGGAGATGATGCAACAAATTCTCCAACAATAACAAATTTTGCAACAACAACAAGTCCAACAAAAAAGATTCTACCTTATAAAACATTGAGAGACACATTGGACAATTGGCTAGTGGAATGAACTAAATGCAAGCCCAAGAATCAAGCCAACTACCTTCTCAAGCTACTCCTAATCCAAAGGAAAACGTTAGTGCCATCACTTTGAGGAGTGGGAAGGTTGCTTCAAGTTCAAATGCTCCAAGGGCTGAATTTTCTGAAAACCGAATAACACCTATTTTCCAGCTCAAAATAGCCTTGAAATGTCTTCTAAATCAGTTGGTTGCAATCCTAGTTCATGCCTCACTCCTTCTTCAATTGATCCTGTGATTTTGGTGGAAAATAAAGGAGAAATCAGTGGCAAAAATGAGTTTACAGCAGCTACTTCATTTGAAATTCCAGCTCAAGTTTCAACTCCACAAGTTTTGGCTCAAGAGGAGGAATCAAGGGTTCCTTTGCCCTTCCCACGACGCAAGACTCAAGCCAAAAAGCATGTGGAGGAGGAGAAAGCCAAGGAGTATAATGAGCTTGTGAAGTTATTCAGCAAGGTAGAGATTAATGTGCCTTTGTTGACCATGATTAAATAAATTCCCAAGTATGCTAAATTTCTCAAAGATTTGTGTGTTCACAAAAAGAAGTTGAAGAAGAATGAGTTGGTCAGCTTAGAGAAGAATGTCTCAGCCCTTATCCATTCTATCCCTCAAAATGTGAAGATCCAAGGGTTTTTACTGTGTCTTGTGAGATTGGGAGGACTCTCTTTCATGACGCTATGTTGGACTTAGGAGCCTCAATTAATGTGATGCCCAGATCAGTCTTCCAGATGCTTGGTATTAGACCTCTACAATCTATAGGAGTGGTGATTCAGTTAGCAGACAGGAGTCAGACCCATCCAGTTGGTATTATTGAAGATGTGTTAATTAAGGTGAAGGAGCTGATTTTTCCTGCAGATTTCTACATCCTGGACATGGAGGGGGACTACCTAGCACATAGATCTCCACTCATTCTTGGGAGGCCATTCTTGAAGACTGCAAGGAGAAAGATTGATGTTTATGCAGGCACACTTTCCATGGAAATAGGAGACATAGTAGTCCAATTCAGTATTTTTGATGCCATGAAGCACCCCAGAGAGGATCACTCTATTATCAGCATTGGCATTCTAGAGGAGTTGGTTGATGCGGATTCAGTTGCTGAGGGAGCTTCACTTGATATTTCCAGAGGATATATCAGTTCAGAGGAGGCTGAGGAGACATTTGCTATGGAGGAGGCTGAATTGGAGGGTATTTCAGACTTACTTTCAGCTGGATAGGATTTTATAGGTGTAGGGGATTGCACTGAACCCGAGGGATCACCTACTTTGATTGATATTTCAGAGGACTGAGAAGATAGGTGTGAGAGTGTAGGGGATTGCACTGAGCCCCAGGGATCACCCATACCTACTGAGCAGGCACAGATTGAGCTTAAGTCATTGCCAGATCATTTGAACTATGTTTATCTAGGAGAAGAGCAGAATTTTCCTGTCATCATCACCCAGAATTTAGATTCAGAGCAAGAAGACAAATTACTATGAGTTCTGAGGCAACACAAGAAGGCCATTGGGTGAACTTTAGCTGATATACCAGGTATTAGCCCGGCTATTTGCATGCATAGGATATTTTTGGAAGAGAATGTCAAACCAGTCAGGCAGCCACAGAGAAGACTAAATCCACTGATTTTGGATGTTGTAAAGAAAGAGGTGACTCGACTCTTTCAGGCAGGTATCATATACCCTATTTCTGACAGCAAGTGGGTTAGTTCTATCTATGTGGTGCCTAAGAAATCAGGAGTTACAGTGGTGGAAAATGAAAGCAATGAGTTAGTGCCCACCAGAGTAAAGAATTCATGGAGAGTTTATATTGACTACAGGAAGCTAAACCAAGTCACGAGGAAAGACCATTATCCCTTGCCTTTTATTGATCAGATGCTAGAAAGGTTGGCAGGGAAGTCTCATTATTGCTTCTTGGATGGGTACTCAGGATATTTCCAGATTTGCATAGACCCGGAGGATCAGGAGAAGACCACCTTCACTTTTCCTTTCAGCACATTTGCATATAGACAGATGCCATTCAACTCTGCAACGCTCCAGGGACTTTCCAGCGGTGTATGGTAAGTATTTTTGGTGAGTTATTAGAACACTGCATGGAAATTTTCATGGATGATTTTTCTGTATTTGACACATCATTTGATTCTTGTTTAGATAATTTGTCTAGGGTTTTACATAGATGCATTGAAACTAATCTTGTTCTCAATTTTGAAGAATGTCATTTTATGGTAGAGCATGGTATTGTCCTAGGTCATATAGTCTCTAGGAAAGACATTGAGGTAGATCCTGCTAAAATTAGTGCTATATCTTCTTTATCTTACCCCGTATGCGTACGGGATGTTTGAGCTTTTCTTGGCCATGCAGGATTCTACAGGATATTTATTAGAGACTTCAGTGAGATTGCTCGGCCCTTGACTAGATTGTTGCAAAAAGATGTAGAATTTTATTTTGATGAAAAATGCAACGAAGCTTTTAAGAGATTAAGGAAGGCTCTTACTTCAGCTCCTATTATTAGACCCCCTGATTGGAATTTACCTTTTGAACTAATGTGTGATGCTTCTAATTTTGCTGTAGGAGCTGTTCTTGCATAGAGGGTGGATGGAGCACCTTATGTTATCTGCTATGCTTCCAAGACCCTAGATGCTGCACAAGCCAACTACACAACCACAGAAAAAGAGCTCATTTCTATTATTTTTGCTTTAGACAGATTTAGATCATATTTGTTATGCTCACATGTTATTGTTTTTCCTGATCATGCAGCTCTGAAGTACCTTTTGAAGAAGCCAGATGCTAAGCCCAGATTAATTAGATGGATGCTTCTACTCCAAGAGTTTGACTTGGAAATCCGAGATAGGAGCAGCAAAGAGAATTTGGTTGCAGACTATTTGAGCAAAATTGAGAGAGATGGACCCCCTACCACTATTGATGATGACTTTAGGGATGAGCACCTTCTAGTGATACATGGTGAGTCGCCCTGGTATGCAGATCTAGTTAACTTCTTAGTAGCTCATGTTTTTCCTACACAATTTACTAAGGCTCAGAAAGATAAACTTAAAAGTGATGCTAAATTCTATGTGTGGGATGACCCTTATTTATGAAATTTTGTAATGATCAAATAATTAGAAGATGCATACCCGATCATGAGTTTTATTCAGTTCTTACATTTTGCCATTCATCAGCCTGTGGGAGACATTTTGGACCACAAAGGACAGCTAGGAAGGTTTTAGAGTGTGGTTTATATTGGCCTACCTTATTTCATGATGCATATCTATTTTATAGAATTGTGATAGATGTCAGAGAACTGTGAACATAGGAGTTAGAAATGAAATGCCCCAACAAACTATGCTTTTCTGTGAGATATTTAATGTATGGGGGGATAGATTTTATGGGATCTTTTCCTGCATCTTGTGGATATTTGTATATTTTGCTTGCTGTTGATTATGTTTCTAAATGGGTGGAGGCCATTCCCTCCAGGACTGATGATTCTTGTGTTGTTGTTAGTTTTGTCAGGTCACATATTTTTTGTAGGTTTAGAATTCCAAGGGCTATCATAAGTGACCAAGGTTCACATTTTTGCAACAAACACATGAAGGCTCTACTTAGCAAGTATGAGGTTGTGCACAAAGTTTCTACTTCCTACCATCCCCAAACTAATGGACAAGCCAAAATTTCAAATAGAGAGATCAAAACAATTTTGGAGAAAACTGTTGGGCCTAATAGGAAAGATTGGAGCAAGAGACTTGATGATGCACTATGGGCCTATAGAATGACATACAAGACACAAATTGGAATGTCTCCCTACCGACTACTCTATGGGAAAGCTTGTCATCTACCCGTGGAGATAGAGCATAAAGCTTATTGGGCGGTGAAGGCTTGCAACTTTGATGCTACTAAAGTGGGAGAAGAAAGGAAGCTTCAACTTCAAGAACTTGAGGAGATAAGACTGGAAACATTTGAAAACTCAAGGATTTATAAGGAAAAGACTAAGATTTTTCATGACAAACATATAGTGAGGAAAGAGTTCCAAATTGGCGACAAGGTTCTATTGTATAAGTCAAGGCTCAAATTGATTAAAGGTAAGTTGAGGTCTAGATGGGAAGGTCCATTTCTTATAACTAACATTTTTCCTTATGGTGTTGTTGAGATAAAGGATGAAGCTAATGGTCTTATTTGGAGAGTTAATGGCCACCGGCTCAAGAAATACTTTGAAGAGGTAAAGGAGCTAGATGTGGATGGATTGGACATCAAAGATGCTATCTACCCAACCTAAAGGGGAGTTTTATTTTCCTTGCACTTTGATTTCATTGTGTATATCATTTTTATGTTTGCTAGAAGAAAATCTTTCTTTTATAATGAGTTCTTGCTAATAAATGTTTAGGTAGTATAGAATGAATAAAAAGTCCTTGTAGACACCATTTTACCCTTTTGACACCTTATTTCTTGCATGATTAGGAATAAATGTATCATTTTAGAGTCTCGTGAAAGCAAATTAAATTTGGTTGTTAAAATTTAGGATTTGAGCCAATGGATGAAAATTCTTGGATGCTTGAGTACTACTTAGCTATGGACTCTAGATTGATGACTTGAGATAAATTCTTCTTACCTAGTGAGGATTTAGCCTTATTTTTTAGATACACCCATGTGATTGTACTCTAGAACTTGCTTAGGTTCTTTCAAAGCTATTTCTATGATTGGACCACATTTATAGAGGTGAATCATTTTGTCTTCCCTTTTCATATCAATTTTCGCAATTTCCTTGTTGATACATGCCTTATTCTTTTTCCTTCCCCTACTTTTTCTGTTTATAACTATATTTTTCCATGGACTTGGTTGCTTTTGATGTTTCTTAATGTTACTTTGCCCGAGACGGTCAAAAAGCTAATTGTGGGGGAGGTGGCTAGTGTTTTGGAGTGTTTTGGTAAGAATTGATGAATTTTGGAAGCTTCCTTTTTGTTGGATTATATTTGGAAATTTGTTTTGATGATTCTTAAGGGATGAGGAGAGTATCAAGGATACAACTCAAAAAGAAGAATGAAAAAAAATGTAAGAAAAGAAGGATGAGGAGGTGGTGCCAATTTGATGGAGTAGTGTATCAAGGGTGAGATGTGAGTATTGGGTAGTGAAGATTACATTTGGAGCAATTTGATTCCTAAATGTTATTTGATGTTTCAAGTCCTATGAGGAACTTTCACTGCAAAGTTTTACTGAGATCAAAGTGAATTGCGAGTAGAGAAGAAAAAGAGAAAGGAAGAAAAAAAATCCGTGTTCAAGATGAAGTATTAAGTGAAAAAGAGATTGGAGTAGAGATAAATTGATGAGATAGAAGTGTGAATCAAGAAGGAGTTGTGATCTGAAGATGAAAAGAGAAAAAAAATTTAGAGAGTAAGATACATCCTTGAAAGTTCAAGTAATGGATAGGAAACAAAAACATTGGACTAAGTATCAAGTGGTGAACAAAGGTTGATTACATCATTCGAAACAAGTTGAGAACTTCAGAAATTGCTGTACATCTCAGATTCCGGGAGTTGGAGCTGGTCATTGGAAGGAATTGAAATTGAAAAGAAAAACAAAAAAAGGAAGTAGCTGAAAAATATAAAACAGAACAGACAAAAGAAAAGAAAAAGAAAAGGAAAGAATGAACATGAAGTATCAGAAGATGATTAGATTTCTGAGTTGGAAGATGGAAACAAGGAGCTAGTTGAAGTCAAGAGTTAGCTACTGATCGGAAGAAAAAAATATTAGACAGAGCAGTTTCAGAATTCTGTGTATACCAGCTACTGATTAGCCCCTGATTGGTCACCAGTCCGATCAGGGAGGTGTCTGATCGGTCAAACAGACCGATCAGACTGCAGCCAGTCCGATCAGATGAACTCCAGTCCGATCAAAAGCAGAGCTAGACCGGTCTCTTGACCGATTAGGAGAAGTCAGATCGGTCCCTTGACCGATCAGAAGAGGTTGGCACATAACATACTGAATTCAGCATGGTTTTTCATCCAATTAGGAGGCACTCTCCAATCCTTACTCACCTAGGCTCTGAAATATGTAGGATAATTCAAAATGAGAGGGCAAAGTGCATTAGGTTACAATTTTGAGTATCCAAGTCTTCCATTTTTCTTACTTTTCCATATTTTCTTATCATGACATATTTCTTTTCTATATTTTCCTTATCATACCATATTTCTTTACTTTCTTTATCATGATTCTTTAGTATCAAAATTCATTAAACTTATATTTCATTCTTATCATTTCATATTTCTAATAAGCTTTTGTAGATGTGGATCCAAGTCAAGAATGATGGTGGAGAGTAGAGCATAAGCAAGCTTATGGTAGTGCAAGAAACATGTTGTGTTTGAGTTAGCTCCACTTTCATTGAACCTTAGAACTTAGGAAGAGAGCCACTAAATATTCCTTTGAAAGGATTTGTGAGTTTAATTCATCTCAATGAGTCATGAAGGATGAAGTATGCTAAGTTGTTGATTTAAGGACAAGATACTAGTCCATTGAGCTTAGAATTTTGAGAATTGACAATCCTAGAAAATTTCCTTTCAATTGCTTCTAATTATGATTGAGAATAATCTAGGGGGGTACATGTTTAGTTAGCTTATGCGAGACGCCCAAGAGCAAGTGTGGGGGAGTTGATAACTACCATTTTGCTAATCATTTTAGGCTCTCAAATCCACGTTTTGAGCCACATTTATATGCTTAATCTTGTATTTCCTTTAGGTTCCATGATATAAGTCTAATTTAGCTTTTGAATTCAATTATTTCTATATTCGAGGTATTTTGGCACTAAAATTTGAATCTAATTTTGTAGGCTTTGAAGGATCATGGACCTAGATTGGATTGGATCAAGTTGAGCCAGAATTGGACTAGGATCAAGACGATCAAGCATTGGATCAATATGGGCCATCCGATCAAGGAGCAAGTAGATCTGAGCCATCAGTAAACTTCTGATCAATCCGAGTTCAGGATAGGACTAATCATGACCCCAGATCAAGATCTGAACGTTTAGACCAAATCAGAGTCCATTTGACCGTCATATCAAGTGTGGGGGAGTTTCAACCGTCCATTCAAAAGGGCAGAGAGATGTGAGCCATCCATTGTAGATCCAGTTGATCCCAGCTGAGGAGAGGCAGATCTGACCATCGGATGGAGATCTGGAAACTTTGGTTCAGATCTGAGAAGATCTGACTGTCGGATGAGGCCGGAACGATCACAACCGTCGAAATTCAAATGGATTAGTTAAAATAGAATTCCCCTATTCCAGCTCGTGTGGTCGCGATTCCAGTTCTGTTTTATCTTCGTCAGTTCATCGTTCTTCTCCGTTCTTGAGGCGACCACTTCAAATCAATTCATTTTCCAGTTTCCAAATCAAAGGAGCAATCCTCCGCGAGATTTACAAACCCATTTTGTCGCTGAGAGGATCTCGGTTGAGGGTTTCGCCGGAGTCTATTTTTCTGATCAAATACTTCTTGTCAGCTATTGTCAATCGATCGGAGCTATCAGATGCGATTGGAGGAGTTCTCTTAGAGTCTCTGAAGGTTTCGGAGCCGATTCGCAATCCAATCTGCCAAGGAGGAAGAGATCGGGAAAGGAATTCAGTTGCACACCAAGTTCATCGCAGATTGATCGCGGGAGTTGATTTCTTATTTGATTTTTGAGATAGAGGGTCTCTAGCTCAACTCTTGTGTGATGGCAAGGGGGAATTCTCGGTGAAGAACTCGATCTGAAGTTTGATTTCGATTTTGAACTCGTTTCTATAATTGCTTTGTCTATATCAGCTCACTTTCAGACACTGATCGGTCTGTTTGACCGATCCAGGCATCATCCGATCGGTCTGTCGACCAATCAGGCTTGCATCTGATCGGACTGTCGACCGATCAGGTAGGTCATAGTTTCTTAAATTCTGTTTTCGTTAGTAAGACTTGTTCCGAATACAATTTCTGCAATTTAGTTTCTTATTTCAAGCTTCATTGTTCTTGTTACCAGCTTGTGCATTTTTAATTCCATAGTATCACGTTGAAGTGTTAGTTCTCAATTAGTGTTAAGCTAGTTTCTTTGATTAGTGTTAAATAGGTTAAGTGTAATTCTTGCAACTCCCTAAGGCATACCTTATTTAGTTAAGTTCATTTTGTTATTGCTATTTCATTCCTATTTGCAACGCAACCCCCCATTCTAATCTGAAAATCCAAAAACATTTGACGACAAAAACTTCAAGCTTGAATCAAACATCCTAAACTAGTCCTTGGAAAAATACTACTTGAGGCTCCTGTACTACATTTTATTCTGTGAGATAGGGTTTTCAATTTATAAATATCTAAATTTGAGGCTCATTCGTGACACTAGTTATTGGGTCCATCAAGTATCCGAGCTGCTCATGTGTTACTTCAGGCATCCATCTTCGTCCTGACCCGCTCGGAGGGAGTACCCGAGCTGCTCATGTGTTACTTAAGGAATCCATCTTCGTCCTGGCCCGCTCGGAGGGAGTACCCGAGCTGCTTATTGTTAGTAATATGAGAGAAGTGTCCTAAGGCAATCGCCTTATGATTGTAATCATTTACTTTAATAAATGAAAATTCACTATTTGAGTAAACATGTTCATGTATTTGATTGAGATCTTGAACTCATTTACTGAATGTCCGCAATACAATTCACAGCATGAGAGAATTTGTGATGAATTCACAACTAGTGATTATCTCTACATGTACAATTGTGAATTATTAAAATTGTCCCTAGTCGATGAATTGATAAATACGGACACTATCAATTCTGTTGAGACTAGCATGGGTTATTCTCTAATCAGCTGATTCTCACTGGCTGGTGACATTGGGATGTCCGGAGATAAACATGGATGCTAGTTAAGGGAACTAGTTCATTGGAGTGACTGGCTGTAAGACTTCATATGGGAATCTACATGTAGATATGTCAATGAAGTTCTTACTGCAGCTTAAGTGCGATATTCCTTTGACTTGCGGTGTTCAAGTCATCTTGGTCACGGAGACTTATACTTTGACATCTTAAGCAAGCATCTCTAAGGAGGTGTGGACCCAGGATGGTTGGGTATAAGCCGATGTGCCCGAAGATGTTTGAACAACCTACAAAGGATTCACCACTCCTTGCGAGGAGATGTATACCCAAGGCCTATCGTCGGATTGTTACTCGAAGCCTCTGGCCAGAGCATAACATGTTCCGAGTATGAATCTCTAGGAAACATGAGAGTAATTAGAATCCGTTGGACGAGAAAGACATTACTTGGGCTAGGTGTGACGTAGTCAGCCTAGTGGGGACTGACACATAAAGACCGTGTCCTGAACCAAGTGGGTATAAGATGGTGAAGGGAATGAGGCACGATTCATTAGAGCTGCTGAAGGGGTTCAGAATTATTTCTGAGGTCAACCGTTGATCTTTCGATTAATTGGGGGTCATGATGTACTACTAAGTGCCACTCATGATCGTTCTATAATTGGTTGATTATAGACGACCAACATAAATCGAAAGCCTATTTAGTCACGCGCACTACGAGTAATCCGAGGGATTTAAAACGAGTTGAAAATTGGATTTTCCGATCAAGAGAAATAAGTCGAATCTGAATTTATCAGAGGCGCACGGGAAGCTTAAAATGGCTAAGTCTTTTGAAGGCTTATTGGACGAATTAAATGAGTTTAATTCGCGATGGGTTAGGCTTGGTGTGGCCGGCCAAAGAGGGTGCCCACCCTCTTTGGTTTGGCCGGCCACTACAAGGAGAGAAAACCAATTTATTTGGTTTTTTTTATAAACTAAATCAAGCACGATTTGTTTTATAAAATTATGGATAAATAAATCTATATAAAGAAATTTATATAAAGAGATTTATATAAAGAAATTTATATAAAGAAATTTGTAGAAATTTATTCTTTTTTTATGGAAATTAAAATGAACCATGGATCGGTTTATTTTAATTTTATAAAATCAATTATGAATTAATTTTTCCATGATAAGAAAATTTTATAAATTTCTTGTAAATTTTATTCCATAATTAAAAAGAGAGATGTATTTGTTTTATTATAAAGTTAGTTATAATAAAACTAGGCATAACGGAATAATTCATAAGAAAATTTATAAGATAAATTTCTTATGAAAATTTATTCCGTTAATTCCGTTAAAGGGGAGACTTAGCAAGGGAGAGGCTACTATATAAAGGAACCAAAGGCAAGCCTTGAATTCCAATCAATTAATTAAGATATTAGTAGCTCCCTCTCTCTCTCTAACTCTCTCTCTCTAGGGCCGGCACCCTCTCTCTCTCTAGGGCCGGCTCTCTCTCCTCCCCTAGGGCCGGCGCACATCCCAAGGGTGGCCGAGAGCTTCATCCACCAAGAAGGTGCCGAAGAAGAAGAAGCGGATCGCGACTCCTTCCTTCCTTTCTCGGAATTTTGATTCCGTTACTTGGTGGTTAGTTTCCATCTTTTCTCTCTTGTTATTCTAGTTGTGCCTTTGGAGAATCTAGTAGTTCTCGTCGGCACAAAACTCGTGGCTTTGCGAAGTCATCCCGAAGAGAACTCGGCGTGGACGCGAATAGAGGCGGAGCTTCCAAGGGACGCTACGGTTGGATCTCGTCCCTTTCTTCGAGTTACGCGAGGTACAAAGTAATTAGTTTACTTTTCTGTAAAATTTTAATTTATGATCATGTCCACACATCATAAGGTCGCATGCTAGATACGTGGTTAAAAATAATTTAAGAAATTATTTATGCCAATTCTTCCGCTGCACGTAAATATTTTAAAATTTACGAATCCGTATCCTTGTCAACATGCACCCGGTCCCAACACTTATGTGTTACCTTAGTAATTTACCGAGATGTATATCTTCATGTATCTCTTCATGTAAATAAATAATTTCTTTTGGATACGTTTCATGTGTATATAACTGCCCTGTGTTGATATTTCACTGTTCTGTCGGTTCTTTCGAAATTATGTATGCCATGTTGTCTTTGCTTTAAAATTGGTTAAGTTCCCAGTGTAGTGAAGTAGTAGCGTCCGGGTTTGCCTGGTCGGGTGCACATGCCCTGGACCAAGACTAAGTACCCCGGGCGGAGGCTGCAACCGTGGGGCATTAAGGTTTTGGTTACTTGGTCGGGCGCGTATGTCCTAGACCAAGGCTAAGTACCTCGGGTGTCGGCCAGACCGTAGGGCATTAGGGTTTTAGATTACTTGGATGGGTGCGTAGGTCCCGAACCAAGCCTAAGTACCCCGGGCGTCGGCTGGACCGCAGGGCATTAGGGTTTTAGATTACTTGGATGGGCGCGTAGGTCCCGAACCAAGCCTAAGTACCCCGGACGTCGGCTGAACCGCAAGGCATTAGGGTTTTAGATTACGTGGACGGGCGCGTAGGTCCCGAACCAAGCCTAAGTACCCCGGGCGTCGGCTGGACTGCAGGGCATTAGGTTTTTTGTTACTTGGTCGGCCGCGTGGTCCCGAACCAAGCCTAAGTACCCCGGGCGTCGGCTGGACCGCAGGGCATTAGGGTTTTAGATTACTTGGATGGGCGCGTAGGTCCTGAACCAAGCCTAAGTACCCCGAGCGTCGGCTGGATCGCAGGGCATTAGGTTTTTGGTTGCTTAGTCGGGTGTGTAGGTCCCGAACCAAGCCTAAATACCCTGGGTGTCGGCTGGACCGCAGGGCATTAGGGTTTTAGATTACTTGGACGGGCGCGTAGGTCCTGAACCAAGCCTAAGTACCCCGGGCGTCGGCTAGACCGTAGGGCATTAGGTTTTTGGTTACTTGGTCGGAGGCGTAGGTCCCAAACCAAGCCTAAGTACCCCGGGCAACGGCTGGACCGCAAGACATTAGGGTTTTAGATTACTTGGACGGGCGCGTAGGTCCCGAACCAAGCCTAAGTACCCTGGGCGTCGGCTAGACTGTAGGGCATTAGGTTTTTGGTTACATGGTCAGGCGCGTAGGTCCCGAACCAAGCCTAAGTACCTCGGGCATCAGCTGGACCGCAGGGCATTAGGGTTTTAGATTATTTGGACGGGCGCGTAGGTCCCGAACCAAGCCTAAGTACCCCGGGCGTCTGCTGGACCGCAGGGCATTAGGGTTTTAGATTATTTGGACGAGCACGTAGGTCCCACCATGGCATTAGGGTTTTAGATTACTTGGACGGGCACGTAGGTCCCGAACCAAGCTTAAGAACCCCGGGCAGAGGCTGCACCGCGGAGCATTAGGGTTTTGACTTCCTTAGTAGCACATTCGTCATTTTGAAATAAGCATCCCATTTTATTACTTGATTTTGATGCAAGAGCACAGAGAGACATAGACAATTGTTCTAAGCAAATTGCAAATATTACCAAGGCCAGGGGGGCCGAAACCGCAGCTGGACCGGGACTCCTGCATTTCCACCTTTCTTCTGCAGCTAGTCTTCCTGTCCCTTCAGGTTCTTCCGAGACTCTGTTCTGACCTCTCCACTGTAACATCGTCGGGACACCAGCTGATCTCCTCGAACTTCCACCACCCGGTCGCCCACCGGGAACTTAATTTTCTGGTGGTAGATAGAAACTATTGCCTAGAAAGCACTGAGCGCCGGGCGACCCAGGATGACATTGTAGGAGGAAGGCGCACCCACGATTAAGAAAAGAGTTCTCCGCGTTCTCTCGAGCCTGTCGTTATCTAAAGAGAGTGACAGAGTAATTTGGCCCAGCGACAGCACTCAATACCCTGCGAAGTCGAACAGTGGGGTCGTGACTGGGAGCAGTTCATCCTCGTCTATCTGCATCTGTTCCCAAGCCGCTCTGTACAAAATATTCACGGAACTCCTCGTGTCTACGAAGATTCGCTTCACCTCATATTGGCAATGCAGGCCATGATCACTCCTCATGAGGAGCTTCTACTTCTTCAAGGTCGGATGGCCCAAACGAAATGATCGGGCCCGCCGCCTGGCTTCGGCTTGTCTCGATGGAGTAGTTTTCCAATCGCCGGGTGTACGACTTTCGGGCTCGGTTAGAGTCCCCCCGGTAGGTCCTCCGGAGATGACCCTTACGTGGCCCGAAGGGGGGCCCCGCACAGGGGCTTTGCCCTTTTGGAGATCTCTCTCCAAGGAGAGGGATCATCGGGGTGCAGGCCCCCGGCTTCTGCCTCTGGATCGCGATCGGGACCGTGGTCGGATTTCGTTTTCCCCTGCAGGCCGTCGCCGAGGGGAAAGGCTTCGCCGTGGCGACCTTCGATGATACCCTGACTTGTTCCATTTTCTCCGAGGTTTGGTATCCGCTTCCTCAGTGAACTACTTCTTCAGGGCATGACACTCTTCTGTGGAGTGAGTCGAATTGCCATGATAATTGCAGTACTTGGGCAATGCCTCCGGCTGCTCGGTGTCTACTGTCTCCACTAGCTGACGCCTACCAGTCCAGTGATCCCAACCGGGTGGCAGGTCTTTTCCCCGCGCCGGAGCCGGGGGCTCCTTCCTGTTTGACCGAGGGGCTACAGGAGGAGGAGTTCCAACTGGATCCTTGCGCCGGGCGTACTGTACTTTCTCTACATTGACATGCTTGACTGAGCGTCCCAGCAAGTCATCAAAACTGGCCGGGGGCTTCGTCACCAAGGACCGAAAGAAGTCCCCTTCCGCGAGCCCTTGGGTGCAGGTGCTGACGAGTATCTCCGATGCCGCGCTGGGTACATCCTGTGCCACCCGGTTGAACATCTGTATATACTCCTTGAGCGGTTCCTTGGGCTTTTACTTGAGAGCGAACAGGTTGAGTGCTGTCTTCTGGTAGCACCGGCTACTCGTGAAATGGTGGAGGAAGGCTGTCTTGAACTCCGCGAAGGAGTTAATGGAACCCTGCGACAACCTCTGAAACCACCGTTGAGCTGCTCCAGACAAAGTGTTCAGAAACACCCGGCACTTCACCCCGTCAGTATATTAGTGCAGAAGTGTCGCATTCTCGAATTTACAGACGTGATCCTCTGGATCCGTCTTCCTATCATACTCAGGGATCCCCAGCCCACAGAACTACTTCGGCATGTGGTCTTCGACAATCTCGGACGAGAAAGGGATAAAGGGAGTCTTCTGAAAAATCTTGAGTCCATCCCTCCTCCCCGGTCCCTATTCATGCCTCTGAGCGCTGGAGGCCACCGAATGGGCCTTCTCCCCCTTTTCCAGGGGATTCTCTCTGAGGGCCTTGGGCTGCGCCGTCCTGTTGCCCCACAGGGGTGACAGACCTTCGGGAATGCGAGGCGGAGACTCTGGGGATCTCCTCCCTCGCCGTCCCCACTGGTTGTGGGGCAGCCTGTTCGATTTGGTGCTGCTCCAGGGCTTCCTTGACGGCGCTAGCCACCAGGCAGTCAAATTCCTCTCGCGTGAGGGTGAGGGGTTGTCCCTCCGATCCTGCCATCGGCGCTCCTTCGGGTGCTTTATTAGTTTCCCACAGATGACACCAAATTTGTTCCGGAAGGAGTCGTCGGCGATGACCAGTCACTGAGACTCAGCCCCTGCGGAGATGACTACGTCGATGAGGCACTAGGGTGTCCTGTGTCACACCCCGAGGAGTCGCTCGTCCGATACCGACCAGGCAGCTACTCCCTCATCCTAACGGACAATCTGAAAAATCTAACCACCACGAATACCTCAGTCTGCTAGTACCGCAGCCTATAGGGCTGGAACAAGCGACTATATAAAGAGAAAAATGAAAACGACGATAAAGCTGCGTACCGGTACGACTTACAACAAAACCAAAATGGAATCAAGGCCTCCATGGCACACAAAAGTACAACTATACTGCCGTAAAATGGACGACACAACAGAGCACAACATACAACAGTGGAAGTGAAAAGAACAAAACGAATAAAGGAAAGGTACCAACATATACCCCAACCAAAATACAAGACAACCGCGGAAATCATCTCGAAGACACACAAACCGGGACATACTGCTAGGCAATCCAAACGATCATCCTGAAAGGAGAAAAACAAGGCTAACGGGGTGAGTCCAAAGAACTCAGCGAATACACTACAATATGCACAGGAAGCTATACTAGAAGTAAGTCACCGTCTATCACAATACTGAAGATAAATGTAGTAAAAAGAAATGCAGAATTGAACCATAAGTAATAAAGGAAGTACATACATACCTACGTCGATCCATACCCAATAGCATGCATGCCAACCAAATGCAGCAACCAAGTGCAGCAAACACAACCAAGTGCAGAGATGCAAAGGATGCTCATGATGCAACATGGGTCACCCCTGACGTCAGTCGGCCACCGTCGTGCATTACACGAAACCGAGTGGGTAGGGCTCTGACCAGGTCCTCCCTCCACTCAGACGATCACTGTTGCGCACCACGCGATATCGAACGAGCAGGGTCTCAGACCGGAACGTACTCCGCCCTAAGGAAAAGTACGCTCCCTCATCCCTAAATATCTCCAGACAGAATATGGTGTTAGTGATATGAGAGAAGTGTCCTAAGGCATCGCCTTATGATTGTAATCATTTATTTTAATAAATGAATATTCACTATTCGAGTATACATATTTGTGTATTTGATTGAGATCTTAAACTCATTTATTGAATGTCCGCAATACAATTCACAGCATGAGAGAATTTGTGATGAATTCACAACTAGTGATTATCTCTACATGTGCAATTGTGAAGTATTGAAATTGTCCCTAGTCGATGAATTGATAAATACGGACACTATCAATTCTGTTGAGACTAGCATGGGTTATTCTCTAATCAGCTGATTCTCACTGGCTGGTGACATTGAGATGTCCGGAGATAAACATGAATGCTAGTTAAGGGAACTAGTTCATTGGAGTGACTGACTGTAAAACTTCATATGGTAGTCTACATATAGATATGTCAGTGAAGTTCTTACTGCAGCTTAAGTGCGATGTTCCTTTGACTTGCGGTGTTCAAGTCATCTTGGTCATGGAGACTTATACTTTGACATCTTAAGCAAGCGTCTCCAAGGAGGTGTGGATCCAGGATGATTGGGTATAAGCCGAAGTGCCCGAAGATGTTTGAACAACCTACAAAAGATTCACCACTCCTTGCGAGGAGATGTATACCCGAGGCCTATCGTCGGATTGTTACTCGAAGCCTCTGGCCAGAGCATGACATGTACAGAGTATGAATCTCTTAAATACATGAGAGTAATTAGAATCCATAGGACGAGAAAACGTTACTTGGGCTAGGTGTGACGTAGTCAGCCTAGTGGGGACTGACACACATAGACCATGTCCTGAACCAAGTGGGTATAAGATGAAGGGAATGGGGCACGATTCATTATAGCTGCTGAAGGGTTTTAGAATTGTTTCTGAGGTCAACCGTTGATCTTTCGATTAATTGGGGATCATGATGTACTACTAGGTGCCACTCATGACCGTTCTATAATTAATTGATTAATTATAGACGGCCAACATAAATCGAAAGCCTATTTAGTCACACGCACTATGAGTAATCCGAGGGATTTAAAATGAGTTGAAAATTGATTTTCCAATCAAGAGAGATTAAGTTTGGTTGAGCCAAACGATAAGTCGAATCTGAATTTTTCAGAGACGCATCGGAAGCATAAAATGGCTAAGTATTTTGAAGACTTAATAGGTGAATTAAATAAGTTTAATTCATTGGGGCTTGGCTTGGATGGGCCGGCCAAAGAGGGCCTCCATCCTCTTTGCTTGGCCGACCACAACAAAGGGAGAGAACCAAGTTTTTGGTTCAATTTATAAAATAAACCAAGTGTGGTTTGTTTTATAAAATTATGGATGATATAAATTTTTATATAATAAACCAAGGTTTGGTTTATTTTTCATGGAATTAAAATGAACCATGGATTGGTTTATTTTATAAAATCAATCATGGATTGATTTACCATGATAAGGAAATTTATTCCATAGGAGAGAAGAGACTTGATTGATTTTTTATCATGAATTAAAATATGATTTTAACCATGATATAAAATCAAACTTGGCATGATGGAATAAGTTATTCCATATTTGAGAGGCTTGATGGTTGAGAGGCCACTATATAAAGGACCCAAGGCAAGGCTTGGGTGATAATCGTAGAGATGAAGGCATAGGCTCTCTCCCTCTCTTTCTCTCCTTCTCTTCTCCCCTTCTTGCCGTGCGCCAACCAGCCCCAAGAAGGAGCACCAGCCGGCCGCACCTGCCCTTTCCCTGCCGACCACCACCTGCTGCTGGAGAAGGAAGCTCCGGCCATCTCTTGGCCGGAAGAAGGTGCTACCGGAATTAGAGTTTGCCGCAAGGATCCTTTTGCCGCAAGCCTCTTCTTTTGTTCACCGAAATTTTGATTTCGGCCATCCTTTTGTGGTTAGTCTTCCGACTTTTCTCTTGGTTTTTCTTGTCGCGTTCTCGGAGAATCTAGTAGTTCTCGAGAACACGAAACTCATGGATTTGCGAAGTCACCCGAAGATACTCGGCGTGGACGCGAATAGAGGCGGAGCTTCCAAGGGACGCTTACGGTTGGATCTCGTCCCTTCCTTCGAGTTACGCGAGGTAATACGTAAATTAGTTTACGTTTCTGTAAAATTTTAAATATATGATCATGTCTACTGTAACGACCCAGAAAATTCTCTCAATATTTTCTTTAAAAATATTGATCATGTCTAGATAGTCTTGAGGAACCTAGAAATATTAGTACGACCTTTAGCCTAGTTATCCATGATTTTTCCCTATTTAAATTGAGAAGCTAGGTACTAATAGGCCTTATATGGGCTTTTCTAGTACCATGGTTATTAGTGAATTTTAGGTAGAATTTAATATAAATATAAATGGGTTTTAATTAGGAATATTAGCATAATTATGGGTGAGTCTTAGGGGAATTTTCGAAATTAAAAGAAAAATAAAAATAAAATGAAGTAAAAATAAAGTGCATGCACCAAGGATTGAACCTTGGACCTATGGTACCACCATGCATGTACTAACCAATTCACCTAGCAAGGGAGTGCTAGTAGAGAATGAAGTGAATTTTGGTTAAGGCTTAGGGAAAATGAAGAGTCATCAAGGGAAGAGACACCATGACTCTTCACTTGCCCTCTTCATTGAGTATAAATGAGAGGGATGAGGAAGGGAATTGAAAACTTGGCACTTAAGTTGTTGTTTTCTTCTTCTCTTCCACCAAGACTTTTCCTCTCCCTCCTTCTTCCTCCATCTAGCCGAAACCCACAAGGGGGTTTCCCCTTTGGAAAAACTTCTCAAGAAGGCTCAATCTTCAAGATCTAAGGGCTATCTACAAGGCTACAAGGGCTAAGGGTGATCAAGGGACAACAAGGTCTTCATCATCTTCTCTTTTTAAGGTCTACAAACCAAGATAACCCAAGCTAAGACCCCCTCACCTATGGTATAATGGTTTTTCAAGTTGATTTCATGATATAAGAATTTGTTTGGACTACATGTGAAGAAAACTAGGGCTAGGGCTTGTTAAGGGGTTTCGGCCAAGGCTTAAAAAGGGGCTTAGGGATGATGTAAACTCTTATTCATGCTCCTTAATGTTTTATTATGATATGTAAAGTATGGATTATGACTTAGGGAAAGTTTGTGGCACCCTAAAGCCTTGAGGGTTTCGGCCATCCTCCATGTCCTATGGTTAGATTTAAAATTTAACCCTTCAAGCATGTTTATATGTTCTTCTATGATCTAATGGATATTGTTTGTGTGTTATATGAATTTTTTCCATGGAACTAGGTCCTTAGGGTTTCGGCCAAGAGGAATTCTAGGGCAAGGAAATTAGGGTTAGCTCGAATTATGGGGCTCAAGGGCTTCCTATGGTTTAGTATGAAATGTATGGGTTATATTTTACTCATGGAACCTTTTATGTTAATTGAATGATGGAGCCACCTTCTATGGGACTTTCGGCCAACCTTGAAATTTAGGGTTTGGGTTGGGTTAAGACCACAAGGATGCATGTTTATAGGGTACTATGATGGATGTATATATTTAAGTATGTTGGAAGATTTTTATGCCAATTAAAACCCTAGCTTATGTGTCATGACTTGTATGTTAGGTCATTTGTTATGATGATTCATAAATGTTTGGACCATGTGCTATGAACCTAAGGAAATGTATCATGTATGAAAGGATCTAGGCAGGTTTTCCTAGGTACCATGACCATGCATGTTTTATGAATTAAGATGCTAATTATGTAGGTATGCCATGACTTATGAATGATATGTATGTATGCCATGATTTATGAATGATATGTATGTATGCCATGCTTTGTAAAGGACATGTATGTATGCCATGCTTTATGAATAATATGTACGTATGCTATGTTTAAGAATGAAAATGATAAATGAAAATGATAATCATGGCTCTATGACAAAATGAGATAAAGCATGACATACCTTATGAATAAGGATAATGAATGATGATGAATGCTCATGCCTTTAAGGCATCACGATGTTAAGTATGAATGATGAAATGTTAAGTATGTTTATGTCATGCTAAGGGATGGACACCTTAAGAACGCCTCGGTTCTGGACTACCGAAGCTGTCCATGGTTCTGGAACTACCGCAGCTGTTCCTACTCTTATGCTATGTTTCATGAAACAAGATTATGTTTATGTCATGAATGTCTATGAATGATGAAGCATGAAAAGTTATTTTACTTTATGAATGGGCTTGTACCGGACCGAAGTAAGGGTCCAAGGGATGGGCACCTTAAGAACGCCCCGGTTCTGGACTACCGACTATGCTATCCACGGTTCTGGGACTACCGACGCTGTCCAACAGGGATGGGCACCTTAAGAACGCCCCGGTTCTGGACTACCGACTATGCTGTTCACGGTTCTGGGACTACCGAAGCTGTCCTTACCCTAGTAGGTCGAGACTAGCTACCTCGTATTTACTTAGGGATGCGCGCATATGATGTATGTATGTGGTACAAGCCGGGGACCCCAATGATGTTATGATTATGTTTAAGTATTTAAAAGTATGATTTTAAAAAAATTAAGCATCCTTATGTATAGGCATTTGACTCATGCATTCATTCATGTTATGCATTATGCCATGATGGAAAATGTTTTATGTTTATGTTTTATGTTTATATCTATGTCATGTATCATGTCATGCTAAGTATGTTTTATGTTTATCTCTATGCCATGTATCATGCCATGCTAAGTATGCTTTATGTTTATATCTATGTCATGTATCATGCCATGCTAAGTATGTTTTATGTTTATCTCTATGCCATGTATCATGCCATGCTAAGTATGCTTTATGTTTATATCTATGTCATGTATCATGCCATGCTAAGTATGTTTTATGTTTATCTCTATGCCATGTATCATGCCATGCTAAGTATGCTTTATGTTTATATCTATGCTATGTATCATGCCATGCTAAGTATGTTTTATGTTTATCTCTATGCCATGTATCATGCCATGCTAAGTATGTTTTATGTTTATGTTTATGCATTGTATCATGTCATGCTAAGTATATTTGATGCTCATGTTCTATGCTAAGAACTATGTCATGCTGAGTGATGTTATATACTTACAAGTTATGTTAAGCACCAAGTTATGTTAATGTTTCGTGTGCATATGTTTAAGTGACGAATGGTTTTAGTGAGTAGGAAAGGGTCTTACTAAGCCTATGTGCTTATAGTCTTATTTTTCTTATACCGTAGATCAAGCAAGAGGTTACTAAGGGAAGCAGCAGGAGGGGCAAGTGTGTGTGTGTGGCAATGACTTGGCAAAAGAAAAGAAAAGATCCTATGTCTTTCTCTCTTTACATGATGACCATGCAAACATGTTTAAGAATGATGCTATATGATTAAGAATGAATGCTAAGTTTACCATGTCATTATGTTTAAGAATGATAGCTAAGAATGAGTTAACATGATTTAAGTTATAAGTGTATGGTTTAAACGCATGTGGGTAAAGTTTCAAAATTTTTCCGCTGCATTAAGAAGTCCATATGCGTATATGTATGTCACGTAGCGCCGCCGTAAGGCTGAAAATGGCCGGGCGTTACATCTACACAAGATAAAATTGCATGCTTAGATGTGTGGTTAAATAATTTGAGAAATTATTTATGCTAAACCTTCCACTGCACGTAATTAATTTTTAAAATTACGAACCCGCATCCATGTCAACATGCACCCGGTCCCAACATAGGGGACTTGCTGCAGCACCGCGGAACGCCACCGGAACTATACGACAGGTCATGTGGCAGGTCTGACGGCCCATCTCAACCACTAGGGGAGTCAAAGGTCGCCTACATATGTGATGGTTGCCCAATAACAAGTGTCACGAATGAGACTCAAATTTAGATATTTATAAATTGAAAACCCTTAGCTCACAAAATTAAAAGGTAGTACAGGGGCCTCAAGTCGTATTTTTCCAATGACTAGTTAAGTGTGCTTAATCCAAGTTTGAAATTTTTGTCGTTAAATGTTTTGGGTTTTCAAATAAGATGGGGGTATGTTTTGCAATAAGGAATGAGATAGCAGTAGAAACAGAGTAAACTCAACTAAGACAGAAATTGACTAGGAAATTATGTAAACTACACTTAACCTAATTGAAAACTAAGTAATTCACCTTGAAATTATAAGAATGAAATTCAAGACTAGAATTGAGTTCAAGAAAGCTGTAACTAAGCAAATAAAATGGAATGCAAACAATTTGTAACTAAACGGCAGGATTGGAAAGTCTAATACAAGACATGCTTAAGAAACAAGGCTTAATTGCAGCTGAGACTGCCTGATCGGTCGACAGACCGATCAGATACAAGCCT
The DNA here is from genome assembly GCA_024364735.1 of Boesenbergia rotunda. Taxonomy (NCBI): domain Eukaryota; kingdom Viridiplantae; phylum Streptophyta; class Magnoliopsida; order Zingiberales; family Zingiberaceae; genus Boesenbergia; species Boesenbergia rotunda. The sequence continues at coordinate 462,553 of JAGFNQ010004332.1, forward strand.
GATCGGTCGAACAGACCGATCAGAGTCTATCCTGATCGGTCAAACAGACCGATCAGATGCTAAAATGTGAACTGATACGAATTGAACAACGTAGGAAACAGAATTCAGAAATGAAATTACAGCTAATTGACACCAGATTCTTCCCTTCAATCCAAGATCCTTCTTGCCGTCACACAAGAATTAGCTAGAGACCCTCCAGCTTGACAAATCAACATGGATTCAATTTCTGCGAGCAGTTAGCTTCAATTTGGTTGTGCGATCGGGATCCTCCTCCAATCTCTTTCTCCTTGATGATTGGGATTACGATGGTGGCTCAGGGATCCTCAGAAAAATTCAGAGAACCCCTCTGAATGCTTCGATTTATGAAGAGTGGTGATCACGCAGAGAACGATCGGATCAAGTAAACTCTCGGCGAAACCCTCACCGGAGCTTGGCAGCGACAAGATTGGTAGCAAACTTCGACAGAAATCTCCCTTGATGATTCGGAAACTTGAAAGAAGGTTAGATCTAATGTGGCCGCGTGATCCGAGAAGGAAGCTGCGAAAACGAAGAAGAAACTGGGAAGAACAGAGTGAATTCGTGACGACCCTGAGCTCAGGCGGAAAAGTCTGTTTTAATTAATCCCATTTGAAATTGGACGGTTGTGATCATCCTCGCCTCATCCAACAGTTGGATCATCTCAGATCTGAACCAAACTTCCCATATCTCCATCAATGGTCAGGATCTGCTCCTCATTAGCTGGGATCGATCAGATCTGCAACGGATGGTTCAGATCTCCCTGCCTTTTGAATGGATGGTCTAGACTCTTCTTAAGCTTGATCCAACGGTCAGATGAACTCTAATTTGGTTCAAAGCTTCAGATCTTGGTCTATGGACTTGATTAACTTTATCTTGGGCTCGGATTGATCAGAAGCTGTTAGATGGCTCAGATCTCACTGTGTCTTGATTGGACGACCCATATTAATCTAATGCTTGATCGTCTTGATCCTAATCCAATTATGGCTCAACTCGATCCAATCCGATCTAGGTCCATGATCATTCAAAGCCTACAAAATTAGATTCAAATTTTAGTACCAAAATACCTCAATTATAGAATGAATTGCATCTAAAGACAAAAATAGAGATAGCTCATGGAACCTAGTGTGAATACAAGATTAAGCATGTAAAAATGGATCAAAACATAGATTTGAGAGCCTAATTTGATTAACAAAATAGTAATTATCAACTCCCCCACACTTGCTCTTGGGCGTCTCACACAACTAACTAATCATGTACCCCCTAGATTATTCTCAATCATAGTTAGAAGCAATTAAAAGGAAATTACCTAGGGTTGTTAATTCTCAAAAAATCTAAACTCAATGGACTAGTATCTTGTCCTTAGTCAATAATTTAGTATACTTCATCCTTCATGACCAATTGAGATGAATTAAATACACAAAGCCTCATCAAGGAAATTTAAAGTGGCTCTCTTCCTAAGTTTTAAGTTGTTGATGAAAATGGAGCTCACTTAAACACAATCATGGTTCTTGCACTTCCATAAGCTTGTTTTTTGCTCTACTCTCCCCCATCATTCTTGAATTGAATCCACACCTAAAAAGGCTTATTAGAACAAGTCAGGGAAATATAGAATGATAAAATGAAATAAAAATGTAATAAAAGGAAAAGTAAAGAAAGTGGAAGACTTGGATACTCAAGAATATATCCTAATGCACTTTGCCCTCTCATTTTGAATCATCCTGCATATTTCAGAGCCAAGGTGAGTAAGGATTGGATAATGCCTTTGATTTGGATGAAAAACAATGCTGAATTCAGTGTGCTTTTGTACCAACCTCTGCTGATCGGTCCCTTCTGCTGATCGGTCAAGGGACCGATCAGCCACTGCCCTGATCGGATTGAACTGCCTTTGATCGGTCTGCCTTTGATCGGTCTGAGCTTCTTTTGAATGGACAGAGTGACCGATCAGTCACTTCCCTGATCGGATTGGTGACCGATCAGGGGCTGATCAGTAGCTGAAAACTACAGAATTCTGAAACTGTCTTCCGAGGGTTCACTTCTCTCAATCAATAACTCACTCTTAAACTTGATTACTTCTTCCAATTCAGAAATCTAGTCTAGCACTTGACTTCCACTTCATGCTCTTTTCTTTTTTTTCCTTTTATTTTTTCCTTTTGTTTTGCTTTTCAGCTGTTCTTCCTTTTCTTTTTCTTCTCTACAGCCGAGTTTTTGTGTTTTTTTTATTCCTTACAGTGCTAGCTGACTTCCTCATCTCCACTTCAAATTCAGTTTTTCAGACTCTTGACAGTAATCTTTAGTTCCTCTCGAATAGAAGCAAACTCTTAGATTACAAACTATTCCTTTCTTCAAGCACTAATTTGAACATTCTCCACTTCAAAGTCCAGTCTGTTGGATTGAGTTGGACCGGCTAGAGGGGGTGAATAGACGGTAAAAAAAATTATGAAAGTGGAGGCACTCGTCTTTAAAAAAAGAAACTTGGTCACAACTGAGAACGTTGCTTCCAAGGCAGTGGGCGCTCAATAAAAATCTCCTTGTGGCGGAGAAGCCTTACAAAAATAGCACACTAGACTTTTAAAGATTTTACAAGAATGAATTAAATGATTAAAAAGGTTGAAACTCGAAGCCTATTTATAACCTAAGAGAATAAATCTGGATTGTGAAGGATCGGTGTAGGCGTGCAGAGGGGGGGGGTGAATGCACTTTCATTGATCATTTTGATCTCTACAAAGATGTTAGCGCAGCGGAAATAATATGCAAAAGAAATAACAATGCTAACAAAGTTCTTTTACTTGGTATCCACCCAGATGGGTGACTAATCCAAGGATCCACGCTACGAGCACCACTTTTCACTATCGAAAAGTCTCCTTGAGGTGGAGAAACCTTTACAGCAAAAGCTTCCTCTTTACAGATGAAGAAATATGATGGAGGAAGCAAAGATCACTCTACAATTGGGCAGCACTTCGTTACTATACGGAACTGTACATACACGTGTAACGAGGAGCTCCTTTTATAGGTGAAAAGGACAGATTCGCAGTCTGTCCAGACCCGCACCAGTCGACTGCCCCTAGGGCAGTCGACTGGCCCGGCATTAAATGTCGGCCAACGGCTAGCCAACAGCTAGCCAACGGCTAGTTTTGGGGTATACCAGTCGACTGCCCCAAGGCCAGTCGACTGATCCGAAGCTGCGAACTTTCTGTGGGTTTTGGCAGTCGACTGCCTCTGGGCCAGTCGACTGCCCTGCCTCCCAGCTCAGCTCCAGCCACTCCAAACCTTCTCCTTCGCGTGTGCCTTCAGGTCTGCTCCCTTGGCTCATCCCTTGAAGTCCTCTTCCTCTGTCTATCGTCCCTCGGATGCGCACGCAAGCCTTCCCTTGGCTTGCCTCCATGCCACCCTTCACGTGTGCCCTTTGAAGTCCACTTCCCGGCTTGCCCTTGGAGCTCTCCTCCCTCGGCTCTCGTCCCTCGGATAGGTCCACCAAGTGTGATTCTCCAAGTCCTGCAAACTCAATCACACAAATCAAATACAACATAACACTCTAACTTTAAACCTATTCGCCCACACATCAAAACCATGATCTTCCAATCATTTAAGGGTCGATTGCCTCAACAATCTCCCCCTTTTTGATGTGTGGCAATATGTTTAAGTTAGAGATAAATAACAGCAATAGCAGAAGCAACAACAATAGATAACAATTGAAAAAGTATAAGACATAGTAACCCTAAGAGGCAACCTCCCCCTTAATCTATGTCTTCTCCCCATTTTCAATTCTAAATCCAAGTTAAGTTTCCACTTAACAACAGCGATGTTAAAATATAAGACATATCATAACCTAAGAGGTACCTCCCCCTTAATCCATGTCTTCTCTATTTTGACATTCAAATTCTAAGTTAGAAAAAAAATACCTAAAATCATCCATTTTAAGTCAAAGTTCTAACTTAAACCACTCATTCTCCCCCTTTGACACCATCAAAATGATTGCCTCAAGCAATCAAATCCTATGACATCAAATGCGAGAATTATTGATTTTTAAAATTTTTACAGTTGCTGAAAAAAAGGCGTGCTAGTCGAGTCTGATTTTTCAGGTTTTCTGTCGAATTTCAGAAACTCCCAGAAAATTTTAAAAATTGTAAAATTTTGCATATATGTTTGAAATGTTATACTCTATCAGGGAAAAATATTAAAGCATATAAAATTTCAACCATGCATGACTTTTGATAAAAATCCAAAAGTTTTAAAAATCACTACATTTTGTATCAAACTTTGAAACTAATTTTGCAAATATATAACTTTTAAAAGCATGGCACAGTATGTAGAACATAAAATGGTTTTCAAGGTTTTTAAAATGTCCAACTATGATTGTTAGCAAGGTGTCTATTGATTAAACACTTGCCTCCCCCATAGTTGGTCTAGTTTTGATATTTTGATACTTTTAATGGTTCAACAATGTGCCACAAGCATAAGTGAGCCAAATGTATCACCCTAATGGATCAAGCACCCTTTTTCAAAGCTAATGTTTCCAAGTTCATCCTATACTTCCACAAAACACATTCCAAGGCCTCTTCTTAAGGATGTAAACTCTGATTCGGGAAGAGGCTTGGTAAAAATGTCGGCTAGGTTCGACTTTGATTCAACATAGTATAATTCTATGTCTCCCCTTGCCACATGGTCTCTAATGAAGTGATGTTTCACTTCAATGTATTTTGTTCTAGAATGGTGAACTGGATTTTTAGTTAAATTGATTATGCTTACATTATCACACAATACTTTGACCTTGGTGTAATGTAGCTCATAGTCCTCTAAGGTGTGCATGATCCAAAGGAGTTGGGAAACACATCCACCCATTGCCACATATTCTGCCTCCGTTGTTGATAGGGCAACGCATGGTTGTTTCCTACTACTCCAACTAACTAAAGAAGACCCAAGGAATTGACAACCTCCACTTGTACTCTTCCAATCTAGCTTACACCCCGCATAGTCTGAGTCGGTGTATCCAATTAGATCAACACTAGGGGTTCTAGGATACCAAAGTCCGACATTAAGGGTACCTTTCACATACCTTAGGATCCTCTTGACTACTACCAAATGTGACTCTTTGGCACAAGATTGGTACCTTGCACACATACCTACCGCAAAAAGTATGTCGGGTCTACTAGCGGTTAGGTATAGGAGGCTATCAATCATGCTCCTATATTGTTTAGAGTCTACCATTTTTCCTTCAATGTCACTATCTATTTTCACATTAGTTCCTATGGGTATAGATGCTTCCTTAGCATGTTCCAAACCAAATTTCTTTAACATCTCTTTAGCATATTTGGTTTGAAATACATGTGTACCTTCATTAGTTTGCTTAACTTGAAGGCCTAAGAAAAAGGTTAACTTTCCTACAAGACTCATCTCAAATTCATCTTCCATACATTTGATGAATTCTTGTAGGAAGTCATTATTTGTTGACCCAAAAATGATATCATCTACATAGACTTGGGCAACAAATATGTCCTTATCCTTAGATTTTAGGAACAATGTAGGGTCAATTGTTCCTCTCCTAAACCCCTTAGACACTAAAAATGAAGAAAGCCTGTCATACCAAGCCCGGGGAGCTTGTTTTAATCCATACAAGACTTTTCTTAATTTGAACACGTGTCTTGGATAGTTAGGGTCCTCAAACCCGGGGGGTTGTTCTACATAAACCTCTTCCTTAATGATCCCATTTAGGAATGCCGACTTCACATCCATTTGGTGAAGTGTGAAACCCATGTGAGCGGCATAGGCTAGTAGAATTCTAATTGATTCTAACCTAGCTACGGGGGCATAGATCTCATCATAATCTAATCTCTCAACTTGGTTAAACCCCCTAGCCACTAATCTAGCCTTGTTCCTAGTGATTTTACCTTGGTCATCTAATTTATTCCTAAAGACCCATCTCGTGGTTACAATGGTACAATTAGTGGGCCTAGGAACTAACTCCCAAACTTCACTCCTCTCAAATTGGTTTAGCTCTTCTTGCATGGCCAAAACCCAATCAGCATCTCCCAATGCTTCATCAATGGTCTTGGGTTCTAATTGGGAGATTAGAGCTATTTGACTAGTTTGATCCCTAATGTAGGACCTAGTCCTAACTCCTTGATTTACATCACCCACAATTTGGTCAATAGGATGATTATGGTGATGTCTCAAGGGTCTAGAGGTTGTAGGTTCATTTACTCCTTCTTCTTCATCCTCTAGGGTGTTTCTTACTCCCCCTTGATCATTGCCCTCCAAATGTAGGTCTTGGATTCTTTGGGCAAGAGGTTGGACCTCTTCTATGTCCTTATCAATAGAAGCCTTTCTAGGGTAAGTACTCGTGGTTTCATCAAATTTGACATTCGAGGACTCTTCAATCACTTTTGTCCTCTTGTTGTATACTCTATAACCCCTACTAGTCAATGAATACCCTACTAAGATTCCTTCATCGACTTTTGACTCAAATTTTCTTAGGTCATCTTTGGTGTTTAAGATGTAAACTTTACATCCAAAGACCCTAAAATAGTGGACTTGGGGTACCCTTCCATTCCAAAGTTCAAAAGGTGTTTTTCCTAAAAACCTATGTACCAATACCCGGTTTTGGATATAGCAAGCGATGTTAACCGCTTCGGCCCAAAAATAGCTAGGAAGAGAGTATGCATTAAGCATAGTCCTAGCAGCTTCTTGTAGGGCTCGATTTTTCCTCTCAACTACCCCATTTTGTTGAGGAGTCCTTGGGCATGAGAACTCATGCTTGTACCTATTTTCAACACAAAATTGTGTGAAGCTAGCGTTTTGGAACTCCCCACCATGGTCACTCCTAATTCGGTTTATTTTGATGTTCTTTTCGTTTTCTACCCTTTTACTAAATCCTATAAAGATATCTAGGGTATCATCCTTATGTTTCAAGAAATAGACCCAAGTAAAACTAGAAAAATCATCTACTATTACTAAGCAATATTTACTCCCCACAAGTGAGGGAGTACTATGGCAATCAAACAAGTCTATATGCAAGAGTTCTAAAGGTAATGAGGTGGTAATTAGAGTTTTACCTTTGTATGATGCTTTTGATTGCTTACCCTCTTGGCATGCATCACACATCTTGTTCTTTTCGTACTTGATCATTGGGAGCCCCTTCACCAATTCTTTCTTGGCCACTCTTGCAATGCTCCTCATGTTGACATGTCCANTTTTTCAAAGCTAATGTGTCCAAGTTCATTCTATACTTCCACAAAACACATTCCAAGGCCTCTTCTTAAGGATGTAAACTCTGATTCGGGAAGAGGCTTGGTAAAAATGTCGGCTAGGTTCGACTTTGATTCAACATAGTATAATTCTATGTCTCCCCTTGCCACATGGTCTCTAATGAAGTGATGTTTCACTTCAATGTATTTTGTTCTAGAATGGTGAACTGGATTTTTAGTTAAAATTGATTATGCTTACATTATCACACAATACTTTGACCTTGGTGTAATGTAGCTCATAGTCCTCTAAGGTGTGCATGATCCAAAGGAGTTGGGAAACACATCCACCCATTGCCACATATTCTGCCTCCGTTGTTGATAGGGCAACGCATGGTTGTTTCCTACTACTCCAACTAACTAAAGAAGACCCAAGGAATTGACAACCTCCACTTGTACTCTTCCAATCTAGCTTACACCCCGCATAGTCTGAGTCGGTGTATCCAATTAGATCAACACTAGGGGTTCTAGGATACCAAAGTCCGACATTAAGGGTACCTTTCACATACCTTAGGATCCTCTTGACTACTACCAAAATGTGACTCTTTGGCACAAGATTGGTACCTTGCACACATACCTACCGCAAAAAGTATGTCGGGTCTACTAGCGGTTAGGTATAGGAGGCTATCAATCATGCTCCTATATTGTTTAGAGTCTACCATTTTTCCTTCAATGTCACTATCTATTTTCACATTAGTTCCTATGGGTATAGATGCTTCCTTAGCATGTTCCAAACCAAATTTCTTTAACATCTCTTTAGCATATTTGGTTTGAAATACATGTGTACCTTCATTAGTTTGCTTAACTTGAAGGCCTAAGAAAAAGGTTAACTTCCTACAAGACTCATCTCAAATTCATCTTCCATACATTTGATGAATTCTTGTAGGAAGTCATTATTTGTTGACCCAAAAATGATATCATCTACATAGACTTGGGCAACAAATATGTCCTTATCCTTAGATTTTAGGAACAATGTAGGGTCAATTGTTCCTTCCTAAACCCCTTAGACACTAAAAATGAAGAAAGCCTTCATACCAAGCCCGGGGAGCTTGTTTTAATCCATACAAGACTTTTCTTAATTTGAACACGTGTCTTGGATAGTTAGGGTCCTCAAACCCGGGGGGTTGTTCTACATAAACCTCTTCCTTAATGATCCCATTTAGCTTCACATCCATTTGGTGAAGTGTGAAACCCATGTGAGCGGCATAGGCTAGTAGAATTCTAATTGATTCTAACCTAGCTACGGGGGCATAGATCTCATCATAATCTAATCTCTCAACTTGGTTAAACCCCCTAGCCACTAATCTAGCCTTGTTCCTAGTGATTTTACCTTGGTCATCTAATTTGTTCCTAAAGACCCATCTCGTGGTTACAATGGTACAATTAGTGGGCCTAGGAACTAACTCCCAAACTTCACTCCTCTCAAATTGGTTTAGCTCTTCTTGCATGGCCAAAACCCAATCAGCATCTCCCAATGCTTCATCAATGGTCTTGGGTTCTAATTGGGAGATTAGAGCTATTTGACTAGTTTGATCCCTAATGTAGGACCTAGTCCTAACTCCTTGATTTACATCACCCATAATTTGATCAATAGGATGATTATGGTGATGTCTCAAGGGTCTAGAGGTTGTAGGTTCATTTACTCCTTCTTCCTCATCCTCTAGGGTGTTTCTTACTCCCCCTTGATCATTGCCCTCCAAATGTAGGTCTTGGATTCTTTGGGCAAGAGGTTGGACCTCTTCTATGTCCTTATCAATAGAAGCCTTTCTAGGGTAAGTACTCGTGGTTTCATCAAATTTGACATTCGAGGACTCTTCAATCACTTTTGTCCTCTTGTTGTATACTCTATAACCCCTACTAGTCAATGAATACCCTACTAAGATTCCTTCATCGACTTTTGACTCAAATTTTCTTAGGTCATCTTTGGTGTTTAAGATGTAAACTTTACATCCAAAGACCCTAAAATAGTGGACTTGGGGTACCCTTCCATTCCAAAGTTCAAAAGGTGTTTTTCCTAAAAACCTATGTACCAATACCCGGTTTTGGATATAGCAAGCGATGTTAACCGCTTCGGCCCAAAATAGCTAGGAAGAGAGTATGCATTAAGCATAGTCCTAGCAGCTTCTTGTAGGGCTCGATTTTTCCTCTCAACTACCCCATTTTGTTGAGGAGTCCTTGGGCATGAGAACTCATGCTTGTACCTATTTTCAACACAAAATTGTGTGAAGCTAGCATTTTGGAACTCCCCACCATGGTCACTCCTAATTCGGTTTATTTTGATGTTCTTTTCGTTTTCTACCCTTTTACTAAATCCTATAAAGATATCTAGGGTATCATCCTTATGTTTCAAGAAATAGACCCAAGTAAAACTAGAAAAATCATCTACTATTACTAAGCAATATTTACTCCCCACAAGTGAGGGAATACTATGGCAATCAAACAAGTCTATATGCAAGAGTTCTAAAGGTAATGAGGTGGTAATTAGAGTTTTACCTTTGTATGATGCTTTTGATTGCTTACCCTCTTGGCATGCATCACACATCTTGTTCTTTTCGTACTTGATCATTGGGAGCCCCTTCACCAATTCTTTCTTGGCCACTCTTGCAATGCTCCTCATGTTGACATGTCCAAGTCTTCGGTGCCATAACCACCCTTCTTCTTCTTTAGACATGAGACACTTAACAACATTGTTAGTAGCATAAGATAGATCAAGATAATACAAGTTTGCCTCTCTAAACCCTTCTAATATGATAGTGTTTGATTCACTTTGCCTTATTACACATTTCTTAGCATGAAATTCTACTCTAAAACCGGCATCACATAGTTGACTTACACTTAATAAATTAAACTTCATATCCTTAATTAGAAGTACATTATGAATCGAAATAGTGGGAGATACCTCAATTGTGCCCCTACCAATGATCCTTAACTTTCCACTGTTCCCAAAAGAGACGGTCCCTTCTCTTAGGTAGCTAATAGTGGTGAACTTGCTCACATCCCCGGTCATGTGTCTTGAGCATCCACTATCTACTATCCACAAAGTTGGGGCCTCCGTCACCTTTAACTAGACAACATGGAAAACATGCTCTTTTGGTACCCATATCTTTGATCCATAAGCATCATTTAAAAATTTCTTAGGTACCCATGCCTTCTTTGTGGTTCCCTTTGCCCCTAGTCTCCTAGATGCACCAATCCTACCGGTAAGTGAGACAAATGCTACTTCCTTGGTCTTAGGTCTATAACCCAATCCGACCTTGTTATATACAGTCCTTTGACTGTTAATGATCATATCAAGGTTACTTGATCCTACTTGGAATTTCCTAAGGGCCTTTGTGAGGTCATCTACTTGTTTCCTTAACTCCTTATTTTCATTTTCAATATGTGAAACATGTGAAGAGGTAGAGCTAGCATGCAAATCTTTAAGTTTAATAGCTTCTACTCTAAGCATGGCAATTTCTTCCTTAAGATCCTTAATTCTACTTCTAGCCTTAGCTAAATCTATGTTCGTGCTAGAAATAATTTTCACTAAGGTAGAGGAGGGTAAGTGGTATACCTCACTTACCGAAGCTTTTGACTCTGATGATGATGAAGTGGAGGAGCTCTCATCTTCACTGCTTGAGCTTCGTTCATCGTCTGATGAGTCTGATTCATTTTGTGCCATAAGAGCGAAGTGGGAGACTTGCTCTTCTTCTTCCTCTGAGGATGAGGGATCATCCCAAGTCGCCTTGAGGTTCGTGGCACTCTTCTCCTTTCCCTTTGATTTATTCTTGTCACTCTTCTTCTTCTCTTCCTTCTTGTCCTCCCTTTTCTTCAACTGGGGACACTCGTTCTTCATATGTCTCTCTTGGTGACAGTTGTAGCAGATTATCTCCTTGGCCTTACCCTTACCTTTGGCCCCTTTCCTAGCATAAGATTTGTTAGAAAAACTTTTAAATGCTTTACGAAATTTCCTTACCATAAAGGCCTCTTGGTCACTGTCCATAGAGGCACTTGACTCCTCTGAGTCCGAGGATGATGAGTAGATCACCTTCTTCTTCTCCTTTCTCCTCTTCTTCTCCTTTTCTGCAACAAAAGTAATACCTTTCTCTTTTGCCGAAATGTTAGCTTGCTCGTGCAGTTCAAATTCATAGAATAGATCGTCTAATTTAACTAAAGATAAGTCCCTCGATACCTTATAAGCATCAACCATGGATGCCCACAGGGTGGTTCTCGGGAAGGCTTGTAAGACATACCTGACGATGTCCCAGTTTTCGATTTTCTCTCCAATTACATGGAGCTCGTTGATCACTTCCTTTACCCTTCCATGCAGCTGACTGACTGTCTCATTGCTCTTCATGGAGAGGGATTGCAGTTGGGCCACCAACAAGTCCTTCTTGGCTCTTCTGGACTCGTTTGACCCTTCGTTCAGTTCTACCAACTTGTCCCATAGTTCTTTGGCGCTCTTGAACGAACCTTGTTCAGTTGCTCCTTTGAGAGCCCGCATTGCAATGTGGTGGTGGCCTTGGCATTTGACTGCGCCCTTTTCATCACCTCCTTTGACCACGTTCTCATAGGTGTAGGGTCTCCTCTTTCATAGACGGGAGCCTCGAAGCCATCTGCAACACTTATCCAGGTTTCTATGTCATTCATAAGATAGTACTGCATTCTACCTTTCCAGTACGCGAAGTCGTTGTCGTCGAAGAACGGTGGTCGTGCGGTGGAGTATCCCTCTTGAAACGCTATTACAATTGCTCCGGTTGACTATTAGATCTTCCGAAACGCACCGGCTCTGATACCAACTGAAGGATCGGTGTAGGCGTGTAGGGGGGGGTGAATGCACTTTCTTTGATCGTTTTTATCTCTACAAAGATGTTAACGCAGCGGAAATAATATGCAAAAGAAATAACAATGCTAACAAAGTTCTTTTACTTGGTATCCACCCAGATGGGTGACTAATCCAAGGATCCACGCTACGAGCACCACTTTTCACTATCGAAAAGTCTCCTTGAGGTGGAGAAACCTTTACAGCAAAAGCTTCCTCTTTACAGATGCAGAAATATGATGGAGGAAGCAAAGATCACTCTACAATTGGGCAGCACTTCATTACTATACGGAACTGTACATACACGTGTAACGAGGAGCTCCTTTTATAGGTGAAAAGGACAGATTCGCAGTCTGTCCAGACCCGCACCAGTCGACTGCCCTTAGGGCAGTCGACTGGCCCGGCATTAAATGCCGGCCAACGGCTAGCCAACAGCTAGCCAACGGCTAGTTTTGGGGTATACCAGTCGACTGCCCCAAGGCCAGTCGACTGATCCGAAGCTGCGAACTTTCTGTGGGTTTTGGCAGTCGACTGCCTCTGGGCCAGTCGACTGCCCTGCCTCCCAGCTCAGCTCCATCCACTCCAAACCTTCTCCTTCGCGTGTGCCTTCAGGTCTGCTCCCTTGGCTCGTCCCTTGAAGTCCTCTTCCTCTGGCTATCGTCCCTCGGATGCGCACGCAAGCCTTCCCTTGGCTTGCCTCCATGCCACTCTTCACGTGTGCCCTTTGAAGTCCACTTCCCGGCTTGCCCTTGGAGCTCTCCTCCCTCGGCTCTCGTCCCTCGGATAGGTCCACCAAGTGTGATTCTCCAAGTCCTGCAAACTCAATCACACAAATCAAATACAACATAACACTCTAACTTTAAACCTATTCGCCCACACATCAAAACCATGATCTTCATTAGTGCTCCCTTCTTGATGATTTGCCATCAGCGCAAGTCCCGCGTATTCTTGACCTTCTGACTCTTCTGACGAGGACTCATCGTCGAGTTGGATCTTCCTTGTGTTCAGTGCGGCGATGTCTGATTTCTTATTCTTCTCTTCATGTAATTCTAGGAATTTCTCCCAGAGCTCTTTTGCCGAGTTGTAATTCTCGATGCGGTTAACTTCATGTGCGGGAAGAATGACTAGTAGATAAAATTCAGCTTTGCCGTTTGCTTTAAAGTCTAATTTCTCCTTCTTGGTCCACGACTCTATTTCTTTATTCTTGCCGTTGTTGTCTTTAGAAACTGAAAAACTATTTTTCATAATTATTAGCAATTCAATATCAGTTTTAAAAAATACCTGCATTCGGCGCTTCCACATTGCGAACTCCCCCTCAAACTTTGGCGGGTAGATTACGGCTCCAACCATTTTTCTTGAAATTACTGCAGTCGGCGTTTAGTCCTTCTACGGTGACCTTGGCTTTGATACCACTTGTTGGATCGAGTTGGACCGGCTAGAGGGGGTGAATAGACGGTAAAAAAAATTATGAAAGTGGAGACACTCGTCTTTAAAAAAAGAAACTTGGTCACAACTGAGAACGTTGCTTCCAAGGCAGTCGACGCTCAATAAAAATCTCCTTGTGGTGGAGAAGCCTTACAAAAATAGCACACTAGACTTTTAGAGATTTACAAGAATGAATTAATTGAATGATTAAAAAGGTTGAAACTCTAAGCCTATTTATAGCCTAAGAGAATAAATCTGGATTATTGATTGTTGAGGAATTTTCTCTTGACCGTTGATCCATGGATGTAATTTGGATGGTTGATCTTGGATGGGATTAAACTGTATCCATTGGATCTGATTAAAGATAAAGTTATCCTTTAAGAGATAACTTTGTCTTCTGCTCGCAACAATAAATAACTTTATCATCTGCTTGCAACAACTTCAATTACATCTCTTCTTTATCCCAGTCGGTAAGGCTGGTGATATATGTAGGCGAGGTTGCTGGTTCGAATCTTCATAGCAACAAATAAAATTCTTTTTGTTTCAGGTGCCTGGTTTGACTTGGTCAAACTGACCAGTCTTTTGGTTCATCTTCTGGGTGATTTCCGGCCAACCGGAGTTAGGCTCACTCGAACCCGACTCCGGCCTTTCGCCCCTCGAGCGTCCTTCCTCCTGGTTTCTCGTCCCTCGGACACCGCGCACGTCCTTCTCACTCCACCGATGTACTCTTCTGTAGCTTCCGCGTCCCTCGGATTGTACCGAGCCCGTCGGCTCACTTCCCCACACAATCCTTCTCGTCCGCTACGTCTTACGCTCGACTTCCTCCGTACCTAAGCTCCTGCACACTTAGCAGAGGGATTAAATATACCAGGACCTAACTTAAATCGGTTGATCACATCAAAATCAACCAGGGGTACTTACACAGTCCACTGCCGCATTGCTTCCAGTATGAACAGGAGGAATGGCAAACTTCAGTTAGATTTGGTGCCACATTAACCATAGTTGGGACCTCATTGACAAAATTTGCAAGCAAGCTTGGTGCCACAAAATACTTCAAAACTCTAGCCTCCTTCGAAATAAACTCATGGATTCCAGCAGAAATTTTCCTCATAGGATTTGAAACATCAAATAACATTTAGGAATCAAAATGCTCCAAATGTAATCTTCACTACCCAATACATGCAACTCACTCTTGATACACTACTCCATCAAGTTGGCACACCTCTTCATTCTAAACTATATTTTTCTGTTTTTTTTCCTTTTCCTTCCTATTTTTGAGTTGCATCCTTGATACTTTTTTCATCTCTTAAGATCCATCAAAACAGATTTCCAACTATAATTCAACCAAAAGTAAGCTTCCAAAATGCATCAATCCTAACCAAAACATTTCAAAACACTAGCCACCTCCCCCACACTTAGCTTTTTGACCGTCTCAGACAAAGTAACATCAAGAAACAATCCTAAGCAACCAAGTCCATGGAGAATATGAGTATAAACAGAAATATAGGGAAAAGAAGATAGAATAAAGAGAAGATCAACAAGCAATATTGCAAAAATTAATATGAAAAGGAAACAAAGTGATTCACCTCTATAAATATGGTCCAATCATAGAAATATAGCTTTGAAAGAACCTAAGCAAGTTCTAGAGTACAATCACATGTGTGTATCACAAAAATTAGGCCAAATCCTCACTAGGTAAAAAGAATTCATCTCAAGTCATCAATCTAGAGTCCATAACTAAGTAGTACTCAAGCATCCAAGAATTTTCATTCATTGGTTCAAATCCTAAGTTTTAACAACTAAATTTAATTTGCTTTCAAGGGACTCTAGAATGATATAGAGAAAATCTAGAGTGATACATTTATTCCAAATCATGCAAGAATTAAGGTGCCAAAAAAGATAAAATGGTATCTATAATGAATCTTTATTTATTCTACACTACCTAAGCATTTATTAGCAAGAACATACTTTAAAAGAAAAATTTACTACTTGAAAACATAAAAATGGTATATACAATGAAATAAAAGTGTAAGAAAGATAAAACTCCCCTTTAAGTTGGGTAGATAGCATCTTTGATGTCCAATCCATCCACATCTAGCTCCTTTATTTCTTCAAAGTATTTCTTAAGCTGGTGGCCATTAATTTTCTAAATAAAACCATTAGCCTCATCCTTGATCTCAACAACACCATAAGAAAAAATATTAGTGACAAGAAATGGACCTTCCCATCTAGACCTCAACTTACCTTTAATCAATTTGAGCCTTGATTTGTACAATAGAACCTTGTCGCCAATTTGGAATTCTTTCTTCACTATATGTTTATCATGAAAAGTCTTAGTCTTCTCTTTGTAAATTCTTGAGTTTTCATATGCTTCTAGTCTTATCTCCTCAAGTTCTTGAAGTTGAAGCTTCCTTTCTTCTCCCACTTTAGTAGCATCAAAATTGCAAGCTTTCACCGCACAATAAACTTTATGCTCTATCTCCACGGGTAGATGACAAGCTTTTCCATAAACTAGCCAGTAGGGAGACATTCCAATGGGTGTCTTATATGCCTTACGATAGACCCATAATGCATCATCAAGTCTCTTGCTCCAATCATTCTTATTAGGCCCAACGGTCTTCTCCAAAATTGCTTTGATATCTCTATTTGATATTTCGGCTTGTCCATTAGTTTGGGGATGGTAGGAAGTAGAAACTTTGTGCACAACCCCCTACTTGCTAAGTAGAGCCTTCATGTGTTTGTTGCAAAAATGTGAACCTTGATAACTTATGATGGCCCTTAGAATTCCAAACCTACAAAAAATGTGTGACCTGACAAAACTAACAACAACACAAGAATCATCAGTCCTGGAGGGAATGACCTCCACCCATTTGGAAACATAATCACCAGCAAGTAAAATATACAAATATCCACAAGATGAAGGAAAAGGTCCATAAAGTTATCCCCCATACATCAAATATTTCACAGAAAAGCATAGTTTGTTGGGGCATTTCATTTCTAGCTCCTATGTTCCCTGTTCTCTGACATCTATCACAGTTTTTATAAAATAGATATGCATCATGAAATAATGTAGGCCAATATAATCCACACTCTAAAACCTTCCTAGCTGTCCTCTGTAGTCCAAAATGTCCTCCACAGGCTGATGAATGACAAAATGTAAGAACTGAATAAAACTCATGATCATGTATGCATCTTCTAATTGTTTGATCACTACAAAATTTCCACAAATAAGGATAATCCCACTCATAGAATTTAGCATCACTCTTAAATTTATCTTTCTGAGCCTTAGTAAATTGTGCAGGAAAAACATGAGCTACAAATAGTTAACTAGATCTGCATACCAGGGTAACTCACCATGTATCACTAGAAGGTGCTCATTTCTGAAATTATCATCAATAGTGGTAGGGTGTCCATCTCCCTCTATTCTGCATAAATGATCTGCAACCAAGTTCTCTTTGCCACTTCTATCTCGGATTTCCAAGTCAAACTCTTAAAGTAGAAGCATCCATCTAATTAATCTGGGTTTTGCATCTGGCTTCTTCAGAAGGTACTTCAAGGCTGCATGATCAGAAAACACAATTACATGAGAACATAACAAATATGATCTAAATCTGTCTAAAGCAAAAATAATAGAAAGGAGCTCTTTTTCTGTGGTGGTGTAGTTGGCCTGAACAGCATCTAGGGTCTTGGAAGCATAGCAAATAACATGAGGCACTCCATTCACCCTTTGTGCAAGTACAACTCCTACAGCAAAATTAGAAGCATCACACATTAATTTAAAAGGTAAATTCCAATCAGGGGGTCTAATAATAGGAGCTGAAGTAAGAGCCTCCCTTAATCTCTGAAAAGCTTCCTTGCATTTTTCATCAAAGAAAAATTCCACATCCTTCTGCAAAAGTCTAGTCAAGGGCTGAGCAATCTCACTGAAGTCTCTAATAAATCTCCTATAGAATCCTACATGGCCAAGAAAAGCTCGAACATCCCGTATGCATATGGGAAAAGATAAAGAAGATATAACACTCACTTTAGCAGGTTCTACCTCAATGCCTTTCCTAGAGACTATATGACCTAAGACAATATCATGCTCTACCATAAAATGATATTTTTCAAAATTAAGAACAAGATTAGTTTCAATGCATCTATGTAAAACCCTAGACAAATTATCTAAACAAGTATCAAATGATGTGCCAAATACAGAAAAATCTTCCATGAAAATTTCCATGCAGTGTTCTAATAACTCACCAAAAATACTTACCATACACCGCTGGAAAGTCCCTGGAGCATTGCAAAGTCCGAATGGTATGCGTCTATAAGCAAAGGTACCGAAAGGACAAGTGAAAGTGATCTTCTCCTGATCCTCCGGGTCTATATAAATCTGAAAATATCTTGAGTACCCATCTAAGAAGCAATAATGAGACTTCCCTGCCAACCTCTCTAGCATCTGATCAATAAAAGGCAAGGGATAATGGTCTTTCCTCGTGACTTGGTTCAGCTTCCTGTAGTCAATACAAACTCTCCATGAATTCTTCACTCTGGTGGGTACTAACTCATTGCTCTCATTCTCCACCACTGTCACTCCTGATTTCTTAGGCATCACGTGAATAGGGCTAACCCACTTACTGTCAGAAATAGGGTATATGATACCTGCCTATAAGAGTCAAGTCACCTCTTTCTTTACAACATCTAAAATCAGTGGATTTAGCCTTCTCTGTGGCTGCCTGACTTGCTTGACATTCTCTTCTAAAAATATCCTATGCATGCAAATGGCTGGGCTAATACCAGGTATATCAGCTAAAGTTCACCCAATGGCTTTCTTATGCTGCCTCAGAACTTGTAATAATTTGTCCTCTTGCTCTGAATCTAAGTTCTGGGCGATGATGACAGGTAAACTTTGCTCCTCTCCCAGATAAGCATACTTCAAATGATCTGGCAATGACTTTAACTCAATCTGTGACTGCTCAGTAGGTATGGGTGATCCCTGGGGCTCAGTGTAATCCCCTACACTCTCACACCTATCCTCTGAATCTTCTGAAATATCAATCAAAATAGGTGATCCCTGGGGCTCAGTGCAATCCCCTACACCTATAGAATCATCTCCATCTGAAAGTGAATCTGAAACTACCTTCAACTCAGCCTCCTTTGTAGCTAAAACATCCTCAGCCTCCTCTGAACTAAAATACCCTCCGGAAACACCAAATGAAGCTCCCTCGGCAAATAAATCTGCATCAACTAACTCATCTAGAATGTCCATGCTCATGATAGAATGATTTTCTCTGGGGTGCTTCATAGCATCAAAAATACTGAACTGTACTACTGTGTCTCCTATCTCCATGGAAAGTGTGCCTGCATATACATCAATTTTTGTCATTGCAGTCTTCAAGAATGGTCTCCCAAGAATGAGTGGAGATCTATGTGCTAGGTAGTCCCCCTCCATGTCCAAGATATAGAAATCCACAGGAAAAATCAGCTCCTTCACCTTCACTAATACATCTTCAATAATTCTAGCTGGGTGGGTCTGACTCTTGTCTGCTAACTGAATAACCACTCCTGTAGGCTATAGAGGACCAATACCAAGCATCTGAAAAATTGATCTAGGCATCACATTAATAGAGGCTCCCAAATCCAACATGACATCATGAAAAAGAGTCCACCCAATCTCACAAGATACAGTAAATACTCCTAGATCCTCACATTTCTGAGGGATAGAATGGATAAGGGCTGAGATATTCTTCCCTAAACTGACCAACTCATTCTCTTTCAGCTTCTTCTTGTGAACACACAAATCCTTGAGAAATTTAGCATACTTGGGAATTTGCTTGATCATGGTCAACAAAGGCACATTAATCTCCACCTTACTGAAAAGTTTAACAAGCTCATTATACTCCTTGGCCTTCTCCTCCTCCACTTGCTTTTTGGCTTGAGTCTTGCGCTGTGGAAAGGGTAATGGAACCATTGATTCCTCCACTTGAGCCGAAACTTTTGGAGTTGAGACTTGAGCTAGAATTCCACTAGATGGAGCTGTTGTAGGTTTCCCTCACTGATTTCTACTTCATTTTCCACCAAAATCACAGGATCAATTGAAGAAGGAGTTAAGCTTGAACTAGGATCACAACCAACTGATTTAGAAGACATTTCAGGGCTGTTTTGAGCTGGAAAACAAAGTGTTGTGAATTTTTCAGAAAAATCAGCCTTTGGAACGTTTGAACTTGAAGCAACCTTCCCACTCCTCAAAGTGATGGCACTAACATTTCCCTTTGGATTAGGAGTAGCTTGAGAAGGTAATTGACTTGATCCTTGGGTTTGCATTTGATTCATCCCATTAGCTAGTTGTCCCCAATGTGTCTCTCAATATTTTGAAGGGTAGAATCATTTTTTTGTTGACCTTGTTGTTGTTGCAAAATTTGTTGTTGCTGAAGAATTTGTTGCATCATCTCCTCTAGCCTTTGTTGTTGAGCATTCAATCCACTTAAACCTCCATAGCCTCCTTGATTAGCATGGGTCTTTAGTTGGCCTTGAAATGAAGGATTATGTTGCTGAAAAATGTGTCCTTGTTGTGAATTTTGTAAAGGAGATTGTTGGGGCTGATTAAATGGTTGAACGACCGGTTGAAATTGCTGAAAATTATGCTGATAGCTACAAAAATGTTGCTGAAAATTGTTACTCTGAAAATTTTGATTTTGGGGTTGAAATTGTTGGTTGAAAGGCTGAAATTGTTGGGGCTAATAACTCTAATTTCCAAACTGAAAATTTTGATTTGAAGACTGTGAATGATGATAAGGTTGCTGGAAATTCTGTATTGGTTGAAAATATTGCTGGTTTTGTTGGAAATGAGGCTGAAATGGTTTATTCCCTTGCTGAAAATTCGAATAAGGCTGCTGAAAATGTTGATTTTGATGCTGGAAATTTTGAATAGGCTGCTGGTTTTGATGTAAAGGCTGTTGTGAGGCATTTTGTTGATAGAAAGAATTTCCATACTTCAAGTTAGGATGATCCCTCCAACCCGGATTGTATGTAGATGAATAAGGGTCATTCCTTGTTTGAAATTGTCCCCTAGTCAAAGCTGCTAGTGATTCATCTTGATGTAGGTTTGGGCACAAATCCAAGTTATGTTCTTGACTTGAACAAATGCTACACAACCTCATCTCTTGATTTGTAGGTGAAGGTACCTAAAAATTCTGATTTTGGCTCACATTGTTCAATGTCATTTGCTTCACCAAAGAAGTAAGCTCCATCAAAGAACTCTTGATCTCCTTTTGTTCATTAGAAACCATTTGGACTTCATTCACTCCTCTAGTGGAAAGAGCTCTACTTCCAAATTGTTGTGAATTTTCTGCCATGTTTGAAATTAATTCCCTAGCCTGATCTGATGTCTTGTTCACTAAAGCTCCTCCAGTTGCAACATCAATCATAATCCTATCCATTTGGAGTAGACCTTCATAAAAATACTGAATAAGGAGCTACTCACTGATCTGATGTTGTGGACAACTTGAGCACAACTTGTTGAATCTCTCCCAATAATCATACAAGGTCTCTCCCACTACTTGTTGAATACCACAAATGCTTTTTCTGATAATAGCTGTTCTTGAGGCAGGAAAGTACTTCTCTAAAAATGTCTTCTTCATGGCTATCCAACTTGAAACATGTCCAGTAGGCAAATAATAGAACCAATCCTTAGCTGCTCCAGTCAAAGAAAATGGGAATGCCCTCAACTTGATATCCTCTTCAGAAATCCCTTGAGGCTTCATGGTAGAGCATACCACATAGAACTCATGCAAATGTCGGTTTGGATCTTCTCCAGATTGTCCTTGAAACTTAGGCAGTAAATGAATAAGGCCTGATCTCAGCTCAAAGTCACTAGCTAACTCTGGGTAAGCAATACATGAGTATTGGAAAGCATCATCAGGGGTTGCAAGCTCCTTCATGGTTTTCTGGTGTTCTGCCATAAGACTACTTGAATGAGTATAAAAATTATCAATAGCTTCTGAAATTCTACCTTGATTTCTCCTTGCTCTGAAAGTCCTCTCAATTTTAGGATCAAACTCCTCAAGATCACCACCTGCAGTCCTGGTCATAAACCAAACAAGAAATGACAGCAAATGTATATAGAGAGAATAAGCAAATGAAATAGATCACAAAATATGGAAATAAGCATACAAGCTAAAATTAAACAAACTCAACTAGTGTTCCTCGGCAACGGTGCCAAAAATTTAATGGTTGCTCAATAACAAGTGTCACGAATGAGCCTCAAATTTAGATATTTATAAATTGAAAACCCTTAGCTCACAAAATTAAAAGATAGTACAGTGGCCTCAAGTCGTATTTTTCCAAGGACTAGTTAAGTGTGCTTAATCCAAGCTTGAAATTTTTGTCGTTAAATGTTTTGGGTTTTCAAATAAGATGGGGATTTGTTTTACAATAAGGAATGAGATAGTAGTAGAAACAGAGTAAACTCAACTAAGACAGAAATTGACTAGGAAATTATGTAAACTACACTTAACCTAATTGAAAACTAAGTAATTCACCTTGAAATTATAAGAATGAAATTCAAGACTAGAATTGAGTTCAAGAAAGCTGTAACTAAGCAAATAAAATGGAATGCAAACAATTTGTAACTAAACGGCAAGATTGGAAAGTTTGATACAAGACATGCTTAAGAAACAGGGCATAATTGTAGCTGAGACTGCCTGATTGGTTGACAGACCGATCAGATACAAGCCTGATCGGTCGAACAAACCGATCAGAGTCTATCCTGATCGGTCAAACAGACCGATCAAATGCTAAAATGTGAACTGATACGAATTGAACAACGTAGGAAACAGAATTCAGAAATGAAATTACAGCTAATTGACACCAGATTCTTCCCTTCAATCCAAGATCCTTCTTGCCGTCACACAAGAATCAGCTAGAGACCCTCCAGCTCGACAAATCAGCAGGGATTCGATTTCCGCGAGCAGTTAGCTTCAATTTGGTTGTGCGATCGGGATCCTCCTCTGATCTCTTTCTCCTTGATGATTGGGATTACGTTGGTGGCTCAGGGATCCTCAGAACAATTCAGAGAACCCCTCTGAATGCTTCAATTTATGAAGAGTGGTGATCACGCAGAGAACGATCGGATCAAGTAAACTCTCGGCGAAACCCTCACCGGAGCTTGGCAGCGACAAGATTGGTAGCAAACTTCGACGAAAATCTCCCTTGATGATTCAGAAACTTGAAAGAAGGTTAGATCTAATGTGTTGGATCGAGAAAACCGATAGAGGGGGGGTGAATATCGGAAATCGTTCGGACTTTCGTAAAGAGCACGTACGCAGCGAAAATAAAGACAAAAATAATCGCAGCACAAGGACACAGTCGATTTACTTGGTTCGGAGCCTGTGTCGACTCCTACTCTAAGGCCCACGGTCGTTGACCGTTTACTTTGGGCAATTCTATATAAGCGCAAAATCAGTTTACAAGAATAGATTTACAAGTATAGCACTATCAAAATAAAAGGAACTCTTCTTTTACCGACGTCCGATTGTAGGTTGACTTTCCGGAGTAGCAGGACGTCGTCGGCTCGAGTTGGGCAGTTTCTGGAGCAAGGTGTGAGCACAGAAGAGCGTGGAAGCGTTGAGCGAATTGTTGTTCGAAGCCTGGGGTCGAGGGCCCTTTATATAGGGCCTGGGGGCGCCCGGGACGTCGGGGGCGCCCCCCACGTGGCCTCTGATCCGCAGAGCTCTCGGTCAGCGTCTATCCTCTGGATCCGCTTTGACCGGGGCGCCCGGAGCGCTCGGGGCGCCCGCATTGACCAGTCAACGCCTTATCTTCTCGGCTTCGCAGGTGCGAGGGTTCGGGTTGCGCATGGGGGCGCCTGCAGCGCAGGGGGCGCCCGGGAGCAGCGCGGGCGCCCGGGAGAACGGGGGCGCCCGGCCCAGCATGTATTCGGCCCAGCTTTGACTTTACTTGTTTTGTATGCACCTTGGGGGCGCCCGGGACACTCCGGGCGCCCTACTCAGCTACTACCTCACTCCTTTGAGGCTATCTGAGCTGCAGACACTCCTTCCTTTGGTCCTGCATCCAGGGTTAGTCCAAAACACAATAAAGTAATAAAATATTTGATTATACAGCCTTAGCTGTCTTGGTTCTAACTTTGGTCTCCAAAATGGAGTCCTAGGTCGAACCAACGCCTACTGTTCCCTCGACGGGGAACGCGTCCTCACCTACTCCTCTCGGGAGAGTTTACCTGATGCCAACCGTTCCTCTGGTTGGACTTTTGCCTGACGGTCCTTTGTCAGGTCTTGGATGCCGAGCTGTCCTTCGCTCGGAGCCTAGCATTCCTTCGTTAGGGCTTGGATACTGGCTGTCCTTCGCCAGTTACCTAGCAGTCCTTCGCTAGGGCTTCAGTCCCAGGCTGTCCTTCGCCTGGAGCCTAGCAGTCCTTCGCTAGGGCTTGATACTGGCAGTCCTTCGCCAGTTGCCTAGCAATCCTTCGCTAGGGCTTTCTTTCCTGGCATTCCTTTGCCAGTGCCTAGCAGTCCTTCGCTAGGGCTTTTCCTGCACACTTGATTAACTTGTTAGAAAACAAGAAGGACTTAACTTTTGAGGTATGTTGCCATTATCAAAACACAGGTTTGACTTAGGTGCATTCTGCACCAACAATCTCCCCCTTTTTGATTTATGGCAACCCTAGTTCAAAAAGTTAAGTTTAAGCAAAACATGAAAAAAGTTTTAACTTTTGTTCCCTCCCCCTGGAAGGAATCTCCCCTTAGTTTTTTTTTCAAAAATTCGTGTGGTTAAACGAACTCTACTTGTACTTGAAAACTTTTTGAAAATATTTGCATAAGTAACAATTTCAGTTTTAATATAGTTTTGAAAAAACTTAAGCTGTTGAGTACTTAAAAAATTTTGAAAGTTTGAGTAAGAATCTTTTGAGAAGCTAGAGTACTTAGCAACATTTTAAAGGCTTGAGTAAGAATCTTTTGAAAAGATAGAGTACTTAGCAACATTAAAAACTTTTAAGGAATTTTGAAACTAGAGTACTTTAGGCAAAGTTTTGAAGGCTTTAAGAACTTAAGTACTTCTTCAAAATTTTGAAAGCTTTAAGAACTTTTGAAACTGTAGTACTTAGGCAAAATTTTGAAAGTTTTACGAACTTTTGAAACTGTAGTACTTAGGCAAAATTTTGAAAGTTTTAAGAACTTAAGTACTTCTTCAAAATTTTGAAAGCTTTAAGAACTTTTGAAACTGTAGTACTTAGGCAAAATTTTGAAAGTTTTAAGAACTTAAGTACTTCTTCAAAATTTTGAAAGCTTTAAGAACTTTTGAAACTGTAGTACTTAGGCAAAATTTTGAAAGCTTTAAGAACTTAAGTACTTCTTCAAAAAGTTTAAGCTTTTGAATAGAGAAATTTTGATAGCTTAAGTAAAAATTTTGAAAGACTTGAATACTTAGCAAAATTTTGAAAGCTTAAGTATTTTTAAAAAAAATGTTTACTTGAATACTTAGAATACTTAGCAAAATTAGCTATAGTTTTGAAGGACTTGAATACTTAGAATACTTAGCAAAATTTTGAAAGCTTAGGTTTAAAAAAAACTTTTGAATACTTTTTGAATAAAGGATAGAGTTACGAAAATTAAATTTTGAAATTTTTTTTCTCTCTCCTTTCCTATCTCTCCCCCTTTGCCATATATTAAAACAAATAAATATAGCAGAGATACTAGAAATAAGTAAGATTTTGCTGTACTGAACCAAATCATAATTAGACTTAACTAAATCAATCAATTTTCTTTGTAGGGACCTGTCTAACCCAATTAGCTACTTACTAACTGTTATAAACAGTAGTTTTTTCTAGAGTTAGTCAAGTTAAGTGTTTCTGTTCAAGTTAGATTTTCTAATCTTGACACTTAACTTGATTGCTGTATAAGTTGTATTTAGTGCCCCAATTACTGCAGATGCACTGACTTAAAGCATCTTGAATTAAGGCAAAGACCTAAGCATCTCAACCCTTTCTAGGTTATCACTCAAAAAGTACCCTAAGGTGCTTGTGAGATGCTGGCTTCTAAGTCTATAGGTGCATGCAGTTCTAAGGTTAGGGCCTAGGCTACGTCCATTTTTGAAAAACCCTAGTTTTTGAAGGGGGTAGTTTTTAAAAGAATAAAACTAAGTCGAAAATGAAAACTGATTTTGAAATTAAGTAAGACAGTTTTTCAAAGATTAAGAAAATTTTAAAACCAATTTTAAATCAAATAAAAAATAATCTATTCTATAAAGCACAATCCTAACTGCCTTCTTAGTGAGCTGAACTCAGACTCAGGTAAGGCCTTTGTGAATATATCAGCTAGGTTGGATTTAGAGTCAATATACTTAAGAACTATTTCACCTCTGGTTACATGGTCTCTTACAAAATGATGTTTGACTTCTATATGTTTGGTTCTGGAGTGTTGGATTGGGTTTTTAGTTAAATTAATTGAACTTATATTGTCAATAAATACTTGAGTTTGGGTGTAGTTGAGCTGGAAGTCCTTAAGTGTGTGCATCATCCATAAGAGTTGAGCCACACACTCTCCTAATGCCACATACTCAGCTTCAGTTGTGGATAGAGCCACACAGTGTTGTTTTCTGCTGCACCAACTGACTAGACTTTGTCCTAATAGTTGACAGCTACCACTTGTGCTCTTTCTATCTAATTTACAGCCTGCATAGTCAGAATCTGTGTATCCTGTTAAATCAAAAGTTGAGGTCCTAGGGTACCAAATCCCTACATTTAGGGTGCCCTTTACATATCTTAGAATTTTTTTTAGGGCTGCTAAGTGTGTTTCCTTAGCACAGGTTTGGTATCTAGCACACATCCCTACTGCAAAGAGGATATCAAGTCTACTGGCTGTAAGGTACAGTAGGCTACCTATCATACTCCTATATAGTTTAAGGTCCACTGGTTTACCATCAGGGTCACTATCTATTTTTATATTAGTGGCCATGGGGGTACTTATGCTTTAGAGTTATCCATTTTAAATTTCTTTATAAATTCTTTAGCATATTTGAATTGATGAACATAGTTACCATCCCTAGTTTGTTTGATTTGTAGTCCTAGGAAAAATGTAAGCTCACCAACTAAGCTCATTTCAAATTCATCTTCCATTATCTTGACAAATTCTTTTAGAAAGTTGGTGTTGGTGGATCCAAAGATTATGTCATCTACGTAAATTTGGGCAATAAATATATCTTTTCCTAGGGTTTTAACAAATAAAGTTGAGTCAATTTGGCCTTGTTTAAATTCTTTAGAAGTTAAATAGGTTGATAACCGTTCATACCAGGCCCTAGGTGCTTGTTTTAGTCCATATAATGCTTTGGTTAGTTTGTAAACATGGTTAGGTCTGTCTAAGTCCTCAAACCCTGGGGGTTGTCCTACATAAACTTCTTCTTTAATAAATCCATTTAAAAAGACTGACTTTACATCCATTTGATATAATTTGAATCCTTTATGGGATGCAAATGCTAATAACATTCTAATGGACTCAAGTCTAGCTACTGGGGCGTATGTCTCATCGTAATCTAATCCCTCTACTTGGCTGAACCCTTTGGCTACTAAGCGGGCTTTATTTCTGACTATTTCTCCTTGATCATTTAGTTTATTCCTAAAGACCCACTTAGTATCTATGATGGATTTGCCTTCAGGTTTAGGTACTAGTTCCCAGACTTGGTTCCTTTCAAATTGGGCTAATTCTTCTTGCATAGCTATGATCCAGTCAGGGTCAGGTAGGGCTTCATCTATAGTTTTGGGTTCAATTTTCGATATCATAGCTATTTGACTAAGATTTCTATAGGAGGATCTAGTCCTGACTCCTAGAGTTGGATCACCCACAATTTGATCAGTTGGGTGACTGAGTCTGGGTTTCTTGGTTCTTCTAGAGCTTGGTTCAGCCTCAGATCCGGCTGGTCGGTTTGGTTCACTATTTGATTCGACTCTTTGGGCTGGTTCATTTGTTGGTTGAATACTTGATTCAGTTGACTC
The DNA here is from genome assembly GCA_024364735.1 of Boesenbergia rotunda. Lineage (NCBI taxonomy): Eukaryota > Viridiplantae > Streptophyta > Magnoliopsida > Zingiberales > Zingiberaceae > Boesenbergia > Boesenbergia rotunda. Next base: position 490,022 of record JAGFNQ010004332.1, read on the forward strand.
ATTAGTTGGTTCAATGGTTAGTTCGTTTAAGGGTTCAATTAAGGGTTCAATAGTTTGTTCATTTTCTTGGTCAGAGTTTGATAAAGTTAAGTCTGGATTATTAGATGTTGAGTTGATTTCTTCAAAAATTAAGTTTGTTGTTTCTTCAATTTTCTTAGTTTGTTTGTTATAAACTCTATAGGCTCTACTTGTGGTTGAGTATCCTAGGAAGATACCAGGGTTTGACTTGGATTGAAATTTTCCTAAATAGTCTTTGGTGTTTAGGATATGGACTTTACATCCAAAGACCCTTAGATAATGTAAATTTGGTAGTCTATGGTAGTACAATTCATAGGGGGTTTTGTTGTGTCGTTTGTTAATTAAAACCCTATTTTGGATATAACAGGCTGTACCAATTGCTTCTGCCCAAAATTGGTTTGCTAGATTAAATTCGTTGAGCATAGCCCTAGCGGCTTCTTGTAAGGTTCTATTCCTTCGCTCAACTATCCCATTTTGTTGGGGGTTCTAGGACATGAAAATTCATGTAAATACCCATTTACTTTACAAAATTCTTCGAATCGTTGATTCTCAAATTCTCCCCCGTTATCACTCCTAAGTCTTTTTATTTTAGTGTCGTTTTGATTTTCAATTAGTTTACAGAATTCAACAAATAGGTTTAGAGTTTCATCTTTGGTTTTTAGGAACCTAACCCAGGTAAACCTAGAGTAATCATCAACTATTACTAAGCAGTATCGATTCCCGCTTAGTGACTTGGCTCCATGTGAATCAAATAGGTCAAGGTGCAGGAGCTCAAGTGTGGTTTGAGTTAAATTAGACTGGATTAGTTTGTGATTGGATTTGGTTTGTTTGCCTTGATTACATGATTCACATATTAGGTTTTCATTATTTTTGATTTTGGGGATACCTTTGATTAAGCCAAGTTGGGTAAGTTTTGATATAGTTCTTACATTGGCATGACCTAATCTCCTATGCCAGAGGTTTGATTGTTCTAGCTGTGTTAACATACATTTTGGTATAAGAGGAAGGTTTATAGTGTATACGTTGTTTTTCCTAGTGCCCTTAAGTATGATTTCTGAGTTTTGTTCATTTCTAATCAGGCAGTTGGAATTGTTGAAAGTAACTATGTAACCAGAATCACATAACTGACTTATACTAAGCAAGTTAAAATTAAAATTTTCAACCAATAGAACTTTCTTAATAATGAAATCAGATTTAAGCTCAATATTACCTGACCCAATTACCTTGAGTGTAGCATTATTGCCAAATGCCACTGAGCCTAGGTTTTTGAGTTTGAGCTTGGTGAACTTCAATTTATCTCCAGTCATGTGTCTGGAGCAACCGCTATCCAACATCCATTGGTCCAAATCTTTATGTTCCTACGCATAAAGAATTTTCTTGATTTGGATCCAATTAGAATCAGGAATAGCTTAAATTGAGTTTCACTGCCTAGTCTGTCTCACCCAAATCTAGGGTTTTTAATCACGTTAACCTTATAGGTTTTGTGAGACAGGTTTTGATGGTTAAAAGTTATTTTGAAAAGTTTGATTAATTTTGAAAACAATTAAATTTTTAAAAACTTAATTAATTTTTGAAGACAATTAATTTTAACAAAAATGTTCAAATCTACAAATAACTAAAATTTTGTGTTAGATTCGAATTTGACAAAAATTAATTTGAATTTGAAATTCAAAAATTGGCTTCCAGGTCTTGGCGAGGCACTAGGCCTTCTTTGGCCGTAGCCTTATGAGATCATCCACCCTTTCCTTGACAAAGCCTTTTAATGAAGTTTCATTTTCAAAATTATTCTTTGAAAAATTTCTGGTCTAACTAGTTTGGGTTTTGGATCGGTAGCTTCGGCTAGTTCCGCCAGTCTAAAGAGACCAAGTGAACTTAATCTTATTAGAATTGGTTTCCCTAACGTACTATCATCTCACCTCCACCCAATACTATGTTGTCAAGTTTCAGTTAAGTTTGCTCAGTCCTTAACTAACCATTCCTAAATCTAAGCATGGCAAATTGCAGGAATTTAAAATAAACAATCAAACAAGCAATTGCAATCAAGAATTAAAATTATTTATCTAATAATGAATATTGTTTTCTGTTTGGCTCCCCCTGGACTAAAGTCACGGTGATGGTTAGGCAAGATGTGAATCTTGTCCTTGGGGATCCAATACTGATTTGATCCAGTCGGTTTGTTCAGGCATAGTTTAGGTACCCATGCCTAAATTTTACCTCTGGACTGATTCAGTACAGCAAAGTAAGATCTTTGCCGAGATTTGGTTCTATAGCCCAATCCGGATCGATTTAGAACTGATTTCTGTCTTCCAAGGATCATGTCAAGACCCTTGGAACCAGATGTAAATCGTTCTAATGCTGATCTAAGATCCTTAACCTGAGTTTTCAGGGAGGAGTTTTCCTTTTCAAGTTTTTCAACTTGAGTAGGAGTTCCTTCCTGAACCTCCTCGGTTAAGGGTTTAGAGTCAGCTCCCTCTTTCAGGAGTTTTACTTCCTGTCGGAGGGACTCGACTCGGAGTTTGGCTTTTACCAAATCTTGAGAAAGAAAAGAAATTAAATCACTTAATTGCGATATATTAAAACCTGTTACCTTAATTTCTTCGTCTTCTGTGAAGGTCAGCTCGCCGTCCTCTTTTTTTGTTTCTGACTCTGTCTCGACTTTATCTGAAGTGGTCAGAGCTACGAGATTGGACTGGGGTGCCTCTTCTTCTTCTTCTGAGGACGATTCGTCCCAGGTTGCTTGCAGTGCCTTCTTTCTTCTCGTCCTTTTTGTCTCCTTTAAGTTAGGGCACTCTGACTTGTAGTGGCCCTTTTTCTTGCACTCATAGCAGGTTACATTAGGCTTGTTCGCGGGTTCAGTTGGTTCGTCCTTTCTTCGGCCGGTTTTCCGTTTGTTGGTTCGGTTCTTCAGCTCCTTGTAGTAGTTTCGAGCGAGCCGGACCAGCTTAGTTTGATCTCCATCTTCTTCTTCTGAGTCTGAGTCAGAGTTAGACTCAGGTTCGGGTTCAGGCTTCTTCTTTGTTGTCCTTCCAGTTTTACCTACAACGAAAGCAATACCTTTCTCAACCATATTGGTGTTAGTTTGTTCGTGCAGTTCTAGTTCAGAAAATAATTCGTGTAATTTTATTTTAGAAAGATCTCTAAAGACCTTGTATGCATCTACCAAGATGCCCACAAGGTACTTCTAGGGAAAGCGTTTAGGGCATACCTTATTAGGTCACGATTTTCAACCTTGTGACCTATTGTGTGAAGACCGTTCATTACCTCTTGGATCCGTGCGTGGAGCTGGGCTGCTGTTTCGTTGTCCGCCATCTTGATGGTGTAGAGTTTGTTTAGTAGCAGATCCCTCTTGCTGATGCGAGTATCTGAAGTCCCTTCGTGCAGCTCGATCAGTTTTGTCCACAGCTCTTTTGCACTGTTGAAGGGGCCCACGCGGTTCAGCTCCTCTTTCGTCAATCCGCATTGAAGAGTCTGAGTAGCTTTTGCGTCGGCTTCTATCTTGCGTTTTAGGGAGTTGTCCCATTCGGAGTAGTTCTGAGGAAGTCCATCAGCATTTCGGGGGATCTCCAGACCGGACTGAATAATGATCCACATGTCCACCTGAGTTTTCAGGTGGACCTCCATGCGGCTTTTCCAGTAGGTCCACTGAAGAGTGGAGGTCTGGCAGTGCTGAATCCCTCTTGCATGGCCATTTAGACTGAAACAGAAAACCTAAAAGATTTTCCAAGACTAGGTCTTGGATTAGCAGTGCTGGATAAAATGAATAACAAGGGGTGTTGCACCAACCTTGCTTAACAATAAAAAATCGAATGAAATGTTTAACGAAAAATTCGTAAGAAAAAGAAAAAAATAGAAAAATAAAATCCGAAAAAAATTTTAAACTGGTGGTTGCACCAGGTTTGAACTTCCCCGCTCTGATACCACTTGTTGGATCGAGAAAACCGATAGAGGGGGGGTGAATATCGGAAATCGTTCGGACATTCGTAAAGAGCACCTACGCAGCGGAAATAAAGACAAAAATAATCGCAGCACAAGGACACAGTCGATTTACTTGGTTCGGAGCCTGTGTCGACTCCTACTCCAAGGCCCACGGTCGTTGACCGTTTACTTTGGGCAATTCTATATAAGCGCAAAATCAGTTTACAAGAATAGATTTACAAGTATAGCACTATCAAAATAAAAGGAACTCTTCTTTTACCGACGTCCGATTGTAGGTTGACTTTCCAGAGCAGCAGGACGTCGTCGGCTCGAGTTGGGCAGTTTCTGGAGCAAGGTGTGAGCACAGAAGAGCGTGGAAGCGTTGAGCGAATTGTTGTTCGAAGCCTGGGGTCGAGGGCCCTTTATATAGGGCCTGGGGGCGCCCGGGACGTCGGGGGCGCCCCCCACGTGGCCTCTGATCCGCAGAGCTCTCGGTCAGCGTCTATCCTCTGGATCCACTTTGACCGGGGCGCCCGGAGCGCTCGGGGCGCCCGGAGCGCTCGGGGCGCCCGGAGCGCTCGGGGCGCCCGGAGCGCTCGGGGCGCCCGGAGCGCTCGGGGCGCCCGCATTGACCAGTCAACGCCTTATCTTCTCGGCTTCGCAGGTGCGCGGGTTCGGGTTGCGCATGGGGGCGCCCGCAGCGCAGGGGGCGCCCGGGAGAACGGGGGCGCCCGGCCCAGCATGTATTCGGCCCAGCTTTGACTTTACTTGTTTTGTATGCACCTTGGGGGCGCCCGGGACACTCCGGGCGCCCTACTCAGCTACTACCTCACTCCTTTGAGGCTATCTGAGCTGCAGACACTCCTTCCTTTGGTCCTGCATCCAGGGTTAGTCCAAAACACAATAAAGTAATAAAATATTTGATTATACAGCCTAGCTGTCTTGGTTCTGACTTTGGTCTCCAAAATGGAGTCCTAGGTCGAACCGACGCCTACTGTTCCCTCGACGGGGAACACGTCCTCACCTACTCCTCTCGGGAGAGTTTACCTGATGCCAACCGTTCCTCTGGTTGGACTTTTGCCTGACGGTCCTTTGTCAGGTCTTGGATGCCGAGCTGTCCTTCGCCCGGAGCCTAGCATTCCTTCGCTAGGGCTTGGATACTGGCTGTCCTTCGCTAGTTGCCTAGCAGTCCTTCGCTAGGGCTTCAGTCCTAGGCTGTCCTTCGCCTGGAGCCTAGCAGTCCTTCGCTAGGGCTTGATACTGGCAGTCCTTCGCCAGTTGCCTAGCAATCCTTCGCTAGGGCTTTCTTTCCTGGCATTCCTTTGCCAGTGCCTAGCAGTCCTTCGCTAGGACTTTTCCTGCACACTTGATTAACTTGTTAGAAAACAAGAAGGACTTAACTTTTGAGCTATGTTGCCATTATCAAAACACAGGTTTGACTTAGGTGCATTCTGCACCAACATAATGTGGCCGCGTGATCCGAGAAGGAAGCTGCAAAAACGAAGAAGAAACTGGGAAGAACAGAGTGAATTCGCGACGACCCGAGCTCAGGTGAAAAAGTCTGTTTTAATTAATCCCATTTGAAATTGGACGGCTGTGATCATCCTCACCTCATCCAACGATTGGATCATCTCAGATCTGAACTAAACTTCCCAGATCTCCATCAATGGTCAGGATCTGCTCCTCCTTAGCTGGGATTGATTAGATCTGCAACGAATGGTTCAGATCTCCCTGCCTTTTGAATGGATGGTCTAGACTCCTCTTAAGCTTGATCAAACGGTCAGATGAACTCTAATTTGGTTCAAAGCTTCAGATCGTGGTCTATGGACTTGATTAACTTTATCTTGGGCTCGGATTGATCAGAAGCTGATAGATGGCTCAGATCTCACTTTGTCTTGATTGGGCGACCCATATTAATCCAATGCTTGATCGTCTTGATCCTAATCCAATTCTAGCTCAACTCGATCCAATCCGATCTAGGTCCATGATCATTCAAAGCCTACAAAATTAGATTCAAATTTTAGTGCCAAAATACCTCAATTATAGAAAGAATTGCATCTAAAGCCAAAAATAGAGATAGTTCATGGAACCTAGTGTAAATACAAGATTAAGCATGTAAAAATACATTAAAACATAGATTTGAGAGCCTAATTTGATTAACAAAATAATAATTATCAATATGCCCCTACACGAGTAGCAAGTCCGATGACCCATCTCAACCTCCAGGGAGCCAAAGGTCGTCCATCTATGCTACGTGCAATAATGATGCATGTCATTATCCCATGCATCATCCACTATCTATCCCTACTGTCATCTACATGATATGCAGTAGTCCAGATCACCGGTATGCACCATAACCTAAACCCTAGCGTAAGGTATAAGGTAAGCTGTACATACAATCAATCCATGTAGAAATATAGAACAACAAGTAGTAAAGCTAGCAGATACAACTACTGAAAGAAAGAGTACAGAAATAGAAGTATCGGCATCCCTACTGCTATCTATATCTAATTATGCATAATAAAGGTACCCGCCTCGATATAAGGAAGTCCGAACGACGAGAACCTCCCTCGGTCCAAAAATAATATCTCCGCAATAAAGTCGCGAAATCAATCAAGGTCCTGCATCAAATAACAGAATTATTTAGCTTAAATCTCATACGATGCTTTGCTAAATAACCATCTAATTTAATTAGGATTAATACTAATTAATTAATCCTAATCAAAAGCTTAATTCCTAATACTCAAGTGAGATCAAAGCTAAGGTTCGTGATCCACTACTATCATAGCTAAAATCCCTAAAACCAGAATTCATCCACTGATCTACTCACCTTACATGAGCAGCTAACTCTTCGACATGAAAACCACTAAGTAACGATCTGATCAAAATCAATATCACCAAGAACAGAGAGCATCAACTAACCTCACGATCAGAGCAGAAGAACGCAAAAATAGGGAACGAATAGAAGCAACAGAAATTGCGCGCGCCCCCTTGAAATCCAAAAATCAAGATCAAGGTAGAAGTTACGATCAATCCCTAATATCAGTAGCTCCTGGCAAAAGAACCCAAGATCAAGCTCACAGACGGAAGACAACCAAACCCTAATCAAAGATTGATCCATTCCTTCACATCCGAACTAAGTATCATACTGCTCTTACCTCGAATGGAGTCGGTGCAGCGATTCGTTGCCCAAATCCGAGTGTAGCCGAGATCACCGGAAACAGAACCTTCCGGGAGGAATCTGATCACTTCCGGCTCAGGATCTAAGCCAACAATCCCCTCTCCTTTCGTGGCCCTCCAAGAACCCTAGATCACAGATTCACTCAAGATCAACCATGACCATAAGGATCTAACACTAAATTAAAGAGGAACAACTCACCACCAGTAGCAAAAGGTGGAACCACCACCTTAGCGGCCCCCTGGCCTAGGCCCCATAGGAATCCAGAGGGAGGCAACTCACCACCAGTAGCGAAAAGGGAAGGAAGAGAGAGAGAGAGAGAGAGTCGGCGATCCTTGTTTGCTCCCGAAACCCTAGCTTCGATTCGAGTCTCCCAAGCCAGCTCTGATTGGGAAAACTAGATCGCTCCTACGGTAGGAGACGTAGGGGAGAGGAGAAGTTGAAATCGGCCAAAAACTCCGGCCCGGGCGAGATCGGGGAAGGAGAAGACAGGGCTGCTTCGTGGTCGGCTCGCGTAGACACAGGCTCGGCAGAGACGAATAGAAGCCGGAGGAAGAAAAAGGAGAGGAGAAATGGAAACACAAAGCTCGCGATCTGCCATCGAGGAGAAGAAAAGGGATTTATGAGCTAGCCACTTTGCAAATAACCCCCCCCCCCCCCCCCCGATATGTGCCCAATACTATGCCCAAAAGCAATGTGTCACGATGAGCTCTTAAATTTAGATATTTATAAAACTGAAAACCCTTGGCTAGCAAGATAAAAATGTAGTAGAGGGGTCTCAGGTTGTATTTTTCCAAGGACTAGTTGAATGAATGTTTAACTCAAGCTTGTAGGTTGTTGTGTCGTTTAATGTTTGGGTTTTCTAGATAAAATGGGGTTTTTGCGATAAGAGAATGACAATATGAAATAAACTGAGCTGAACTCAACTAAAGCATGTAATGAATAAGGAAATTGCAAGAACTAGACTTAACCTAGTGTAGCAACTAAACAATTAAAGCCAAACTATAGAGTTGAACTTAAAGAACTAATTGCAGGTAATAAATTGCAGAGAATTAATTGCATGGAAGAAATTGCAGAATAAAGAAAGCTAGAGCAAAACTTGGCTTAAGCACATGGCTTGAAATATAATGGAAACTATTAAAACAACTTAAAGAAAGCAAATGCTTGGAACAAAATTATCCTAAAGTAAACATCAATTCAATTTCGAATCAAGTCTTCCCTTTGCCGTCACACAAAGGTCCAGCTATGAACCCCCTAGCTTGAAAACCAATGAAGGAAACTCCCCTGCTCAATTCGCTGTTAAGTGATCTGCTCTGCTCTTCCAGATCGGTCAACCGACCGATCAGGTCTTCCTCTGATCGGTCACAGGACCGATCAGAGTCATCTCTGTCCGATCAACCCAATCGGTCAGTAGCTGAACGCCGAACTCCTCTTGACGCGCTGATTCACGATCGAGCCAAAAGCTTTCAGAACTGCGTTGGAGAACCCCTCCTAACACTCCTTCAGCCTCGGTAGATGAAAACCCCGCGATCAAGTGGACGCAATCGGTGAAATTGAGCTCAGGCGAAACCCTCCCCTTTGCTCCTTCAACTGCGAAATCTGATTAGCAAATTGAACAAGGAAACTTACTCGATGATATGAATTCTTGAAGACGAAGTGAATTTGAAGTGGCTGCGCGATCTAAGGAAAAAAACGATGAACAAATTGATGAAGAAATGAAGAACGAAGGAAGAAAAAAAACTGGATCTGCGATACTCTGCTACTGGCAAAAACGCGACATGACCGAGCACGATGAGGGAATTCCCAATTTAAATCTCCTTTTGAATTTTGGATGGCTGTGATTGTATCGGACTCATCCAACGGCCGGATCTCTTCAGATCTGAACCAAACTCCCCAGATCTTGATCAATGGTCCTAATCTACCTGTACTTAGCTCGGATCAACCAGATCTGTGGCGGATGGCCTAGATCTTCCCTTCTCTTGCTTGGATGGTTGAGACTCCTTTAATCTTGATCTGACGGTCAGATGTGCTCCGATTGGGTTCAAACTTTCAGATCTTGATCTAGGGTCATGATTAGCCCTATCCTGAACTTGGATTGATCAGAAACTCACAAATGGCTTAGATCTAGCCGTTCTCTTGAATGGATGACCCATATTAATCCGATGCTTGATCACCTTGATCCGGATCCAATTCTGGCTCAAGTCTGACCCAATCTGATCTAGGTCCATGATCAATTGAAACCTACAAAATGATATTCAAATTTTAGTGCCAAAATACCTCAAATATATAAAGATTTGAATTAAAAGTCAAAATAGAGGAAATACATGAAACCTAATATAAATGCAAACTTAAGCATATAAAATGTGGATCAAACATGGATTTTAGAGCCTAAAATAATCAAAAAAATGGTAGTTATCAACTCCCCCACACTTACTCTTGGGCGTCTCGCACAAGCCAACTAGTTAACCTAAGATGTATTGATAAGTACCATTTTTGTGATTATTTTAGATGTTAAAATCCATGTTTGACCTATGTTTTTATTGCTTAATTATGATTTTTACCCTAGGTGTTGGAACTTTATCTTATTTTGGACTTAATTGCAAAATTACACAATTTTTGGATTATTTGGCCACTAATTTTCTGATATATTTTTGTAGGCATTAAAGGATCCTAGACCTAGGGCATACTGGGTCAAACCTGAGTCGGATGTGAACCGGATCGAATTATCAAGCCTACGATTAATCCGGGCCGTCCGATTCGAGAGCGGCTAGATCTGAGCCATCCGGGACGATCTGAAGCAATCCGAGCTAGGGTTAGGGTTGATCAAGCTCTATGATCAAGATCTGAAGGTTTCATTCCAATCAGAGCTCAATCAACCGTTGGATCAAGCAAGGAGGGCTCTAGAGCGTCCATTCATAGATAGAGTTGATCTGGACCATCCGTTGCACATTTGGAGGATCCGAGCTACCATAAGGAAGATCCTGACCCCAGATCATCATCATAAAAGTTTGGCTCAAATCAGACCAAGATCAGCCGTTGGATTGAAGCAAGTAAATCTGGACCGTCCATGCCTAATTATTTAAGGAAAATTTCCTCCGCAGCCAAGCTCGTCGCGTCTTCAGAGTTCTTCGCCGCAAATAGTGTTCTTCGTGTTCTTCATGCATCCTTAGCTTGTTTCCTTCAATCCAAGGCGCGACCACTCGTTTTTCTTGCTGATTTCACATACTAGGTCATCGAGGAGCTCATCAGTCTTGTTTCCGGATCGAGATTGCCCAAGAACAGAGTCTGTGAGAGGTTTCTACAGCTCTGTCCAGTTTACAACCTTCGGATCGGCTGCGCTCTACCACCTTCCACCAAGGCTATCCAGAGGGGTTCCTGGAGTAGCTTTGATCATCATCCACTCACCAATTCACGCAGACACAGCTGAGATGAAGATTTCGCAGGGAAAATTCAGAAATGGGCAGTTCGGACTGTATTCAATCGCGAATGAAGCTTTCCTCATGATTTGCTGAGCTTGCGGGTCCGAGGCTCTCCCTTGCTTGACAACCAAGGAGTATTTGAGCTAGGGAAGGAAGCGAGGAGTAGATTTCCTTAGTTTAATTTCTGTTTTAGTTATAGTTTTCAGTTTAGCCGAATTCTGTCCTGTTTTTCTGCAATTCCAGTTTTCAGCAACTTAGTTTGTAATCCTGATTTGTTTGAGCTTAATTAGGTTTTTAATCTTCGAGTTAAGTTAACTAGGAACTTGTTTGGTGATAGTTTAAGTCAGATTACAGTTTGCTTTAGTTTTAATCCTTGCGTGCCAACTTCAAATTGCTGCGTGCCAAGTTGTGGGCTGCGTTTCCATATTTTCAGCTTTCTTTCATTAGTTTCTGTTAAGAAGTTGCTAGATAAGTTTCCTTGTACCTAGATTAGTTGCTTAAACTTGTTTTGCATTAGCTAGTGTAGCCTTGGATCTATTGCGAAAGAAAACTCTGTAGTAAGCCTTTAATTTCTGCATCCTTAGTTTCAAGCAATTTCATTTCTGAATTTTAATTGTTTCTCTGGTTTTGATCTTAGTTTCGATTCCTTGCCTTAATCTTGCTTAGTTCTTTCTTAATTCCATTGTTTGCCAATTGAATCACTTAGTGTAAACTCTTGAGCCGAAAATCCACTTATTCCTTGATTTAGAGCTACTTTTTGGCACAAAAAGTATTTCCTTGCGTGCCAACTCCCTTAGAACTGTTTGCATCTGAATTAGTTTGCTTTTGTGGCATATGCTTGTGTTTGAATTCAGTAAGCTAGGACTCACTCGATTCTGACTTTTTATTGGCAGTGGTTAGGTTCCAAAAAAATCATATTAGCTAGTTAAAGCTCCTTGATTGTGTAATTTCCGAAAATCTACTTTACATTGATTTGGCTTAGTTTGTTTGTTCCTAAAAACTACAAACTCTGTCTTCAATAAATTGTTTAGCATTTGTTTAGGATTTTTAAAAACAGGGAACGATTTCTCATAAAAAAAATTGGTAAGAGCTTGATTAGGTTTACATTGAGTTGAGTTTTTCTTTAGTGTCAACTTCTTGTTCAGTTATTAGTTAAGTTTCTTTATTTTTTTTTCCATTTCAATTTCACTTTTATTTACAACAAAAAACCTAATCATTTACTTGAAACCCAAGACTCAAAAACGACACATAATTGCAAGTTTGAATCAAGCACGACAACTATCCCTGAGGAAAATACGACCTGTGGCCCCTTTGCTACATTCTTATACATTTTGCTTGTAAAAGGGTTTCCAGCTATTCATTTACATCTAAATTTGAGGCCTACTTTTGTGACACATAGTTTGGGCCTGTCATGTATCCTCCTAGATTAGTCTCAATCATAGTTAGAAGCAATTGAAAGGAAATTACCTAGGGTTGTCAATTCTTAAAAATCTAAGCTCAATGGACTAGAAACTTATCCTTAAATCAACAACTTAGCATACTTCATCTATCATGACTCATTGAGATGAATTGACTCAAAAAACCTTGCAAGGGAATATTTAAAGTGGCTCTCTTCCTAAGTCTACATTTCAATGAAAAGTGGAGCATCACTCAAACACAACATGGTTCTTGCACTACTATAGGCTTGCTTATTATCTACTCTCCACCATCATTCTTGATTTGGATCCACACTTACAAAAGCTTATTCAAACAAGTTAAAGGAATATGAAATGATAGAAATGAAATGAAAGTTCAATGAACTTGATACTTAAGAATTATAATAAAGAAAGTAAAGAAATGTGATATGAAAAGGAAACATAGATAAGAAATATAGCATGATAAGAAAATATGGGAAAGTAATATGGCATGATAAGGGAATATGGAAAAATAATGAAAATGGAAAACTTGGACACCAAAAATGTAACCCAATGTACTTTGCCCCTTTTATGGTATCTTTGAGTGAAATCCGAGCTAAGGTAAGTAGGAAATGCATGGTTCCTCTAATTTTGGATGAAAACAATGCTGAATGAAGTGTGCCAACCTGCTGATCGGTCACTGGTCCAATTAGACATTGTCTGATCGGATTGGGGATCGGACTGGATAGCTCCTGATCGGTCTGGAGACCGATCAGGTGACGATCAGTAGCTGAAATTTACAGAATTCCCGAAATTGTCTTCTGAAATTTGTCTTCTTTCAATCTATAACTCACTCTTAATACTTGATACCTTCTTCCAATTCAATTTCTAACTCAGAACTTGATTTCCACTTCATATTTTCCTTTCCTTTTCCTTTTCTTTTGTTTCCAACTGCTCTATTTCTGTTTTTGTTTTTTTTCTCTGTAGCTAAGTGTTTTTTTCTTTGTTTTTGCTTTCAATGCCTTCCAAAAACTAGCTCCTACTTGCGAAATCTGAGATGTATAGCCTTTCAAAACTTTTCAACTTGATAACATGGAATGAGATCATCCTTTTGTTCCTACTTGATACTTGGTCTAATGGAGCTTGTTTCTTATCCATAATTTGATCTTAAAGATGTGTCTTTGCTCTCTAACTCTTTACCTTTTCTTCACTCTTTAGATCACAAAGTTCTTTCCTTTTCATGCAATTGAACTGATGGATATTCTTGCAACCCAAACTTGATACAAAGCTCCTTCCAATTAGCACACCTTTGCTTGTATATTGCCAAATGTTACAAAAAACATTTTTCTTCGGAGTATGCCTCAAAGCACTTGAAACCTCAAATTATAACTAGGAATTTAGATGTTCCACATGTAGTCTTCACTAACCCACTTTTGCAACTCACTCTTGATACAAAACTCAATTCAAATTAGCACACTTTCCTTGTAGGTTGTCAATGCTTGATTGTCCTCAACATTTGATAGAATGCTTGCATCCTCCCCCACACTTAAATTTTTGTCCATTTCGGGCAAAGTAACATTAAGAAACATTAAGAATAACCAAGTCCAATGAAAAAGATTATGATGAACATGAAGCTTGGGGAAGTAAAATAGAATATAGACAAACAAAATTGCAAAAATGATATGAGAAAGGAAACAAAGTGATCCACCTCCATAAATGTGGTCCAATCATAGAAATATAGCTTTGAAAGAACCTAAGCAAGTTCTAGAGTACAATCACATGTGTGTATCTCACAAATAAGGCCAATCCTCACTAGGTAAAACGAATTCATCTCAAGTCATCAATCTAGAGTCCATAACTAAGTAATACTCAAGCAACCAAGAATTTTCATCCAATGGCTCAAATCCTAAGTTTTAACAACCAAATTTAATTTGCTTTCAAGGGACTCTAAAATGATATAAGAAAATCTAGATGGATATATTTATTCCTAATCATGCAAGAAATAAAATGTCAAAAGGGATAAAATAGTATCTACAATAACTTTTATTCATTCTACACTACCCAAGCATTTATTAATAAGAACTCATTTTAAAAGAAAATTTTACTTCTAGAAAACATAAGAATGAAACATGCAATGAAAGAAAATGCAAGAAAGAACAAACTCCCCTTTATTTCTGACAGTCGGAGTCTATCAAGAAATAACCTCCATTGCGGTAGTGGAGGAGTATGGGTGGTAGAGAAAGCATTCTTCATGTGATCCATGTCATGGTGCATTGCTCCCCCACACTTAAACTTCACATAAATATGTTCAGGTGGCCGAAGGCGATTAAGGTACAATATCCATTTTAGAGGTGAAGTGCTTCGAATTAAAGTAAGATCTACTCCTCCCTCTTGATGCTTTTCAAAAGTCCTTCCAGGAGGTTGGAGTCTATTTAGATGGAGCACCCACTCCAGAAGTCTACGTGACCCTGCAAAACCATGCAATACCTCCCTCACACGTGCAGGGTAAGAAAGAAATGAAATAACATCAGTCTCTATATAAAATGTATCAAAAAATGTTTCAAATCCAATAAAATCAATTTTAGGTACCTCAATGAATTTCCACCATCAATTTCTAAATAAGATGTATCAAGACATGCATCACAACCAATAAAATCAATAATAGGTACCTCAATCAGATTTTCACAATTATTATCCACATAAGATGTATCACAACATGCTTCACATTCAATTAAATCAATTTTAGGTGTCTCCATGGATTTTTCAAAATCAATTTTAGCATAAGATGTATCAAGAAATGTATCACCTTCAACAAAATCAATCCTAGGTACCTCAATCAGTTTTCCACAATCAATCTCTATAACAGATGTATCAAGAAATGTTTCACATTCAACAAAATCATCCTTAAGTACCTCTATGGAATTTTCACAAGCAATTTCTACAGAAGATATGTCAATAAATTCATCACAATAAACAAAATTATCACTAGGTACCTCCATGAATTTTTCACAATTAATATTCACATAAGATGTATCAAGACATGAATCACAGCCAATAAAACCAATAATAGGTACCTCCATGAATTTTTCACAAACAGCATCTATACAAGATGTATCAAGAAATTCATCACAACAAACAAAATCATCACTAGGTACCTCTATTAGTTTTTCACAATCAATCTCAGCATAAGATGTATCAAGAATTCCATCATAACAAACAAGGTCAAATGGTATCAATAGGCTTCCATTCAGGTGCTCGGGATGATACAGGCGCCTAAGTTGAAAGCTGTATTTGCTGTTTCGAGTTCGAAATAGAGATAAGCTTTCATTCAGGCACCTGGGAGGTCCAGGGCGCCCTGGTCAAAGGTTTTATTAGCTGCGACGAGTTCGGCGTGGAGATAAAGTTTGACCAAGTCCATAGGGGCGCCCCCATCATCATAGGCGCCCGTATGAAGCCTATAAAAGGGGCTTCGACCCCTCAGCTTTAGACACAACTTTCTGGAATGATTTTGAGCATTCTGACTGATGACAAAGCGCTAAAGATGAGGTTCTGCGACCGGGAGGCTCCTGGTGGAAGTGTGCGGCACTTCGGAGATCCAGATCGGCCGAGGCTTCGACCTTAATTGTTTGGTTTGCTTTTTATTATTCTGCACTTAATTTCATATCTTTTTCATTGTAACTTTTGCACTGTAAGACGGGTTTTCTCCACATCCAAAAATTCCAGAAAGGAGACCAATAGTGGACTCACGCCGAGTACATAGGCCTTGGACGTACTGACCCTGGGGGGTCGGTGTTAGTGATATGAGAGAAGTGTCCTAAGGCAATCGCCTTATGATTGTAATCATTTATTTTAATAAATGAATATTCACTATTTGAGTATACATGATTATTTAATTAAGATCTTAAGCTCATTTACTGAATGTCCGCAATACAATTCACAGCATGAGAGAATTTGTGATGAATTCATAACTAGTGATTATCTCTACATGTGCAATTGTGAAGTATTGAAATTGTCCCTAGTCGATGAATTGATAAATACGGACACTATCAATTCTGTTGAGACTAGCATGAGTTATTCTCTAATCAGCTGATTCTCACTGGCTGGTGACATTGGGATGTCCAGAGATAAACATGGATGCTAGTTAAGGGAACTAGTTCATTGGAGTGACTAGCTGTAAAACTTCATATGGTTATCTAAAAGGATATGTCAATGAAGTTCTTACTGCAGCTTAAGTGCGATGTTCCTTTGACTTGCGGTGTTCAAGTCATCTTGGTCATGGAGACTTATACTTTAACATCTTAAGCAAGCATCTCCATGGAGGTGTGGACCCAGGATGATTGGGTATGAGCCGAAGTGCCGGAAGATGTTTGAACAGCCTACAAAGGATTCACCACTCCTTGCGAGGAGATATATACCCGAGGCCTATCGTCGGATTGTTACTCGAAGCCTCTGGCCAGAGCATGACATGTTCAGAGTATGAATCTCTTAAATACATGAGAGTAATTAGAATCCATAGGACGAGAAAACGTTACTTGGGCTAGGTGTGACGTAGTCAGCCTAGTGGGGACTGACACACATAGTCCATGTCCTGAACCAAGTGGGTATAAGATGGTGAAGGGAATGGGGCACGATTCATTATAGCTGCTGAAGGGTTTCAGAATCATTTCTGAGGTCAACCGTTGATCTTTCAATTAATTGGGGATCATGATGTACTACTAGTGCCACTCATGATCGTTCTATAATTAATTAGTTAATTATGGACGACCAACATAAATTGAAAGCCTTTGGTCACACGCATAACGAGTAATTCGAAGAATTTAAAACGAGTCGAGAATTGGATTCTCCAATCGAGATAGACTATTTTTGGTAAGTCCAAACTGAATTTATTTCAGACGCATCGGAAGCATAGAATGGCTAAGTCTTTTAAAGACTTAATGGGTGAATTAAATAAGTTTAATTCATTAAGGGATTTGATCCAATTGGGGTTAGATGGGCCAGCCAAGGAAGGGGGCCTCCTCTCTTCTTGTCATGGCCGGCCACCACCATAAGAGGATAAGGCTATTTTGATTTGTTTTATAAAATAGGCCAAAGGTTGGTTTATTTTATAAAAGGTTATATAAATTTTATATAAATTTTTATATATAATGAACCATGAGTTGGTTTGTTTAATAAAATTTATATAATGAACCAATGGTTGGTTTGTTTTATAAATTTTTATATAATGAACCAATGGTTGGTTTGTTTTATAAATTTTATATAATCATGCCAAAAGAAAGAGAGCCTTGATTATGGATTGATTGAGAAATTATTCCATAATCAAGAAGAAGAAGCTTGATCATGAGAGCCTTGATTATGGATTGATTGCGAAATTATTCCATAATCAAGGAGAGGTTTGCTTGGGAATTAAGAAACCTCTCCCTATATAAAGGACCCAAGGGGTGCCATGGAAGATGATCCATCCAAGAATTGCTTGGGCTCTCTCCTCTTCTTCTCTTCCTCTCTCTTGGCGGGCCATAGGCCTTCCTTCTTTCTTCTTGCCGTGAGCACAAGGAGAAGCATCAAGGCGACGAAGTTCTTCCTTGCGACGATCTTCCTCTTCGGCCAACCTTGGTGGTGAGTCTTTCGATTTGATTACTCTCTCGGTTTTCGTCGTGTTCACGGAGAATCTAGTAGTTCTCGTGAACACGAAACTCGTGGCTTAGCGAAGTCATCCCGACGATACTCGGCGTGGATACGAATAGAGGCGGAGCTTTCAAGGGGCGCTAACGGTTGGATCTCGTCCCTTCTTCCAAGTTACGTAAGGTAATTCGTAGAGTAATCTCCTTTTCTGCAAAAATTTTATATTACGATTATGTGAACACATTACATGCTTAGGATATGTGTTAGAATAATTTAGGAAATTATTCATGTTTTTGTTTCCGCTGCATGTAATTATGTAACAATTACAATACGTGTCCACGTCGGCATGCACCCAGTCCCAACAGTGGTATCAGAGCCGGTTAGTGTTTGACATAATCATATAATTGTTTTGCGGAAAACTTTGTCATGATCTCAATTTTGGAAAATTTTTCAATTATGGAAACTTTCTAATTATGGTAAATTTTAGATTTAGGAATTTCAAAGTTTGGAAATCCTTATGAAATTTCGTAAACTTTTGAAATATCTCTGTTTCTGAAATTTTATGATAATTGTGAAAACTTTTATTTTGGAAACTTTCCAATTTTGGAAATTTCCTAATTTTGGAAATTTTCCAATTTTGGAAATACGTAAGTTTTCTTTGTACCAGAAACTTACAATAATTCTAAAAACCTTTTAATTTTGGAAACTTTCCATTTATGGAAAGCTCGTAATTTTGGGCACTTTCTTTTCATGAAAGTCTAGACGTTTTATGGAAACATTAATTGACAATTAAATTCAAATTAGTTTTTAAATTATTAACAAAATTCTTTACTTTGGGGAGTGCCTCGGGGAGCCACCCAAATTAAAGTTAGTTGTTATAATTTAATTTCCTATTTTGAATATGAATTGTTAAAATTGATTTGGGTAGGCCTCGGGGAGCCATCCAAATTATATTATTAACAAGTTCTTTAATTGTCAAGTTTAATTTGGTTATGCCTCGGGGAGCAGGCCAAATTAGATTTACAACAAATTTCTTTTCTTTGGGGAGTGCCTCGGGGAGCCACCCAAAGAAAATAATTTGTTGTAATTAATTATCCATAAATAAAATATATGATCAAATCTTGGAAATTTTTGAGGTGATTCTCAAATGATAATTTCCTTATTTGATTTATGAGGTGATGCTCTTACATATTGTTGTCTCCAAAATTAATTAGGAAAAATTATTTCCTATAGAGTTTATTTCCTTAAATAAGATTTTCATGAAAATAATATGTGGTTGAATTAATGGAATCTATCTCTTAATTTAATAAGATTTGATTTAGAGAAATCAAAGTCTTAAACATATTATTTCCGAAATTGATTATGACAATTTAGGAAATTATTTCCCAAAACAATTCCTTGAATAAAGTGTGAAATTAGAATTAGGAAATCCGGTTCCTAATTCAATTAATGAGACTTGATAAATTTAAGTCACATACATACTTTATTAAGGAAATCGTTAGAACATGACATAATTATATGTCATGAATGTGCTTAAAAGGAAAAGGATGAGACCCAAAACCCCTTACAAAATATTAAGGCCAACACCTTCCATTAAAATAGTTAGAACCGGAGTTTTGTTTCTCGTTTGGGTTGATTGACACATCCATGCCCGGCTTGAACCTCAACATGTTCAAACCATGGAATTAGTTTATGATTAATATAGTTGGAGTCAGAGGTCAATCCTTAGTTTTGGTTGTTGGACACATCCAAGCCTGACTAAACGGTTGAATGAGCTCCAACCATATTAAAACTATTTCTTGATTAATGGGTCAGCCTTAAGCTTGGAGCATCGATTTGTTGTGCCACAGCCAAGGTCGATGTAAAGAGAGGTGCAGTTGGGTGCTATGTATATTGTTGCATATTTGTTAATGAGTTAACAACCCAATGATTTATGCAAACATTCAATTAGTTGATTGCATAATATGATAATTACATATGGATAATATGTAATCGGTATAATTACCTACCTTCATAGCTAAGAATAACTTGATGGACTCTAGCCATGGTTGTTCTTATCTATGGTTGGATATCAACCTATTTGGAGATGTTCCTACGATCTCCCGAATTGATAAAAAGGGTTATTCAATTCGAAAAATAAATAGGATTTAATTAATGTATATTGATGCATTCTTTATCATTCTTCTCACATAAGCTCAATTTGTATTTCTAGGATAATCACTTGATCATGTCTTCTCTGAATTTGCGTTCCATTTTGGACACCAATAAGCTGACTGGGCCAAACTTCATGGACTGGCTTCGAAACCTGAGGATAGTCCTCAAGGCAGAAAAGCTTGCTTATGTCCTTGAAGAACAACTTCCCAACCATCCTCCAGAAGATGCAACTCCAGACCAGTTAGTGGCCTATCAGAAACATGTGATCGATTCTGAACTTGCGAGTTGCATCATGCTGGCCGCTATGGTACCTGAGCTGCAAAAGCAGCATGAGCATATGGATGCTCATACCATCATCTTCCATCTTCATGAGCTGTTTGACGAGCAGGCGAGATCCGAAAGGTTCGAGGTCTCCAGACTCCTCTTCACCTCTAAGATGCAGGAAGGCACTTCTGTCTCACAGTTTGTGTTGAAGATGTTGGGGTACATTAAGCGACTAGGCACACTCGGATTTGCAATGGATCACGAACTAAGTGTTGACTTAATTCTGCATTGTTTGCCCAAGAGTTACTCACAATTTGTGATGAACTATCGGATGAACAAGCTGGAGACTACCATTCCTGAGTTGCTCAACCTGCTGAAGACTGTAGAGCCTTCTATAAAGCAGGATCAGAAGACGGTATTGTTAGTTGGTTCCTCAAAGAAAGACTCTAAGAGGAAGCCCAAAGAACAGAATAAGGGAAAGAAGAAAAAGGCCAAAAAGACTGAAAAGGCACCAAAAGACATTTGCCATCACTGCGGCAAGGAGGGTCACTGGCGAAGAAACTGCAAGGTTTATCTTGAGTCCTTGAAGAAGAAGGCATCCGATGCCCCATTGATAGATGCTATTTTATTGATTATTTGAGTTGCTAAAATCCATGTTTGACCTATGTTTTTATTGCTAAAATTGTGAAATTGCCCTAGGTTTTAGAACTTACTCTTGTTTTGGACTTAATTGCAAATTTGCATAAAATTGGATTATTTGACCACTAAATTCTTGATCTATTTTTGTAGGCATCAAGGTTCAAGGATCTAGGGCATATTGGGTCAAACTTGAGTCGGAAGTGACCCGGATCGAATTATCAAGATTATGATTTAATCTGGGCCGTCCGATTCAAGAGCGGCTAGATCTGAGCCATCCGGGATCATCTGAAGCAATCCGAGCTAGGGCTAGGGTTGATCAAGCACCCTGATCAAGATCTGAAGGTTTCATCCCAATCAGAGCACAATCATCTGTTGGATCAAGCTTGAGGGCTCTAGATCATCCATTCAAAGATTAGCTTGATCTGGACCATCCGTTGCATATCTGGAGGATCCAAGCTACCACAAGGTAGATCCTGACCCTAGATCATCATCATCAAAGTTTGGCTCAAATCAGAGCAAGATCAGCCGTTGGATTTAAGTGGATCAATCTGGACCGTCCATGCTTAAGTATTTAATCAAAAATTTCCTGCCTTCAGCCGTCATCGCGTCTTCGCCGCTACAGTGTTTTCCTTCCGCATGTTCTTCGTGTTCTTGAGTTTTTCTCTTCATCCGAAGGCGTGATCACTCGATTCTTGATTCAGAGCTAGTGCTAGGTCGTTGGGAAAGCCATCAGTGGAGTTTCCGGATCAGATTTGCTCAATAGACAGTGCTGTTGAGAGGTTTCCGCAGTTCTGGCCATTTGACATCTTTGGATCGGCTGTGCTCGATTTCATTCCAACTGAGCTATCTAGAGGGGTTCCCTAGAGAGTTTAGATCATCATCCATTCACCTTCGCACACAGACGCAGCCGAAATGAAGATTCCGAGTGGAAATTTCAGAAATGATGCAATCTGAACTTGATTCAATCGCAGATGGAGTTTTCCCCACGATTTGCTGAGCTTGCGGGTCCGATGCTCTCCCTTGCTTGACAACCAAGGAGTACCTGAGCTGAAGAAGGGATCGAGGAGTAGTTTTCCTTAGTTTAAATCTTGTTTTAGCTGTAATTTGATTTCTGCCGCACGGTTCTGTTCTGAATTTCCTATTCAGCTACTGAAAGTTATATTTCAAGTTCTTAGCTGTAATTTAGCTCTAATTCCGCAAGTAGAGTAATATAGGAACTTGTTTAGTGATCAACTTAGTGAAATTTCGGTTTATTTCAGCTCAATTTCTTGCGTGCCAACCACATTCCTTGCGTGCCATTTGATTTCTGCATTTCCTTTCAGTTTTTGAGTTTGTTTCAGATTGTTTGTTTTCTGAGTTGTCTCCTAGCTGTTTAATTGTTAATCTTTGATCTAGCATTAGATAGATAGTATGTTTAGTTAAGATAGCACTCAAATTAAGCTAGGTTGCAATTCCATTCCTTGCGTGCCACTTTCACTTCTTGCGTGCCATTTTATTTCTGCCAACCCAAATTCTGTTCTGAATTTTCCAGCTGCTGTTGGAGAATTTTTTGTTAGGTAAACACTAGACATTTTGGCTTAGTTCATCCGGTTTTTCGATCAGTGTATCAAGCTGAGTTTGCTTGTGTTTTGAGCCCAAACCTTGTGCTGAAATTCTGAAAATCAAATTCTAATTTCTGCACTTCCCATTTTCGAATTTTACTTCTCTTCTCAAGTCTGATTTCAATTTCAATTCTTAGTTGTGTGCCACATGCTTTGGATCTATTTGAATCTGAATTTAACTTGTCATTTGTGGCATCTGATTGAGTAGAAATCAATAAGTTGCATTCATCCATTTCGAATCTCTTTTGCATTTGTGGCTTCCAAAATTGTAGTTAGTTTGAGTTAACATGTGGAGCTTGTTTAATTTCCGAAAGGCATAAAGAGCAATTGCTTTAAGCTTGATTTGCTTCCGATAACTTCCATCACACCATCTATTTCTTTGCATCAGAATTTATTGTGCATTTGAATTTAGGCTTGCTTTTCCAAACTTTAGTCAAAGCCTATAGCTTGATTCGGTTTTCATTGGTTGAATTATCATTTGCCATCACTTGTTTAGTTATTAGCTAAGTTTAATTCCTTCCATTACATTTTCACTTTTATTTAAAATCACAAACCCAATTTACTTATTTGAAACCCAAAAACACAAACGACACATAAACCAAGCTCGAATCAAATTATATCAACTAGTCCCCGAGAAAAAAATACGACCTGTGACCCCTATATTACATTTTCAAATTTTGATTGTAAAAAGGGTTTCCAGTTATTCATTCATATCTAAATTTGAGACCCACTTTCGTGACACATAGTTTGGGTCTATCAAATTTTTGGCGCCATTGCCGGGGAATAACTAGTTGATTTGTTTGATTTTTGCTTGTGCACTTATTTCATATCATTCTTGACTTACTTTTGTGCTTATTGCTATATCTTTTGATTTGATTTTATTTGTTTTATCTTTTTATCCACTTTTACTGCGAGTTGTTTTATGACCAGGTCTTTAGGTGGTGATTTAGAAGATTTCGACCCTGAGATTGAGAGGACTTTCAGAGTCAGGAGGAGGCAGGCCATTCTTTCTGAGACTACAGATATCCCTCCTATTCAGACTATCTTCACTCACTCAGGCATTGACATGGCAGACCACCAGAGAACCATGAAGGAGCTCGCAGCACCAGATGCTGCATTTCAGTACTCCAGCATAGCTTACCCAGAGCTGGGTGGAAATTTTGAGTTAAGATCTGGACTTATTAATTTGTTGCCAAAGTTTCAGGGATTGACTGGAGAGGATCCTAACAGACACCTGCACGAATTCCATGTGGTATGCTCCACTATGAAGCCTCAGGGCATTTCTGAAGAAGACATCAAGCTGAGAGCTTTCCCTTTCACACTGACGGGAGCAGCCAAAGACTGATTTTATTATCTGCCTACAGGACATGTGTCTAGTTGGATCGCTATGAAGAAGGCATTTTTGGAGAAGTATTTCCCAGCTTCCCGCACAGCTATAATCAGAAAAAGTATCTGTGGGATTCAGCAAGTGGTGGGCAAAACACTATATGATTACTGGGAAAGATTTAACAAGTTGTGTTCAAGTTGCCCCCAACATCAAATCAGTGAGCAATTATTGATTCAATATTTTTATGAGGGACTGCTGCAGATGGATAGAGTCCTAATAGATGCTGCAGCTGGAGGGGCCCTAGTGAACAAGTCACCAATGCAAGCTAGGGAGTTAATTTCTAATATGGCTGAGAATTCCCAACAATTTGGAGGCAGAGCCTTGACCACCAGAGGAGTGGGTGAAGTTCAGGTAGTTCCTACTGATCAAAACGTTCAGAATGCATTGATGGAGCTCACCTCGGCTGTTAAGAAAATAGAATTAAAAGTGGAAAGACTAAATTCAACTCCTTCAGTACCTCCACAGTCAAGTCAAATGATAAGTGTGTGTGGCATTTGCTCTAGTCTAGAGCACACTTCAGACTCATGCCCCACCCTTCAACAGGATGAAACAGTAGCAGCAATAGTAAGAGGACAATTTCAAGCGAGAAACAATCCGTATTCCTCTACTTACAACCCCGGTTGGAGGAATCATCCTAACTTGAGGTACGGGAATGCTTTCTATCAACAAGACCCTCAAAATCAGTCCTCACAGCAGCCTCTACCGAATTTCCAGCAGCCCCAATAAACTCAGCACAATCAGCAAACTTTTCAGCCATCAAACCAAAATTTTCAGCCTTCGTTTCAGCTTAATTCTCAACATTTTCAGCAACCATTTCAGCATCTCGAACCTCAATTCCAGCAATTTAATCAAGGGCAGCAAGGAATCCAATCATTTCCAGCTTTTCCAGCCCAAAACCAACAAAAATTTCAGCCTACACAGCCCTTAAATCAGAATTTCCAGCCCTACAATCAAGGGTGTCAAAGTCAGAATTTTCAGCCCTCGCCACCTAATTTTCCAGCTCAAAATCAGAACTTTCAAGGCTGCATTTCCCAGCAAAATTTCCCAGCATATCAGCCCTCTAATTAGTTCTTTAATCAGCCCCAACAGCATGGTTTTCAACAGAATCAGCAAGCTCCACAATTTCAGCCAACTAATTCATCCTTTCAAGGTCAATCAATGAGCTATTCTAATCAAGGAGGTTATGGGAGCTCAAGTGGAGGAAATGTGCCCCAATAGAGGGTTGATGATATGTTTCAACAGATGATGCAGCAACAACAATCTTGGCAACAACAACAACAAGCTCAACACCAACAACAACAAGCTTGGCAACAAAACGTTGAGAGGCAAATAGGGCAATTGGCTAGTGGAATTAACCAAAATCAAGCTCAAGGATCAAGTCAACTTCCTTCCCAAACCGTTCCTAATCCTAAAGGGAATGTGAGTGCTATTTATTTGAGGAGTGGGAAGGTTACTTCATCTCCAAAGAATCCAAGAGCAGATTTTTCAGAAAACCAGACAGCAACTGCGATTCCAGCTCAGAACATGCATAAAACGACTTCAAATTCAGCTGATTCCAACCCTAGCCCGTTCCCAACCCCTTCCTCAAGCAACCCTCCAAATTTGGTGGCAAATGGAGAAGAAAAAAATGCCGAGACCGATTCTACAGCCACTACTTCGCATGGGACAGCAGGGCAGAATTCAGCCTCTCCACTTCCGGCTAAAGAAGATGATTTTAGGGTACCTTTACCCTTTCCACAACAGAGAACACATTCCAAAAGACAAGGGGAGAAGGAGAAGGCTAAGGAATTTAATGAACTAGTAGAGCTTTTCAGTAAAGTGGAGATCAATATACCTTTGTTGACCATGATCAAAAGAATTCCAAAGTATGCTAAGTTTTTGAAGGATCTTTGTGTTAACAAGAGGAAGCTTAAGGAAAATGAATTGGTCAGCATTGGGAAAAATGTTTCATCGCTCATCCATGCCCTACCTCAGAAATGTGAAGACCCTGGGATGTTTACTGTTTCTTGTGAGATAGGAAGCACTACATTTCATGATGCCATGTTGGATTTAGGAGCTTCAATAAATGTGATGCCCAGGTCAGTCTTTCAGATGCTCGGCATAGGCCCTTTACAGCCCACTGGCGTGGTGATACAGCTAGCAGACAGGAGTCAGACCCGCCCAGCAGGTATGATTGAAGATGTTCTGGTGAAAGTAAAGGAGCTAATATTTCCTGCAGATTTTTATATTTTGGATATGGAGGGAGATTATCTGGCGCACCGTTCTCCACTGATTCTAGGCAGACCGTTTCTGAAGACGGCCAGAACAAAGATTGATGTATATGCCGGTACACTTTCCATGGAGATTGGAGATACGGTTATTCAGTTTAGCCTTTTCGATGCTATGAAGCATCCGAGAGAGGATCACTCCATCAGGAGCATGGATATTATTGAGAAGCTGGAGTAGACAGAGTTAGAGGCTGAGGGATTTCTAGAGGATTTTTCTGGAGGAGCTATTCATTCAGAGGAAGCTGAGAGAGTATTTACTGCAGAGACTGAGGAATTTTCAGAAAACATTTCAGATGCTTTTCCAGCTGGAGAGATTATTCTAGGTGTAGGGGATTGCACAGAGCCCCAAGGATCACCTATTTCTGTTGAGATTCAAAGTGTAGGGATTGACAGAGCCCAAGGATCATTATACCAGTTGAGCGCTCAGATATTTCTATTGACAGGAGGGATATGGAATCTATCATTGGAACCAGGTCAGTATATTTCTTTTATTTTTTGGAAACATCAGGAGAGTACCAAAAGTTGATTTATAGGCTGCGATACATTTCTTGATTTGTCATGTGTGGGAAATAATTGGGAAAATTTCATTGGAGCATCCAAAATAGATTTCATTGATTATGATAAGTGTCTTGATGCATCTTGGGTAGATATTCATTGTAAAAAATTCTTTGAGATGCCTAAACTTTTATTGGATGTGATTCATTTTTGGATAAATTGTATGCAAAGACTGATATTATTTTATTTCCTTCGTACCCTGCACGCTTGAGAGGGGTATTACATTGTTTTGCAGGGTCCAGAAGACTGCTGGAGTGGGAGCTTCATCTGAACAGGCTCAAACCTCCTGAAATGTGTCCCAAAAAGAATAAAGAGGGAGTAGATTTTACTTTAATTCAAAACACTCTACCTCTTAAATGGGTCTTGTATTTAAATAATCTTCGTCCACCTGAACAGGTTGCAGTTAAGCCCAAGTGTGGGTAGGATGACATAATTGAAAATGAACAGCTTTTCGCCACCCAATCCTCACTACCACGGTGGAGGCTCTTTCTCGACAGACTCCGACCGCCAAAAATAAAAGGGAGTTTGATTTTTGTTGCCTTTTCCTTTATTGCATGTTTTCACTCTTAAAATGAGTTCTTGTTAATAAATAAGTGAGTAGAGTAATATGAATAAAAGTCATTGTAAATACTATGTCTTGTGTTTTAGCACTTTTTCTTGCATGATTAGAAATAAATGTATCCTCTAGGTTAACTTATTGTCATTTTAGAGTCTTTTGGAAAATAAATTAAATTTGGTTGTCAAAACTTAGGGTTTGAGCTAATGGATGAAATCTTGGATGCTTGAGTACGATTTTGCTTTAGATTCTTAATTGATGATTTGAGATGGATAATTTTTACCTAGTGAGAATTAGCCTTATATTTGTGACACACATGTTATTGTATTCTAGAACTTGCTTAGGTTCTTTCAAAATCATATTTCAATGGTTGGATCACATCTATAGGGACTAATCATTTTATTCACCTTTCCACATCAATTTGTCTATTCTATTCTATTTACCTTTCCTTATTCCTAATCTTAACCCCAATTTGTCTATGGATTTGTTTGCTTGGGATATTTTCTTGATACTATTTTGCCCGAGACGGACAAAGATTTAAGTGTGGGGGAGTGATTAGTGATTTGGAAGCAATTTCTATCAAGGATGCATTTCAACTCGAAAAAAAAAAATTTCATGTGTCAAGTGAGTGATGTTTGGTACCAAGAATGAGCTAGAGAGATGGAAGCAATTGGAAATTGAGTTTCCTTATCATATTTTGAAGACTTAAATGGCAAGCAAAGAAAAATCAGTGCAAAAAAAAAATGGCAATGTATCAACTTACCTAGTGAAGTATTCAACTCTCCATTACCATGTGATGTATTCATTTGGAGAAATCAAAGTTTTTGCAATGAATCTGCCATGAAGCTGAAATTGAGAGCAAAACAGAAAAAGAAAAAAATTTCAGAAGCAGAGCTAAGACAAGTTGGCACGCATTGGAAGCAAACCATGCTAAGTCTTAAGCTTAATCGAATACCTTATGCATGTGAAGCTGCAAAATTGCTTAAGAATCTATTGAGAGCTGTTGTTGAATCTCCAATACAGGGACAGAACAAGAAAAACTCAGATTGAAAGGACTAGGACTGTGGTTTAGACTTGGCACAGATTAGTATCAAGTGAAAACTGAATTTGGATGGAGTTAAGAAATGTAGAGCTGACCACAGAAGCTGCCGAGTGTTGGAATCTGATCTCCATGCTGAAGACCATCTGAATTGAAGAGCTGATGAAATTGTAGCAGCCGAGTAGCTGCTGAAATCAGAGAAGGAAAATACAGAAGAAAAAAAATCTGGAAATTGTAGTAGAGAAGAACAAAACATGAATGCAGTGAGACAATCTGAATTGGTTGGTTTAGGCTGGCCATGCATTCGGGAATTGAGTACACTATAAGCCAGAAATTGTTGAACTCATCTATTATTGACCAACACAGAAGAAAGGCAGCTGTATTAAACAGGGAGTCTGAGCAAGGTCTGAACAAAAGGCATAAAAAGAAATTAAAGCTGAGTGAAGGCTGATCAAAAGCTGAGTGCTGATTTGGAATAGCTGGACTGACCGGAGCTGGAACTGAATTGAGGGCTGTAAAAAGAAATTAAAGCTGAGTGAAGGCTGATCAAAAGCTGAGAAAGAAAAGAACAAATTTCCAGAACTGCCCAAATTTGAACTGCAGTCCAAATGTAGCTGCCGAGTGCTACATCTAATGAAACTGTCCAAATCTTATTAAGTGTAAAATGTATCTGAAGTTGAAGGTGCACATTCAATTTCGGATCCAAGAGTAATCAAAGAAGCTGAACCAAATGCTGAACACAAAGAAAAAAAAAATCAGTGCAGCAGTTTTTGAGCAGTTCACTTCAAGATGAGCTGAAATTTTTGAGTTTTCAAGGATGTGAATCAAGGAATGAGGCACATGAATGTAGTGAAGTGAAAGGAAATGAAGAAAAGTGCTGATCAAGATGCAGTAAAAGCAGAGATTACAATGCAGTGAAGGCATTTCCGAAATCAATGAAGGCAAGGGGCTGAAATTTAATGGGTTGATTTGAATTTTTGAGTGGAACACTTAAGGCTTCCACTGTCAATTGTTGCAAGCACTTTTGATGTTAATTGTTGGAGAAATTAGAGACTTGAACTGAATATATTGTGGATGATAGACTTAAAACAGAAGGAATAGAAGAAAATTAAGGAGGTGTGCCAACAAAGGGTAAATGTATCAAGGGAAAGTTACAAGGGTTGTTGAGTGGAAATTTTATGTTGAGTAGCTATTTCACTTGATATAACATGTTCTTTGATGTAAATCTGATCTGAAAAGGAAAGAAGAAGAGAAAAGCTCAAAAAAAATTTGATGAGAAAGGAAAGGAAGCAATTGGCACACAAGGGTGGAAGTTGGCACATTAAGATCAATAAAGGTTTCTTTATCCAAATTAAGAGCATTATTCAAGACTGACTTTACCACATTTTTTATCTCATTACAAGGACTGTATGGAGAGCAAAGAGCATCAGAAATATCCTCAAGCACTCAAGTCTTCCACTTTATCCATTTTTCCATTTTTCTTGGCTTTTATTCCATTTCTCACCACTTTTCATGTTTTTATTTGTTTTTGTAGATGTTGATCCTATTCATGATTAATGGTGGAGAGTAGATAATAAGCAAGCCTATGGTAATGCAAGAAACATGTGTGTAAGAGTGAGCTCCACTTCCATCATCAACTTAGACTTAAGGAGAGAGCCACCAAAACTTCCCATGAAAGGCTAGTGATTTGAATTCATCTCAATGACTCTAGATAGATGAAAAGGCCAAGTTGTTGATTTAAGGACAAGATACTAATCCATAGAGCTTAGATTTATGAGAATTGACAACCATAGGTAATTTCTTTTCATTTGCTTCTAATTATGCTTAAGTAAATCTAGGGGATACATATTTACTGTTTTCGCGAGACGCTCAAGGTTAAGTGTGGGGGAGTTGATAGATGCTATTTTATTGATTATTTGAGTTGCTAAAATCCATGTTTGACCTATGTTTTTATTGCTAAAATTGTGAAATTGCCCTAAGTTTTAGAACTTACTCTTGTTTTGGACTTAATTGCAAATTTGCATAAAATTGGATTATTTGGCCACTAAATTCTTGATCTATTTTTGTAGGCATCAAGGTTCAAGGATCTAGGGCATATTGGGTCAAACTTGAGTCGGAAGTGACCCGGATCGAATTATCAAGATTATGATTTAATCTGGGCCATCCGATTCAAGAGCGGCTAGATCTGAGCCATCCGGGATCATCTGAAGCAATCCGAGCTAGGGCTAGGGTTGATCAAGCACCCTGATCAAGATCTGAAGGTTTCATCCCAATCAGAGCTCAATCAACCGTTGGATCAAGCTTGGAGGGCTCTAGATCATCCATTCAAAGATTAGCTTGATCTGGACCATCCGTTGCATATCTGGAGGATCCAAGCTACCACAAGGCAGATCCTGACCCCAGATCATCATCATCAAAGTTTGGCTCAAATCAGAGCAAGATCAGCCGTTGGATTTAAGTGGATCAATCTGGACCGTCCATGCTTAAGTATTTAATCAAAAATTTCCTGCCTTCAGCCGTCATCGCGTCTTCGCCGCTACAGTGTTTTCCTTCCGCGTGTTCTTTGTGTTCTTGAGTTTTTCTCTTCATCCGAAGGCGTGATCACTCGATTCTTGATTCAGAGCTAGTGCTAGGTCGTTGGGAAAGCCATCAGTGGAGTTTCCGGATCAGATTTGCTCAATAGACAGTGCTGTTGAGAGGTTTCCGCAGTTCTGGCAATTTGACATCTTTGGATCGGCTATGCTCGATTTCATTCCAACTGAGCTATCTAGAGGGGTTCCCTAGAGAGTTTAGATCATCATCCATTCACCTTCGCACACAGACGCAGCCGAAATGAAGATTCCGAGTGGAAATTTCAGAAATGATGCAATCTGAACTTGATTCAATCGCAGATGGAGTTTTCCCCACGATTTGCTGAGCTTGCGGGTCCGATGCTCTCCCTTGCTTGACAACCAAGGAGTACCTGAGCTGAAGAAGGGATCGAGGAGTAGTTTTCCTTAGTTTAAATCTTGTTTTAGCTGTAATTTGATTTCTGCCGCACGGTTCTGTTCTGAATTTCCTGTTCAGCTACTGAAAGTTATATTTCAAGTTCTTAGCTGTAATTTAGCTCTAATTCCGCAAGTAGAGTAATATAGGAACTTGTTTAGTGATCAACTTAGTGAAATTTCGGTTTATTTCAGCTCAATTTCTTGCGTGCCAACCACATTCCTTGCATGCCATTTGATTTCTGCATTTCCTTTCAGTTTTTGAGTTTGTTTCAGATTGTTTGTTTTCTGAGTTGTCTCCTAGCTGTTTAGTTGTTAATCTTTGATCTAGCATTAGATAGATAGTATGTTTAGTTAAGATAGCACTCAAATTAAGCTAGGTTGCAATTCCATTCCTTGCGTGCCACTTTCACTTCTTGCGTGCCATTTTATTTCTGCCAACCCAAATTCTGTTCTGAATTTTCCAGCTGCTGTTGGAGAATTTTTTGTTAGGTAAACACTAGACATTTTGGCTTAGTTCATCTGGTTTTTCGATCAGTGTATCAAGCTGAGTTTGCTTGTGTTTTGAGCCCAAACCTTGTGCTGAAATTCTGAAAATCAAGTTCCAATTTCTGCACTTCCCATTTTCGAATTTTACTTCTCTTCTCAAGTCTGATTTCAGTTTCAATTCTCAGTTGTGTGCCACATGCTTTGGATCTATTTGAATCTGAATTTAACTTGTCATTTGTGGCATCTGATTGAGTAGAAATCAATAAGTTGCATTCATCCATTTCGAATCTCTTTTGCATTTGTGGCTTCCAAAATTGTAGTTAGTTTGAGTTAACATGTGTAGCTTGTTTAATTTCCGAAAGGCATAAAGAGCAATTGCTTTAAGCTTGATTTGCTTCCGATAACTTCCATCACACCATCTATTTCTTTGCACCAGAATTTATTGTGCATTTGAATTTAGGCTTGCTTTTCCAAACTTTAGTCAAAGCCTATAGCTTGATTCAGTTTTCATTGGTTGAATTATCATTTGCCATCACTTGTTTAGTTATTAGCAAAGTTTAATTCCTTCCATTACATTTTCACTTTTATTTAAAATCCCAAACCCAATTTACTTATTTGAAACCCAAAAACACAAACGACACATAAACCAAGCTCGAATCAAATTATATCAACTAGTCCCCGAGAAAAAAATACGACCTGTGGCCCCTATATTACATTTTCAAATTTTGATTGTAAAAAGGGTTTCCAGTTATTCATTCATATCTAAATTTGAGACCCACTTTCGTGACACATAGTTTGGGTCTATCACCCATCCTATCTTCGTTATTGAATGTCACTCTATTTCCTCGTCCACCTGGGTACTTGATACTGGGTGTAGCTCACATATATGTGATGACATACAGGGGCTAAGGAATAGAAGAAGACTCGTCAAGGAAGAAGCGAATTTGCGAGTTGGAAATGGAGCAAAGATTGCTGCTGTTGCCATCAGAACATATTTGCTAAAGCTCCCTACTGGACTTGTCTTAGAATTGGATAATTGTTATTTTGTTCTTTCGTTAATAAAGAACATTGTATCTATTTCATGCTTGAATGAAAAGGGTTATCATTTAACTTTTAGTAACAATTGTTGTTACATAACTTTAAATGGTGTTCTTTATGGGACCGAAACTTTATACAATGGCATCTACACGTTAGATTTATCCGGTGACATTTTCAATATCGAAGTTAGCAACAAACGTGCTCGAATAGATAATCAAATAGACTCCTATACGTGACATTGTCGTCTTGGCCATGTATGTAAGAAACGCATGACCAAATTACACCAATGTGGAATTCTGGAATCATTTGAACCCGGTTCATTTGATACATGTGAATCATGCTTAAAAGGCAAGATGACCAAATTACCCTTTTCTGAAAAAGGTAAACCAGTGGAAGAATTGCTTGGTCTAATACATACTGATGTATGTGGACCAATGTCAACTCTTGCACAAGGAGGTTATAGCTACTTCATTACCTTTATCGATGATCACTCACGATTCGGGTATGTGTTCTTAATGAAACACAAATCTGAAGCTTTTGAGAAATTCAAAGAGTTCAGAAGTGAAGTAGAGAAACAGCATGGCAAAAGTATTAAGATACTTCGATCCGATCGGGGTGGTGAATACTTGAGTCAAGAGTTTCAAGATTATCTTAGGGACAAAGGGATATTGTCTCAATGAACTCCGCCATATACACCACAACATAATGGTGTATCTGAGAGGTGTAACCGAACCTTGATGGACATGGTTAGATCTATGATGAATCATGCAACTCTTCCAAAATCCTTTTGGGGCTATGCGCTTAAGACAACTGTTTACATACTAAACAGAGTCCCGACCAAGGTAGTCTCTACTACTCCATATGAGACGTGGAATAGTAAGAAACCTCATTTAACTCACCTTAAAATATGGGGTTGTCCTGCTTATGTAAAGCGGAATGTATCAGACAAATTGGATGCTAAGTCTAATAAATGTCTATTTATTGGATACCCTAAGGAAACAAAGAGTTACCAATTCTATCATCCCTTGGAACAAAAGGTGTTTGTTTCAAGGCATGCTGTATTTCTGGAAAAAGAATTTCTTTTATAAGAAAATAGTGGGAGTAGCATTGAACTTGAAGAAGTTCAAGAAACTCTAATAGACATTACAGAGACACCTAGTCTAGACCCACAACCAATAACTCATAATGATGAGCTATCAGTTGAACCTAAAACAACACCACTTCTTCGTAGGTCTGATAGGATACGCAATATTCCAGAGAGATACGAATTTCTCATAAGTGAATCGAACGACGTGTTACTCGTTAACAATGACGAACCTATCAGTTATGAAGATGTTCTGATAAATTCAGAAAGGGATAAATGGCTTGAAGCCATGAAGTCGGAAATGGATTCCATGTACGAAAATCAAGTATGGGACTTGGTTAACCCGCCTGAAGGGATTAAGCCCATAGGGTGCAAGTGGGTTTTCAAGAAGAAAACCGACATGGAAGGTAATGTTGTTACCTTTAAGGCTAGATTAGTGGCAAAAGGATATCGTCAGAAACAAGGAATTGATTATGACGAAACCTATTCGCCAGTAGCTATGCTCAAATCCATTCGGATGCTCCTGGCCATAGCAGCTCATTATGATTATGAAATATGGGAAATGGATGTGAAAACATCTTTCCTTAATGGAAACCTGCTTGAGGATGTATACATGATACAACCTGAAGGTTTCACATCGGTTAATAAAACCAAAGTATGCAAGCTTCGACGATCCATATATGGACTAAAGCAAGCATCCAGGAGCTGGAACATCCGTTTTGATGAGACAATCAAAGAGTTTGATTTCTCACAAAATCCTGACGAACCTTATGTATACAAGAAGGTTAGTGGGAGTGCAGTCGTATTCCTAGTGTTATATGTCGATGACATTTTACTTATAGGAAACGATATATCAGTCTTACAGTAAGTTAATATTTGGTTGTCCAAAACTTTCTCCATGAAAGACCTGGGAGAAGCAACCTATATCCTTGGGATTAGAATCTATAGAGATAGATCAAAACGGTTGCTTGGTCTTTCGCAGTCTACATATATAGACCGAGTGCTAGAAAAGTTTAGCATGTCGGAATCCAAGAAAGGTTACCTTCCCATCAGGCATGGGATCAACCTTTCAAAGTCTATGTGTCCGCGCATAGAAGACGAGAGGATTTGCATGAATAAGATTCCTTATGCATCCGCGATAGGATCTATCATGTATGTTATGTTATGTACTAGGCCCGATGTATCATATGCTCTGAGCGTCACAAGCAGATACCAGTCTGATCCAGGAATGGATCATTGGACGGCTGTCAAGACAATCCTCAAGTACTTAAGAAGAACTAAGGATGTGTTCCTAATATATGGAGATGGTGATATGATAATACGTGTATATACAGATGCCAATTTCCAGACAGATAAGGATGACTCCAAATCTCAGTTCGGATACGTATTTATTTTGAATGGAGGCGCAGTAAGCTGGAAAGGTTCCAAGCAAGACACCGTAGCGGATTCTACAACGGAAGCGGAATATATTGCAGCTTCGGAAGCAGCAAAGGAAGCAGTATGGATCAAGAAGTTTATCTCAGAACTTGGTGTGGTTCCAACCATTGATGAAGCAATACCGGTTTACTGCGACAACAATGGAGCTATTGCACAAGCAAAGGAACCAAGGTCTCATCAGCGATCCAAACATGTGCTTCGCCGCTATCATATGATCAGAGAGATTATAAGTCGGAATGATATACAAATTGAGAAAATTCCCTCTGAAAGGAATTTAGCGGATCCTTTAACTAAGGCCTTGCCTCAAAGTAAGTTTGAGGGTCATGTTAGAGCCTGTGGTATTGGGTACCGTAGCGATTGACATTAGGCCAAGTGGGAGTTTGTTAGTGATATGAGAGAAGTGTCCTAAGGCAATCGCCTTATGATTGTAATCATTTATTTTAATAAATGAATATTCACTATTTGAGTATACATGATTATTTGATTAAGATCTTAAGCTCATTTACTGAATGTCCGCAATATAATTCACAGAATGAGAGAATTTGTGATGAATTCATAATTAGTGATTATCTCTACATGTGCAATTGTAAAGTATTGAAATTGTCCCTAGTCGATGAATTGATAAATACGGACACTATCAATTCTGTTGAGACTAGCATGAGTTATTCTCTAATCAGCTGATTCTCACTGGCTGGTGACATTGAGATGTCCGGAGATAAACATGAATGCTAGTTAAGGGAACTAGTTCATTGGAGTGATTGGCGGTAAAACTTCATATGGTAGTCTACATATAGATATGTCAGTGAAGTTCTTACTGCAGCTTAAGTGCGATGTTCCTTTGACTTGCGGTATTCAAGTTATCTTGGTCATGGAGACTTATACTTTGACATCTTAAGCAAGCATCTCCAAGGAGGTGTGGACCCAGGATGATTGGGTATAAGCCGAAGTGCCCGAAGATGTTTGAACAGCCTACAAAGGATTCACCACTCCTTGCGAGGAGATGTATACCCGAGGCCTATCATCGGATTGTTACTCGAAGTCTCTGGCCAGAGCATGACATGTTCAGAGTATGAATCTCTTAAATACATGAGAGTAATTAGAATCCATAGGACGAGGAAATGTTACTTGGGCTAGGTGTGACGTAGTCAGCCTAGTGGGGACTGACACACATAGACCATGTCCTGAACCAAGTGGGTATAAGATGGTGAAGGGAATGGGGCACGATTCATTATAGCTGCTAAAGGGTTTCAGAATCATTTCTGAGGTCAACCGTTGATCTTTCAATTAATTGGGGATCATGATGTACTACTAGGTGCCACTCATGATCGTTCTATAATTAATTAGTTAATTATGGACGACCAACATAAATTGAAAGCCTATTTGGTCACACGCATAATGAGTAATTCGAAGAATTTAAAATGAGTTGAGAATTGAATTCTCCAATCGAGATAGACTATTTTTGGTAAGTCCAAATAATAGTCAAAACTGAATTTATTTCAGACGCATCGGAAGCATAGAATGGCTAAGTCTTTTAAAGACTTAATGGGTGAATTAAATAAGTTTAATTCATTAAGGGATTTGATCTGGGGTTAGATGGGCCAGCCAAGGAAGGGGGCCTCCTCTCTTCTTGTCATGGCCGGCCACCACCATAAGAGGATAAGGCTATTTTGATTTGTTTTATAAAATAGACCAAAGGATGGTTTATTTTATAAAAGGTTATATAAATTTTATATAAATTTTTATATATAATGAACCATGAGTTGGTTTGTTTAATAAAATTTATATAATGAATCAATGGTTGGTTTGTTTTATAAATTTTTATATAATAAATCAATGGTTGGTTTGTTTTATAAATTTTATATAATCATGCCAAAAGAAAGAGAACATTGATTATGGATTGATTGAGAAATTATTCCATAATCAAGAAGAAGAAGCTTGATCATGAGAGCCTTGATTATGGATTGATTGCGAAATTATTCCATAATCAAGGAGAGGTTTGCTTGGGAATTAAGAAACCTCTCTCTATATAAAGGACCCAAGGGGTGCCATGGAAGATGATCCATCCAAGAATTGCTTGGGCTCTCTCCTCTTCTTCTCTTCCTCTCTCTTGGCGGGCCATAGGCCTTCCTTCTTTCTTCTTGCCGTGAGCACAAGGAGAAGCATCAAGGCGACGAAGTTCTTCCTTGCGACGATCTTTCTCTTCGGCCAACCTTGGTGGTGAGTCTTTCGATTTGATTACTCTCTCGATTTTCGTCGTGTTCACGGAGAATCTAGTAGTTCTCGTGAACACGAAACTCATGGCTTAGCGAAGTCATCCCGACGATACTCGGCATGGATACGAATAGAGGCGGAGCTTTCAAGGGACGCTAACGGTTGGATCTCGTCCCTTCTTCCAAGTTACGCAAGGTAATTCGTAGAGTAATCTCCTTTTCTGCAAAAATTTTATATTACGATTATGTGAACACATTGCATGCTTAGGATATGTGTTAGAATAATTTAGGAAATTATTTATGCTTTTGTTTCCGCTGTATGTAATTATGTAACAATTACAATACGTATCCGCGTCGGCATGCACCCGGTCCCAACAGTCGGGAACCAAGTAAATAAATCCCGCGTGCGCTGTGTTGTGTTTTGTCCGTTCTATTTATTTTCCGCTGCACTAACGCTCTGAGTCTAGAAAGATCGAATGTTTCACGAAGTTTACCACAAAGATTTTACGGTCGATATTCACCCCCCTCTATCGACTGCACCGGTCCTACACTTCTTTCAAACTTTGATGAGAACCGCCAAAGTGGCCTCGGCCGTATTTGGCGAACTGATTACCTAAATAGCATTCAATTTGCAATACGAACTGTTTGGTCTTGAAATCATTCATAGCAATACAAAATTAGATATAGATACATGTTTGGTCATGAAAATGATAATTCGGTCTGAGAATGACTTTACTTTTCCAAGGAGGAATGGGTTCCCCTTCCCCCTACCTAACCCCGTACGTACAACAGTTCGCAATCCTGTCAATTGGATTCTTAGAGATACGTGTCCAATATGACTAGACACACACCACCCTCATCGTCTGAATACCCGGCGTCAGCCCCAGACCTCCAAGCTGACAGAGTACCATGACCTTCGCCAGCAAGACATCTTGCCATGGTGAGGCATTCTTTTTCCTATGGCAGTGGGGATCCGTCTAAATTAAACTTCACTGATTTCTGAATTTCCTTGGAAATTTTTCAAGAGAGTCAAAATGTCACACAACAATGGTTAGAAAATAATCAAACATTATCTCAAGAACAATTCCAAGAAGTTTAGGACCATTTTTGGATGGTGAGGGACTTTCAAGGTCATATGTCTAATTTTATCAGTGAATATTATAGCAAGAGAGAGATAATGAGCGAATTTAGGGATGATATCTTCATCACCCAGTAGTAGGTCTCCTTACTCTACCAATACCATAAGGAGATGGGTCGCTTGCTATGGATCCCTAGGTTCCCTCCGAGACGACGATCACCACCCCCTCATGAGAGGCCTCCTGATCCCTTTCCTCCTCCTCCTTTTAGACAACCTACCCATCACCCTCCCCCATCTCCTTATTGATCATAGTAGGATATTGTGTTGTCTATGTCTGGGGGTTTGTACATGCATGTACATAAATTGGTTTGTTAGCTTCAGTTTCACTTCAGTTTATCAATTGTTTTAGGTTAGAGTTCATCATATAAACATTGCTGCTATTTTTGCCTTTCTTTTGAGTAGATGCTCTTGTGTTCCATTTTTTTATTTATGTTATCAGTTGTTGTGCTAGTATGTCAAGTGAATAGCTTTTCTCTGTCTGCATTAGCACGAAGTGAGCGCCGCTTTATTGGACTATTTGAGCTTAGCCTAGTTTTAGGATCTCTTTCACTTTGCCTATTTTGAATAGTAGATAACTTGATAAATAGTCATAATTCATATGACTTGTAAGTACTTGGCTCTCATGGAGATTTTTCAAACTACATTTTGGTTACTGGATCAGGCTCGAATCATTAAAGCTCACTTGGAAAAATTTTATCCCAAGCATGCTTGTATAGATTAGAAATTGTGTTAGTGCTACATTCTTAAAGCACTTAAAAAACATTTGAATTCAATAAGAAATTAAAAAAATAGTTTCATAAGTGAAAACTAGTAATATACCCTTTTGAGACCGAGTTAGGCTACTGAAAAAAAATAAATACTAGGCTTCCCTTAATTTCAAGCACGCCTTTGAGACCATGGGCAGTTTGAAAAAGATAAACCAAGCGTGGGGCAGGTAAGTGCCTATTGCTAGGATTATGAGGAAAGCGGTTATATGACGACTTGACTAGACATTAAGTTTAATACTTGAAGAAATATGACCACTTATCGCGCCGAGCACCGAGAACTTCTTCTTAAGCCATAGTCAGATTCATTCTTATATTGTGTTTATTAATGAAAGTGTTGGATAGAGTTAGGTCAAATTTACTAGGGATTATGATGCACACAACGAATATATGAGTACAATATGGAGAATTGCTTGAGGATAAGCAAAAATTTAAGTCTGGGGGTGTGATGAGCGTAGATTAGATGCGTGTTTATCCTTGTATTAACGCTCATTCACTAGCTTTTTTGTTTCTGATTTACGTAGCTATGTCTCTTCTTATCATTTTGATAACATAATTATTTCTCTTTATTCATAGATCTACTTTTTGTGTATTTTCTTTGAGAGGAGACAATTCAAAGCAAAATGGAAGCGAGACGGAGCAGAATGAGAACCAGAGCCCAAGAGGAGACACGGTCGTATGACCTCACACGCCCGTGTGACCCCCACACGACCTAGCCATGCCCCCTGGTACGGTCATGTGAGGCCACCAGAGGGTCGACCATGTCCCCTGTACCCAATCCAGCCAAGGAGCGCATAGTCGGGCTATGCCGTTTGGCACAACTAGTGTGGTCGGTTTCTAGCACCAGGCATGATCGGGTCGTGCCTCTTGGCATGACCCATTCCCCTTTTGCCGAGCTCCACACGGCATTGCCGTGTAGAGGCCACATAACCATGCTGCTACAGGGCACTAGGTCGTGCCACCCCTCTATAAAATGGGATTTCCTCCCCTTTTCTTGGGGAGAAAGTTTCTCCCTTGGGAAGACACCACTTGGCTTCACCCACCATCTCAGAAGACTCTCCGACGACTCGAGGATCTCTCCGACACTTTTCACCTCTCTACAACTTGGGATTAGATCCAAAGACCCTTTTTTCTAATGGGCTAAATGTGTTTCCCCCTTTCTCCTTGTTTGGGTATTGGATGCTTTTCTCTTTGTCTTCGGGTTTCTTTTCCATGTTTTATGAGTAGATTCTCCATGTTCTAGGATGTGGAAAGTAATTGTGGCGTGTATTTAGTGAAACTCTATGGATTGTCTTATGCCCTTGTGTTGATGACATATTTTGGAGTTATTCTTGTTTGATTAAATTCTTCTATGAAGAGTTAATGCTTAGATCTCTTAAGTGTATGCTTGATTGTGATGTTTGATTGAATGGATTTATAGAATTGTTTCCATCTAGGGGATATGCTCAAGGTTATTTGCCCGGGGTGCCCTAGGTGACAAGGGTAATCTTTTACCCGAATAATCTTGAGTGTTACCTTGAAATAGAGATCATCTTCATACAAGGAAGGACCTAATTAGAATTTAAAGGGGTTTCCCTAATCTCATGCTAAGAGATGACTTCTGTAGTCTAGAGATGTATGCCCAAGGACCCTTAGTGATAGAGGGTACCTTTAACCGGACTCCCTAAGTTGTCTTAGTTATCTATTAGCATCGGATGGTCAAAAGGAAGACAATCTAGTGTGGCATTCGCAAGCCACACCGATATGTTGGGATCGGTTAGCCGGCAAGAAAGGGGTGAATGGCCCTGAAAAAGTAAACTTAATCTTTTGTCTAACTTAACAAAGATAATCTTAGTTTCTAAAGCAAGAGTCAATAGCATAAAACTAATATCCAAAAGAAAGTGACACAACAGATTTACATGGTTGCAACCAATGTGGTTGTCAATCCAAGGCAATGAAATAGCTCAATCTCCAAATGTACTCTTTGTGAGCAGAGAAGTCTCTTACAGAATTTAGACACTCAGAGAACAAAAGAAAACTAACAAGAAATTCATTACAACTTGAATTGATGATTTCTTCTGAGTTAAGGGGTCTATTTATAGTCCCTGAAAAAACTTAACGAAATGCCGATGTGACACTTCTCGGGTGCTCGAGTGCACACATGCGTTTGATGCTAGGTTAGTACTCATCCACATCGCAACGACCGCAGAATGGCTAGTTGATAAAATTTTGACTCAAGTGCCTGAGTCAATACAGACACTCGTGTATGCAGGCGCTCGAGTTGACTTGGGTGCTTGTATGCTTGGGCGCCCGAGTTGACTCAGGTGCCTGAGTTGGGCTGGGTCTGGCCAACCTTTGATTTACCAATCTTCTAGCACTTTTGGGCGATTTTTCGCCATCCAATGTTGGGCTCACCCTGAAGCTGTCTCTATCCTTCTCCTCAAACGAACTTCCTCTCCGGATTCTCATCCCTCGAACGTCGTGCTCACCTTTCTTGCTCTATCGGTGTGCTCTTTTTCAGTCTTGGCATCCCTCGGATGCGTCGAGCCTGTTCGCTTTCTTCCCGCGCCATCCTTCTCATCTATTGCATCTTCCGCTTGACTTCCTACGCTCCTAAGCTCCTGTACACTTAGACACAATGATCAAAATCAACATAACCTAACCTGATTCGGTTGACCACATCAAGACCATCCCGGGGTACTTATAATCTCTTCTTTTTGATGTGTATCAACCCAAGTTAAGTTAAGGTTAAACATAAATATAAACAACACAGAAAAATAAGTAAAATATGATAATATATTACAAAAATAATTTGCAATTAAAACCACCTCATAACTTAATTCTTATTTTATCTCCCTTTGATCATATCAAAAAAATATGTTAAGGGAAAAAACCTAGAGGAAAATTTTGAAAAAAACTTGATTTTTGTCCAAAAGTTTGTGTAATTTCTTTATGTTTTAAAAAGAATATAAGTAATGTTAAAGTCAACGAAAATATATTTTTGATGAAAAAAATCATAAAAAATTATCTAGTCAACCGAAATTTTTGAAAAATTTTACGAATATGTCAAATTTAACAGTTAGTCTCCTGAGAATTCAGTTTTTCAAAAATCAGTGTCGAGATATTTTTAAGATTAAGACTGCGATTTTTGAGGAAAAAATTCATCTAATGAAAAAAAATCTCAAAATTTTTGACAAAATATAATAATGGCAGGTTTGACTTTGTAAAAATTTTCACAGAATTTCCAAGTATAGGAAAATATTTTTCATTATCAAACTTACTTATTTTTGAAAAATTTTTAAAATTGAATTTCAAACAAAAAAATTGAATTTTTTTTTCAATGTTTATTGTCTCTAAAAAAAAATAGGACTATCATTTGTTCTTGTTCAACAAAGATGTAGATTAATCTAAAAAGCAAAATAACATATAAGAAACTATAATAGAAATAAAAGAGACACACAGATGTTTACTTGGTTGCAACCAGGATAGTTGCTTATCCAAGATAAGTATAGCATAAACTCCAGATGAAACTCCTTGAGGACGGAAAAACCTCTTACAAAATTAGAGCTTAGAGAATAGTGAAAAATTAGAAATAAATTCGAGTACAATGTAATGAATGATTTGAAACTGAGCTCTGGGGGCCTATATATAGCCCCGGTCAATACTATTCGAATGCTGACGTGACACAATAGGGGGTCCCGAGTGCTTGGGGGCCCCTGACATGTGGCCTGGAAGTTTATCCGCTTTGCAACGTTCGCAAATGACTGAGTCATGGATAAAATCGCTTCTCGGGCTCCTGTATGCACTGGGCGCCTGGGAATAGGGGCGGCCGAGTGCATAAGGGCACCCTCATTCACAAGTACCCAAGTGACTTTCAGTCAGCTTTATGTTGACCATACTCCAACGAGTCTTGTTGGGTAATTTCCAGGCCTTCCAGAGATGGACTCACCCGAACCCTCCTCCGACCTTCTCCTCGAATATGCTTCCGCCCGACTTCTCATCCCTCGGACATCACGCGCGTCCTTCCACTCCACTAGCGTACTCTTCCTAGACCTTCGCATCTCTCGGATGCACCGAGCCAGTTGGCTCTCTTCTCTTGCCATCCTTTTCGACCGCTACATCTTTCGCTCGACTTCCTGTGCTCCTAAACTCTTGCACTCTCAGACACAGGGATCAAAACACAATAGGACCTAACCTGACTCAGTTGACCATATCAAAACTAACCTGGGGTACTCACAAATTATATTTTAAAAAATAATTTCTATGTTTTTTTTAAAATTAAAAAAATCAATT
Organism: Boesenbergia rotunda; assembly: GCA_024364735.1. Lineage (NCBI taxonomy): Eukaryota > Viridiplantae > Streptophyta > Magnoliopsida > Zingiberales > Zingiberaceae > Boesenbergia > Boesenbergia rotunda. The sequence continues at coordinate 533,443 of JAGFNQ010004332.1, forward strand.
TTAGATCAAAAATTCACAAGAATTTAACTAACATTCAAAAATTTTCAAAAAAAATTATGAGTAGATAAGAATGAAGTCTATCACAAAAAAAATTAAAAAATAAATTTTCTACAATAATTTAATATTCCAAAATAATTTTTAAAATGATAAATAAACAAAAATTCACAAATATTAATTATTAGAAAAAATCTAACAGTTCAGTATAGATTTAAGTGCCGAATATAAATTTCTATCTTCAGGGTTAATAAAAAATTTGGATGAAATATAGCTTTTTAGAATTTTTATAATTTGCCCCGTATGATTTCTAATATACCAATTATGTCTTTGAAAATATTTAGTTTTGAATTTGAAAATAATTTGAATTGCTACAAATATAGTCATTTTTTAACTTCACTAGATTTTAACTTTTTATTTTCTAGTTTTAGTTTATCATATATCTCTAATGGGTATGCAGAATCTAATTTCTTTTTTAGATCCGTATTTTTTATTTTTAATTTACACAGTGATCTAGTCATCTTTTTAATTCCACAATATAACATCACGAGATAGAAGGCATACCTCACTTACCATATCATGTTTGAAGTTGAAAGTTGCCCCTTCATCACTGTTTTCTTCTGACGTGGCTCCCTCTTCATCGATGCTCTCTTCTTGATGGCTGGCCATTAGCGCTAGTCTGTCATGTTCCTCGAGTTCGAACTCTTCTAATGAAGTTTCGTCCCATGTGGCGTTCAAGTTCTTGTGTTTTGACTTGTTTACCTTTTTCTCTTTTAGTCTTGGGCAGTTTTCTTTGATGTGCCCTTCTTGATCACGTTGTAGCAGCGGACCTTCCTTTGTCTTGGAGAATGTTTCTTATCCTTCACTTTATTAAATTGTTTAGATTTGAAATACATATTCAACTTCCTAACCATATATGATGTTTCTTCTTCATCACTGAGGATTCCTCCTCGTGTTGGATCTTCCTTATGCTTAAGGCGATTTTGTCCATTTTTTATTCTTTCCTACGCACCAAGACTCATGAAGTTCTAAAGTAGAAAATAGTAGTTCCAAAGTACTTACCTCGAGATCTTTAGAGATGTAGTATGAGTCTATTATCGATGTCCATTCCGATGTTCTTGGAAATGCGTTTAAAGCATACCTTTGAGAATCTCGATTTGTTACCGATTCTCTGAGATTCTTGAGTCTGGTGATCAGCTACTTGATCCTTGCATGTAGTTGAGCTATCGTCTCTCCTTCTTCCATCTGGAGGTTGGTTAACTAGTTTCTTAGTAAATCTTAACGAGTTAGTTTAGCTTCAGAGGATCCTTCATGCAACTCCAGGAACTTCCCCTAAAACTCTTTTATAGATTTGTAGACGCCAACCTAGTTGACTTCTTATAGTGGTAGTATGATCAACAAATGAAATTATGCTTTTTCGTTAGCCACAAAGTCATTTTGTTCTTTCTTCGTCCATGAGTGTTCTTCCTTTTCCTCACCGTTATTATCTTTAGGCACTGCAAAATGATTTTTCATGATTAGTAACAATTTAAAATCTATTTTGAAAAATACCTCCATTTTACACTTCTACATTGCGAACTCCTCCTCGAATTTTGGTCGGTAGATACTTGGTTCGGCCATTTGTATGTTGTTTCAGTTGACGGTTAGTCCTTCTAAAGCGTCCTTACTCTGATACCAATTGTTGGGATTAGTCGGCCGACAAAAGAGGGTGAATTTCCCTGAAAAGTAAACATGCTTTTATCTATCTTAATAAGATAAGGTTAGTTTCTAAAGCAAGTCAATAGCATAAAACTAATATCAAAAAGAAAGAGACACAACAAATTTACTTGGTTGCAACTAATATAGTTGCCAATCCAAGGTGATGAAACTAACATAGTTGCCAATCCAAAGCAATGAAATAGCTCAATCTTCAGATGTACTCCTTATGGGTGGAAAAGCCTCTTACAGAATTTAAACACTCAGAGAACAAAAGAAAACTAACAAGAATTCATTACAACTTAAATTGATGATTTCTTCTAAGTTAAGGGGTCTATTCATAGCTCCTAGAAAAACTTATCGAAATATTGATGTGGCACTTCTCGGGCGCCCAAGTGCACACGGGCACTTGATGTTGGGTTAGTGCTCATCCACGTCGCAACGACTGCAAAATGGCTAGTTGATATAATTTTGACCTGGGTGCTTGAGTTAATACGGGCATCCATGTATGCGGGCGCTTATGTTGACTCGGGTGCTTGTATGCCTGGGCACCCGAGTTGACTCGGGCACTTGAGTTGGGCTGGGTCTGGTTAACTTTTGGTTGACTAGTCTTCTAGCACTTTTGGGTGATTTTTGACCATCCAAAGTTTGGCTCACCTGAATCCGTCTCTAGCCTTCTCCTCAAACAGACTTCCTCCCCGGTTTCTCGTCCCTCAGACCCCGCGCACATTCTTCTTGCTCCACCGGTGTACTCTTTCGCAATCTTAGTGTCCCTCAGATGTGTCAAGCTCGTCCGTTCCTTTCCAGCGCCATCCTTCTCTTCTACTGCATCTTTCACTCGACTTTTTGTCCTCTTATGTTCCTGCACATTTAGACATAGGGATCAAAACCAACATGATCTAACTTGACTCAGTTGACCACATCAAAACCATCCCGAGGTACTTACACGGTATTTAGTGGCCTCCTACAACACTTAAACATAGAAACCAAGGCACTACCTATACATAGAACACCAACTACTATCACAACGAAACTTAGATCCTAGAATATCTCCTTCACATAAGCTTTCCTCACTCACTCTCGAGCTCTTCCTCTTTCCTCACTCTAGGTCTCATTAGTTTGCAATCATCCACACTTGGTTAGTTTAACTAATTCTCCTTGCGTCTCTCCTAGTGTTTGACAACTCAGTCCCTATGAATTTGACAACTCTTTATATTACTTTTGACGCTTTCGTACACTTACGAATTCCCACACCACAAACTGAGGTGGTGAATCAGAGTTTAGGAAATTTTTCAAGATGCCTCGCAGGAACTAAACCAAAGCAGTGGGACTCGATATTACCTTAAGCAGAGTTTGCCTATAATAGATTGAGAAACAAGACTAAAGGATTGAGTCCTTCAGAGATTGTTTATGGGTGAAATCCATTTGAGGTTCTGGATTTAGCCCCTGTTCCGCGAGTACCCTGAATTAATTCTAAAGTGGACGAGTTGACAGAGCATCTTCAGGTGAAACTAGCAATTATGGAAAGCAATATCAAGTATAAGGCTTTAGTCGATAGTCATTGTCGACAAGTACTTTTTGAGATTGCAGATCTTGTCTAGGCCATATTGACTCATGATGGGTTTTTTGTTGGAGAATACAATAAGTTGAATGATTAAAAGATTGGACCGTGTGAGATACTTCAGAAGATCAATGACAATGCTTACAGATTGCACCTTCCTAATAATTTGAAGATGTCCAATGTCTTCAACGTGAAGAACTTGACTCTGTTCTCAGTCAATACTGATGAAGCTATTATGAACTCGAGGACAAGTTCTTTTCAACTCGGGGAGACAGATACAAGCTCAATCTATGTTGAAGTCCAATATGACCCTTCAATTCAAACTTCAAAAGAGCGTAACTTTTGACTTGGGACTCAGAATCAAGCTTTGTCGGTAGCTACACGTCCATAATTTGAAAGCTACATTTGTTACTGGTGAAACCAAAATTGCCAATTGTCGGACTATAATTCCGTTGTTTTAACCCTTTCAAAGCAATTTTGATATTTTTGCTAATTTTTATTTTTTAAGTATTTAGGATATTTTTGGTATTTCTGGTATTTATAGTCAAGAATTTATCTTGATCTGCACCGTATTTTGAGTTAAGTTCGTTAGTTAATTATTTTCTTTTTTAGATAATAGATTTAATTTCTTTTTTTATTATTAAAATTAAGATCTTTTAATTGTAATTTCATTTCTTTATTAGGGTCCTAGGCCATAGTATAAATAAGAGTTCTATTTAGGTGTTGAGGATCATCTCCTATTTATAATAAGTTTTTTATTATGGTGAAACTTGAAGAACGACATTTTATCTTCCTTTTTAGGAGGATCCTTTACTTGTTTTTCTCCTTTATCTTTCCTTCTCGATTGCTCACAGGATAATCACTATCTTGTCTGACGTCAGTCGCACCTTTGTTCTGTCAACCAAACCCTTTCGATTAACTAGAACTGTATTTTTCTACAAAATAAAGTTACCACAACAAGAGCAATAATAAAAGTCCTACAAAACAAAATTAGAAATAATATAATTATGTATGAATTAATGAGTTTGACGGTTAGGATTATCTGATCTCGACTTAGAAATCTCTGTTGATTTCTTCAATCAGAATAACGTCTAAGATTGTCCTAACTGGGACATGTTCTCATCGTCTTCCAAATTGGAAGACCTCTATAGGACTTACCTTACTAATTACCTGCCAAATATTTGATTTGACTGACTTATTTAGACTTCTTTTCTGTTAAGTGTTTGATCGACCCACCAGTACTTTCCTTACTTGATGTCTGGTTCGGTTAACTCATTAAATGCTTTGCTAGATCAACTAATCTGGCCTTCTGTCTGGTTTCTAGTGCTTCTAATCTACTAAGACTCTTTGTCTAGTGTATGTTCCTCCTGACTCATTAGGTATTTCTGATTCCCAATGTCTGATATTCCTACCCATTAGGATTTTCCATATTAAGTGTCCTGCATATTTAACTAACCTTTCATACACATAATATCTAATTTTAAATTTTTTTTGTCAAATATTAAGTTCAATTATAACAAGGCATGCTCCTTAGGAGACAAGTTCAAATTTCACCCCGCACATTACACCTAGGTAGTTTAAAAACTTACGACACCGAGCAGTCCGTTAAATCTATCTGTATTTTTTAATTTATTTTGATAGTCGATAAAAATTTTTATGTGATCAAATCGATTACCTTCAGAATTAATCGGATCATAATAGCAAGATATCCATATTAAAAAAAATTTAAAAAAAATGAAAGTGATCGAAGTATAAAAAACTCTGAAACATCTGAAGAACTCGAGAGCTCGGACTAAAGAGCATGGGAGGACTTTGCTGGAACTGACCAGTTCGGAATGATTCAGCTCGAAATTAAGGTGTCAAGAATAACACGCTCATTTCCAGCTCAACGCGTTCTACACCACTTCCATTCAGGCTATTCCAAACACGCCGCCTACTTGTTTGAAGTAATGTGGAAGATAATGAGAAGAGGAAAGCAAAGGTTTCCTTTTTATCTCTCAGATTATCAAAATAAGTAACAGATATCGTCTCACAAATTAATTATATAATTGCAGATGCCTTGTCTTCCTAGCTGCCTGTCAGGGCGGAGGTGGCGGCGGTGGTTGTCGGGGCCGCGACGGGGTGATGATGGTGGAGGTGGCCGTAGCGGCTCAGCGGCCTCCAGGCCGAGGCGGTGAGCAAGCAGAGATCCTTCCACCCCAGTTTCAGCGTGCCGTTCTCCTCCACCAGCGTGTAGCCGTCGGAAGGGAACATGCCGAGGAGCAGGGTGGCCTGCGCCGCCGCGTTGCCGGCCAACGACACGCAACAGAAGCCCGACTGGCTGAGCTTCTCCCTCCAGTTGCTGAACTTAACCTCGCCTGAACGCGCCGGGCCGCCGACGGCCAGCACGTTGCGGATCTCGCGGGAAAGCAGCTGCTGCTCCACGATGTGCCGCTCCTGGCTATCCTCGCCGTAGCTGGCGCCCAGCGAGTCGAAGAGCGCCGAGTAGTAGTGGATCGCCTCTACGAACCGGGCCAGGAACGAGCCCCCCTGGCTCAGGTCTTGCTCCACCATCGTCACCACCTTCGGCGCCAATCTGCGAGAAATTAATTAATTAATCGATACGAGAAATCAATTGTACTATAGAGTAACACCGCCATTATTGCGATAAAAAGTAGGAACAGCATTATTGCAGGTTGACCTCAGAGAGAGAAGCAAAAAAGTGTACAAAAGTAGAAAATAATCATGAACTGCTCTGCTCCCGTTAGAACGCCAGAAAGTTGTCTGGCGATCTCGCCTCGCTCAACGCGATTCCTTTTTCATAAATCCAAATGATCCAAGTTGACCCCAAATTGAATTTTTTAGGTCTTAATGAAGACTAGTTCGATCATCGAACAATCAAGGGGTTGAATCCTGCAGCGATACGCCGAGAAGATTGAAGGAGGCACCAATTTTCATGCTAACCTTCGACAATGGACAAAAAGACGAAGGCCGAAAGCATGAACGTGTAAGAACTAACAAGGGCAGGTGACGGTGAGTGTTGTTCATGAAGTCGTGGACATACCGCTGTAGAAGCCAAAGGGTGTTGTTGTCGGAGCCGGTGACGTCGTAGAGCGAGTGGTGCAACCAGTGGACGGCGACGGCCTCGCGACGGGACACGCCCAGGCGATCGGGGTCGAGGTTGCCGATTTTCTCGGCCACGGGAACAAACTCGAAGGGAAGGCCGAGTGTGTTGGCGAAGTCGGAGAGACGCTTTCCGGTGGCCTCGAGCGCGTTAATGGAGGAGCCGACTCCGGTGAGGCGCACTCGGGGAGGGCCGCTGGCGCGGGAGGCGAGGATGTGGAAGAGGCCAGGCCACTGCAAGCCTTGCATGATGTCGAAGTCGATGATGTGCACGCGGTCTTCGTGCTCAAACGCCTCCTGGATGGCTTGGTTGGCCGTGAAATGGGAGAACTTGACAAAGGGGCTGATGCCGTTGAAGACCTGAAAGGCGGAGGCTAGGCGGTGGCGCTGCGGCACCGCAGGTAGCGGCGCGTAAAGGCCGAGGCAGGAGCTCACCAGTCGGGCATACATGGCCTCCGAGAAGTATGCCGCCACTCGCTGCGCCGACGTGCCGTAGGGCGTGGATAGCTCCGATATCTCCAGCAAAAGAACGTTAGCCTCGTCGAGTTTGTCAGCGGCCACCGCTTCCGCACACTGTAGGAGCAGCGTCAGGAGGTGCAGCCCCTCCGCTTCCTGCTTCCTCTGGTGCACCTCACGATCCCTCTTCTCCTTCACAACCGTTGCGGCCGATGCAGGCGCCTCGTCGGAGGAAGCAGGGGTGTTGTTTCGCTGACCAGGCTGGGGTGCAGCAGGAATCGAAGACGCTTTAATTTCCTGAACTCCCGGAGCCTTGGTAATTTCTCTCCGCCGCTTGTCAGAAGGCTCACCTACGGCGGGGCGAGAGGACGTGGGAGGAAGACACAAGTCGGAGGTGAGCGATCGGAGGCGGAACTCGAGAAGCGCCGCCAAGGCAGGGTTGCAAGGGTGCACGATCTCCCGCACGCTGCTTAAAATCTGAGAAACGGAGACCTCGCCGCCTGCAGTAGAGCTACTAATTATGTCACGAACGATACGGTCCACCCAATCCGTTTCCGCCGCGGGATCACCGACGCAAACGGAAGCGTCGACGCCCGCAGCGGGCAGGGCAGGTCGGTCAGCCTCAGGCGCGAAGAGAGGCAAGCCGGAGAAGCCGCAAAGAGGGAGCGTAGCCGAAGGCAGGGAGTGCAAATTAGACGGCAACAAAGAGGGCGGCGGATCGAAGAGAAGGTCAGGCTCGGGGAGGAAGGTTGGGCTGGGGGCGGAACCTCGGCGAGGGAGTCGAGACGACGACGACGACGACTCGCCCTGCAGGTTGAGTTCGGAAGCGAGGCGCTTCCTCACCATCTTCTCGCCAGGCGGTGGAGAAGGAGTCGCAGTGGCCCAAGGGAGCTGGACGAATTATCAACGAAGAAGGTGGAAGCCATCAGAACATAAAACAAGGAGAAGTAGCTCTGCACAGCACAGCACGTCAGTGGAGGAGGCAGATCGAGCCAAATCACAAGAAGAGCATGCTGCTGCCGCTGCAGCAGTGCAGCTGCTGCCGCTGCAGTACTGAAAGGAAACAAACAGCAACGCCAACGTTAAAATGGCCATTGATTACATGGAGAAGAGGTGGGGCGAGCACTGTGCTGGGGTTCATGGGCTGATTGCCATAACGGCGGTTGGATTTGGACGGTGGCGTCTGGGGATTCCATCCTTGTTCATGGGCGGATTGCTACAAGGAGATAACGGCGAGGGGATTTGGACGTTGGCTTCTCGGATTCCGATTTCCATGCTGGGCATCTCTTCTCACTCGCAAGACACCAAAAGGACGCTTCCTCGTGCTTTTGATCGGTAGCACGGGGGGAAAATTCGATGGCTAAGCAGGGGAGGGACGAGACTTTCGAGGGTAATGGGAGACTTTTTTGCGTGCTCGGGCGAAGAGATTGGAGGACTGGTGGAGTAGATTGGTACAGGTCGTTTTAGCTTTTGACTTGGTAGGGGAAAAAGAGAAGAAACTGGATGCGGTGAGATACATGAAGGGACAGATGCGGTTTAAAATAATTATTTATTATTATTATTATTATTATTATTATTATTAAATGATAAATATCTATAATTTAGATTTGTTTAATTTGAAGATGATGACTTAACTCAGTTTCCTATTTATTATTAATAATTGTTATCTCACTTTTAAAATTTTTTATTATAGACATTGAAATCTTAAATCTTAAATTTTTTCCCAACAATTTACTAAAACATATACACAAAAATTTATATTTATCAAAAAGCACTTTATGATTTAATATTTATTAAAAGACGCAGTTAACGTGATATTCCTCTTCTACCTCTCCCGCCAACCTCTTCATTCTATTCGTTATTTTCCAAGACATTCAAATCATATTTGATAATATTGATGGCTCGGATGTTAACGACACCAATATTTTTCTCCCTACCTCCCTCTCTCTACGCATGCAAGCCTAATATTTTTTCTTAACTCTTCGATTGTAAAAATTTGGCGCTCTGTATAATTCACGAGATTGTCTCCCCATCGAAGTCTATGCAAGTATCTTTGTGTGTCCTTGAGAGGCGTTAAGGGTTTCCAACAAAATCCACACTAATCGACTCTCTGCACTGAAGGATTTGAGGTTTCCGTCAATACTTAATACTCTCTTTTCAGAATAGCACAAGAAAGTATTGCGGGTGTTTTAGGCTCTGCTTTACAATTATCCGCAAAGGTATCTATTATGGATATGTTCACCTTAGAAACTCATAGGACCTGACTAGATCAAAACAACATTGATGTTGGATATATTCAGAATAATGTGCATCTGGATTTGAAATTAAAGCTCAACCAGTTTGGATTTGGGTTTGGTTCTTAATAATTTTAATTTTTAAGAGATTGTATGTTTCAATTGATGTTTGGTAAAAAATCACATTAGAACAGTGTGTTGGTCACTTTAATATGTTTTTTTAGCATCCACAATGAAAGGAAAGCATCATAGATATGTTATTTTACATTATCGACATATAGCAATGATCAAACAATCCTCTTTTAGTCTTTTCTTGGGCATACAAGATATTTAGTATATCAATGGTATATTGGTCAATATATTTCAAAAATAGGATTCAACTTCTTAAAATTTTAGATTCTCAGGTACAACTTATAGTTATGAAATTTAAGCATGAAGTAGTAAGTAGTATAGTAAAATAAACCTTTAGATTCTCAGGTACAACTTCTAATTGTGAAATTTAATCACGAAGTAGTACGTAGTATCGTAAAATAAACCTTTAGGTTCTCAGGTACAACTTCTCAAACCTTTAGATATCATGGCCGATAAGGGTTTGATATGATCCCATATTAGGCCCAAAGTGGGTCTGATATGTTAGGCTTGATATTATCCCATATCTAGCTTTTTGTGTCGTAGATAATTAATCATTAAGTTTTCAAGTGTACAGGCTGTGTTTACCAAAAGAGACGTTTCTTTATTGCTTGGTATTGTGGACCGAGGTGCTTTGGTTCCAATCAATTCAATTAAAGCATCAAGTGACCTTTTTCTTGCTTACTGTTCCAATCAATTCAATTAAAGCATCAAGTGACCTTTTTCTTGCTTACTTCTCAGATAAAAAGAAGCTACCAGATCAAGATTGAGGTGTTGCTTAAATTTTATGCTAATAGACTTGAAGTAGATGATGATGTTTTATTATTTTACAAATTTTACATTATGTATATATTTATTTGTGTCTTATTTTCTTCTAGTATATATAAGGTCCCTTCAGGTCTTATAGATATATTAGATGATTTTGATAATCTTGTTAGATTCAACTGGATTGAAGTCATTCATCAATTATGATTTTATAATTACCTAAGATTGAGGATATATTTTCATCAACTCAGACATATCAGTCCAACACCAACCTATAGGATCTAGTGCATCGAACGAGGGGAGGGGGGGTGAATATCGACTCTTGTTCGTTCTTGCGTTCGTTGATCGTTCATTCGTCTTTTTATCAGAGTTGTTAGTAGCAGCAGAATAATAAAGTAAATGAACAAAACACAACAGACATGTGAGATTTTTACTTGGTTCCCAACCTCCCAGGGTCAGCACGTCTAAGGCCTAAGCATGAAAATCGCTCGTCCACTAGTGGTCTCCTTTTTGAAAGTTTTCCGGAGGCGGAGAAACCTGTTTTACAGTTTAGGTATTACAACCAAAAGTAAATAAAACAATTATTACAACTTGTAATTAAATCAAACCAAATGTATATGATTCCGACTGATCTAGAAGTCCAAAGCACAACCCACTCCTTGTGGAGCTTCCTTGGTCGCAAAACTTCTCATTCTCGCTTTTCTTTCACAAACACGAAGTAGTAGGATGATGAATAAGTGATCTGTGATGCACTGCTCGAAGTCCCTTATATAAGGGTCATATGGGCGCCTGAATAGCCATATGGGGGCCCCAAGGTCAACATTATCTGATCCACATTCACCGGGACTTATTGTCAAAGATAAGGTTTCTAGGTCCCGAACGCCTGGGAATTTCCTAGGTGCCTGAGTTGCTCCTAGGTGCCTAGGTTGAACCAAGTGCCTGGATCAACCTTCTAGGCACCTGGACCAGGCTGGTTTAGGCCACTATCTTCCATTTGCTAATGTTTACTCTCCAATATTGCTTCCAGTTCTAGATTCCTGCAAAACAAGGCATACACCAAACAAACAAACAACCTAAGCATTAGTTCTGTAAGTCTAACTAATCTACTAGGTTTTGCTTGGAGTCAAACCACCAAGGCTTTACCATCCAAGGTCTATCCTTAGGATTTCACTACCCAGGGTTTATGTTCCTAGGATTTCTCACTGCCTAGCTCTACTCACTAGGACTTTTACCACCTAGCTTCACTCACTAAGACCTAGCTATACTTACCAAGATTTAGTGCCCAACCTGTGGTCAGATCTTATTGTCTAACTTCAATCACCAATACTTCCACTACCTTACTTCACTCACTAGGATCCAACTTCACTCATCAGGATTTTGTGCCCAACCCGTGGTCAGGTCTTAGTGCCCAGCTTCATTCACCAGGTCTTCGTTGTTCAACCCTCGGTCATGACTTTGTGCCTAATCTTGCATATCAGGATATACTGTCTAGTCCTTTGACTAAGACTTCTTGGATAGTTATTTGATCCTGACTAGACTTCTCTCTTCCAAACATCAAGTCCTGTTTGGATTACCCTTGGTTAAACTGACTAGACGTTGGTATATTGTCAAACATCGAAATCCTAGAGGATGATTGCTCTGATCTAATATTTTCTGCACCAATAATCTCTTTCTTTTAATGTTTCACAATAATCTTAAGTTAGGTAATGGTCTAAGGGGGTTTGGGTCAAAACTAGGAGATTTTCAATGTAGCTAACTTAAGGTTCTCTCCCCCCTTTGATATACATTAAAATAAACCAATAATAAGTACAAGTCTTGTACCAACAATGTGATTTTTGAAAATACTTAGAGTTTTTTTGAGATAAAGTATTGTTTTCAAAAATCATTTTATGTACTTTAAGAAAATAAGCTATGTACTTTTTGTTTTAAAAACATTGCTTAGCATAACATATTATGAAAATCTTCTTTTTAAAACGTTCTTTTAATTTATATATCATTTTGCAAGAACAAATTTGAGAGAATTTTGAAAAATATAATAGATCTCTTAGTTTGAATTCCCCCTCAATCTAATATAATCTTAAGACACTTTGTTAACCATAAGGAAAACCTTCCTATATGTCTAAGAGAGTTTCTGAAAAAAAGAATAAATTATTTTCAACAACTTTTTCAAAATATTTTAAAAACTAAGGAGTTTTTAGAATGTTTTGAAAGACTAATTTTAAAAGAATTTTTAAAAATTATAATAGTTTTTTTAAATTTGAATTCCCCCTAAGACTATCATAATCGTAGGAATCCTTGTTGACCACCAGGAAATCTTACTATGTGTCTAAGGGTTTGACCCAAACCAAAAGAATAAAGTATTTTTCAACATATATAATAATCTAGAGTAGTTTTTCAAAGACTAAGTGTGTTCTGATCAGGACTCTTCCTAAGTCTGACACAATCTTTGAAATCCTTATTGACCACAAGCAAAGCTTTCTGTATGTCTTAGGGTTTATCCCAAAATCACAAGAGCAATAAAGTATATTCTCCAAAATATTTTTCAAAAATAATTTTTTAAAATGATTTTTGAAGGAACATTTTTCAAAATAATTTTTGAGAACAATATTTGACAGCTATTTTCAAAAGATAATTTTTTAAGCTAACTTTTAAAATTATAAGAAATATTTTTTAAAGATATAATAATTTTTAAACACGTTTTTGAAAGCATATTTTTCAAATTGATTTTTGAAAGCTTAGTTTTCAAAGTATATTTCAAAGACAAATTAAAAAATCCCTTTAAAAAAACTTCCCCTTAACCTGACATCTCCTGGTTACCCTTGTTAACTACAAGAGACTCAACCTAAGTGTCTAAGACACTTTAGTGTTGACCTAGAGAGTTTGTGTCTAAGTGTAGGTCAATCAATTTTTAAAAATGTATAAGTTTTTGAAAATTATTTATAAGTACACATATTTAGGTATGAAATCTATTAAAACATTATTATGTTACATCACTATTTTGAAAATACATTTTTGGAAAATATTCTAAGTATTTTTTTAAAACATTTTCAAATCATTTATTAGTCAATTAGTCCTTATCATCTCACCCAATCTAGATATTGTAGTACAATCAAGCATACTAATCTTATGGGTGTTGTGACATGTTGGTTAATTTTTCCCAATTTCTTGTTGTAGATTGTTAGATCTTGAGTTAGATTCAAGTTTGACCATTGGTTAGTTAAACATACATTTCAATAATTGGCTTCTAGGCTATGGCGAGGCTCAGAGGCCTTCTTGGGTATCAGAACAACGACCACTTCCAGACTAAACTTTTTAAAGAAATTATATATTTAACATTCCTATTGAAAACCCCGGTCTAACTAGTCTAGGATCTGATGATGTAGCTCAGCTAGTTTCACTTAGCTAAGTTGAACAAGTTGGTTACTCCTTACACTTCTTGATTTCCTAGTCTAAGTTTCCCTAACATATTTGATAGATTGCGTGCGTTGCTAGGGGGGGTGAATAGCACTTTTTCGTCGTTTTCTCTACAAAGATGTTAGCGCAATACAAACAAAAATATATGAAAATAAAAGAACAATGCTAACTCAGAGGGGTTTTACTTGGTATCCACCCGAACGGGTGACTAATCCAAGGATCCACGCGGTTGCACACTCTCCATTATGAAACCCTCCTTCAAAGGTGGAGAAACCTTTACAAAGAATGTCTTCTTGCTCTTTACAAGTTGCGATGAGGAACGAGAGGAAGATCTGATCACACGGGGCACGAATAGCACTTTGGTACAGTGTAAAACCGTACCGTTCACGTGCGAAAAAGTCCCCTTTTTATAAGAGAACAGGACAACTTCGTAAGCTGTCCAGACCCGTACCAGTCGACTGCCCCAGGGGCAGTCGACTGGCCTAGCAATAAATGCCAGCCAACGGCTAGTTTTGGGGGGTTACCAGTCGACTGTCCCAGGGCAGTCGACTGGTCCGAGGCTGAAAACTCTCTGTGAGTTTTGGCAGTCGACTACCCTCTAGCTAGTCGACTGCCCAGCCTCTAAACATACTTACAATCACTACAAACACTCTCCTTCACGTATGCCTTCAGGTATGCTCCCTTGGCATGCCCCTTGAAGTCTTCTTCCTCTGGCTATCGTCCCTCGGATGCGCACATAAGCCTTCCTTGGCTTGCCTCCATGCCACCCTTCACGTGTGCCCTTGAAGTCCACTTCTCGGCTTGCCCTTGGAGCTCTCGTCCCTCGGATATGTTCTCCATGTGTGATTCTCCAAGTCCTGCAAACTCAATCACACATATCAAATACAACACAACACCCTAACCTTAAACATATTGGCACACACACATCAAAACCATGATCTTCCCAATCATTCTTGGGCAGATTACCTCAACAATTTCTCCCTTTTTGATGTGTGGCAATATGTTTAATTTAGGGAATAAATAATAACCAGTCAACAACAGCAAATAGCAATTGAAAAATAAGACATAGTAAAACCTTAGAGGAAACTCCCCCTTAACCCATATCTTCTCCCATTTTTCAATTCTTATCATAAACCAAAATTAAACTATAAGTTAGGTTGCAAACCTAACTTAACAACAAGCAACAACAATTAAAAATATAAGACATATCAAAACCTAAGAGGTAACCTCTCCCTTAACCTATGCCTTCATCCATTTTTAATTTTTCATCATACTCCAAGATTTAAGCTAAACATCTAACTTAAATCACCCATTTTAAGCTAAAAATCTAACTTAACCACCCATTCCCCCCCCCTTTGACACTATCAAAATGATTGCCCCAAGCAAACTTAACCCATGACATCAAATGGGAGAATTTTGGATTTCTGAAAAAAATCAGAACCTGAAATCAGCCGTGCCAGTCGACTGCTCTGTCAGTTTGATTTTTCAGCTTCTGAGATAAATTTCAGAAACCTCCAATTAATTCCAGAAAATTTCAAAAATTGTAAAAATTTACAGGCATGTTTCTTGTAAGATACTTTATCAGGGAAAAATATCATTTCATGAAAAATTTCAAACATGCTTGAGTTTTGACTAAAGTTCAAAATTCTTGAAAACCACTAAGTTTGTATCAAAATCTCAACCTAGTTTTGAAATCATATGTCTTCTAAGCTTATGACACAACATATAAGACATGAAATGGTTTTCAAATGTTTAAAATGTCCAACCATGATCTTTGGGCAAAATGTCCATTAATTAAACACATGTCTTCCCCATGGTTGATCTATTTTCAATAATTTTGATACATTTAATGATTCAACACTATGCCACAAGCACAAGTGAACCAATTGTATCATCCTAATGGATCAAGCACCACCTTCTTAATCTATTACCCCAAGGTTCATCCTAGACTTCTATAAAACACATACCAAGGTCCCTTCTTAAGGATGTAAACTCCGATTCGGAAAGAGGCTTGGTAAAAATGTTAGCAATGTTTGATTTTGACTCAAAGTCTATGTCACCCCTTGCCACATGGTCCCTAATGAAGTGATGCTTCACTTCAATGTGTTTTGTTCTAGAATGGTGAACCGGATTCTTAGTCAAATTAATTGTACTTACATTATCACACAAGACTTTAACCTTGGAATAATGTAACTCATAATCCTCTAAAGTGTGCATGATCCAAAGTAGTTGGGATACACAACCACCCATTGCCACATATTCGGCCTTCGTTGTTGATAGGGCAACGCATGGTTGTTTCCTACTACTCCAACTAACTAAAGAAGACCCAAGAAATTGACATCCTCCACTAGTACTCTTCCTATCTAGTTTACACCCCGCATAGTCCAGTCGGCGTATCCAATAAGATCAGCATTTGGGGTTCTAGGATACCACAACCCGACATTGAGAGTACCTTTAACATACCTTAGGATCCTCTTTACTACCACCAAATGGGACTTTTTGGGACACGATTGGTACCTTGCACACATACCTACCGCAAATAGTATATCGGGTTTACTAGCGGTTAGGTACAGTAGACTACCAATCATGCTTTATATTGTTTTGAGTCTACCATTTTCCCTTCAACATCACTATCTATTTTCACATTTGTTCCTATAGGGGTAGATGCTACCTTAGCATTTTCTAAGTCAAATTTCTTTAGCATTTTCCTAGCATACTTAGTTTGAAATACATGTGTCCCTTCATTAGTTTGCTTAACTTGAAGACCTAGAAAGAAAGTTAACTCTTCTACAAGACTCATCTCAAATTCATCTTCCATACACTTGATGAAGTCTTGTAGGAAGTCATTATTTGTGGACCCAAAGATGATATCATCTACATAAACTTGGGCCACAAATATGTCCTTATCCTTAGATTTTAGGAACAAAGTTGGATCAATTGTTCCTCTCCTAAAACCCTTAGACACTAGAAATGAAGAAAGCCTTTCATACCAAACCCGGGGATCTTGTTTCAATCCATACAAGGCTTTTCTTAATTTGTAAACATGTCTAGGATAGTTTGGGTCTTCAAACCCGGGGGGTTGTTCTACATAGACCTCTTCCTTAATGACCCCATTAAGGAATGCCGACTTCACATCCATTTGATGAAATGTGAATCCCATGTGAGCGGCAAAGGCTAGTAGAATTCTAAGGGACTCTAATCTAGCTACGGGGGCATAGGTCTCATCATAGTCTAGTCCCTCAACTTGGTTAAACCCCCTAGCTACCAATCTAGCCTTGTTCCTAGTAATCTTACCTTGGTCATCTAGCTTGTTCCTAAAGACCCATCTAGTGGTGACAATGGTGCAATCATTGGGTCTAGGAACCAACTCCCAAACTTCACTTCTTTCGAATTGATTTAGCTCTTCTTGCATGGCTAAGACCTAATCCACATCACCCAATGCCTCATCAATAGATTTAGGTTCTAATTGAGAGATCAAGGCAATTTGACTACTTTGATCCCTAAAGTATGACCTAATCCTTACCCCTTGAGTGACATCTCCCACTATTTGGTCAATTGGGTGATCTTGGTGATGTCTCAAGGGGCTAGAGGTTATAGGTTCATTGACTACATGATCCTCATCCTCTAGGGTACTTCTCCCTCCCCCTTGATTATTGCCCTCTAAATGTAAGTCTTGGATTCATTGGGCAAGGGGTTGAATTTCTTCTATGTCCTTATCAATTGAGGCTTTCCTAGGGTAAGTATTGATAGATTCATCAAAATCAACATTTGAGGACTCCTCAATTACCTTTGTCCTTTTGTTGTAAACTCTATAACCCCTACTAGTGGATGAGTAACCAACTAAAATTCCCTCATCCGCTTTTGATTCAAATTTCCTTAGGTCATCCTTGGTATTTAGAATATAGACCTTACATCCAAAGACCCTAAAGTAATGGACTTGTGGAATTCTCCCATTCCACAACTCAAAAGGGGTTTTACCTAAGAACCTATGTACTAAGACCTGATTTTGAATGTAACAAGCGGTATTTACTGCTTCGGCCCAAAAATAGCTAGGAAGGGAATATGCATTAAGCATAGTCCTAGCGGCTTCTTGTAGGGTTTTATTTCTCCTCTCTACTATCCCATTTTGTTGAGGAGTCTTTGGGCATGAAAACTCATGCTTGTACCCATTTTCTACACAAAATTGTGAGAAGTTTGAGTTTTGGAACTCCCCACCATGGTCACTCCTAATTCGGTTAATTTTGAGATGTTTTTCATTTTCAACCCTCTTACTAAAACCTATAAAAATCTCTAAGGTATTATCCTTATGTTTCAAAAAGAATACCCAAGTGAATCTAGAAAAGTCATCTACTATTACCAAACAATATTTACTCCCTACTAGTGAGGGAGTACTATGGCAATCAAAAAGATCAATATGTAATAACTCTAAAGGCAAAGTAGTACTAGTTAAGGTTTTACCTTTGTGTGATGATTTTACTTGCTTACCCTCTTGGCATGTATCACACATTTTGGTCTTCTCATACTTGATCATAGGGAGCCCCTTCACCAACTCCTCCTTTGCCACTCTTGCAATGCTCCTCATGTTGATGTGCCCAAGTCTTCAGTGCCACAACCACCCTTCTTCTTCTTTAGACATGAGACACTTAGGCAAATTGTTAGAAGCATAAGAAAGATTAAGATAATAAAGGTTAGCCTCCCTATACCCTTCTAGCATGACATTTTCCGATCCATTTTGTTTAATTAGACATTTCTTAGAAAGAAACTCTACCCTATAGCCCGCATTACACAATTAAATTAAATTTCATATCTTTAATTAAAAGTACTTTGTGGATAGAGATTGTAGGAGATACCTTAATGGTGCCCCTACCAATTATTTTGAGTTCCCCACTATTTCCAAAGGAAACCATCCCTTCTCTTAGGTAGCTTATAGTGGTGAACTTGCTCACATCTCCGGTCATATGTCTTGAGCACCCACTATCTACTATCCACATGTTTGAGACCTCCTTCACCTTCACCTATACAACATGGAAAACACACACTTTTGATACCGAAATCTTAGATCCACAAGAATCAATTAAATACTTCTTTGGTACCCAAGCCTTCTTTCCCTTAACCCCTTGTCTCCTAGATGCACCATTTCTACCCATAAGTGAGACAAAAGCTACCTCCTTGGTCTTTGGTCTATATCCTAACCCGGCCTTGTTATAAACGGCTCTTTGACTGTTAATTATCATGTCTAGGTTGCTAGAGCCCACTTGAAATTTTCTAAGTGCCTTGGTGAGGTCCTCTACCTTTTTCCTTAGCTCCTTATTTTCATTTTCAAAGCATGTATCATGTGACATGGTAGAAAAAGCATGCAAGTCTTCCTTAAGTTTTGTAGATTCTACACTAAGCATGGCAATTTCATCCTTTAAGTCCTTAATTTTTCTCCTAGCTCTAGCTAAATCCATGTTCGTACTAGAAATAATCTTAACCAAAGTAGAAGAGGGTAAGCTATATACTTCACTTACCGATGCCTCGGATTCGGATGATGATGATGATGAGCCGCTTTCTTCTTCAGTACATGAGCTTCTCTCATCGTCCGATGACTCCATGTGGTCCACTCCCATAAGCGCAATGTGAGACACTTGCTCCTCTTCCTCCTCCGAGGATGATGGATCATCCCAAGTAGCCTTGAGGTTGGTGGCACTCTTCTCCTTTCCCTTTGATCTCTTCTTGTCACCTCTCTTCTTTTCTTTCTTCTTTTCTTCTCTTCTCTTTAGTTAGGGACACTCATTCTTCATGTGTCCCTCTTGGTGGCAGTTGTAACAGATGATGTCTTTTGCCTTGCTCTTATTCTTGGATCCTTTCCTAGCATAAGATTTGTTAGAAAAGCTTATAAAAGCCCTACGCATTTTTTTTTACCATGAAGGCCTCTTGGTCGCTATCCATAGAGGCACTAGACTCCTCCGAGTCGGATGATGAGGAGTAGATCACCTTCTTCTTCTCCTTCTTCCTTTACTTCTCCTTTTCTGCAACGAAAGCTACACCTTTCTCTTTGGAAGAAACATTAGCTTGCTCATGTAATTCAAACTCGCAAAATAAATCATCTAACTTGACTATTGACAAGTCCCTTGATACTTTGTAGGCATCAACCATTGATGCCCACAATGTTGTTCTCGGGAAGGATTGTAGAACGTACCTTACGAGATCCCAATTTTCCACTTTCTCTCCAAACACAAGCAGTTCGTTGATAATCTCCTTTACCCTTCCATGCAATTGGCTAATCGTCTCGTTGGTCTTCATGGAAAGCGACTGTAGTTGGGCAACGAGTAGATCCTTCTTTGCCCTTCTTGACTTGTTGGACCCTTCATTGAGTTCAACGAGTTTCTCCTATAATTCTTTGGCGCTCTTGAACGTCCCCACCTTGTTGAGTTGTTCTTTCGAGAGTCCGCACTGAAGCGTGGTGGTGGCCTTTGCGTTGGCTTGCACCTTCCTCATGACTTCCTTCATCCATGTTCTCATTGGTAGTGGCTCTCCTCTTTCGTCGACGGGTGCATAAAATCCATCTGCAACACTTATCCAGTTTTCAATATCATTCATCAAGTAATATTGCATTCTACCTTTCCAGTAGGCGAAGTCGTTCCCGTCGAAGAATAGAGGCCTTGCAGTGCTGTAACCCTCTTGAAACGCCATTTTCTTGTACTCCGGTCGACGGTGAGTTCTCCCGAAGCGAACCGGCTCTGATACCAATTGATAGATCGTGTGCGTTGCTAAAGGGTGGGTGAATAGCACTTTTTCATCATTTTCTCTACAAAGATGTTAGCACAATACAAACATAAATATATGAAAACAAAAGAACAATGCTAACTCAGAGTGTTTTTACATGGTATCCACCCGAACGGGTGACTAATCCAAGAATCCACGCGGTTGCACACTCTCCACTATGAAACCCTCCTTCAAAGGTGGAGAAACCTTTACAAAGAACGTCTTCTTCCTCTTTACAAGTTGCGATGAGGAACGAGAGGAAGATCTGATCACACGGGGCATGAACAACACTTCGATACAGTGTAAAACTGTACCGTTCATGTGCAGAAAAGTCCCCTTTTTATAAGAGAATAGGACAACTTCGCAAGCTGTCCAAACTCGCACCAGTCGACTGCCCCTGGGGCAGTCGACTGGCCTAGAAATAAATGCCAGCCAACGGCTAGTTTTGGGGGGTTACTAGTCGATTGCCCCCAGGGCAGTCGACTGGTCCGAGGCTGAAAACTCTCTGTGAGTTTTGGTAGTCTACTACTGATAATAACAATTTGTTAATCAATTTAGGCTCTTAAATCCATGTTTTGATTCCTTTTTATATGCTTAAGTTTGCATTTACACTAGGTTCCATGAGTTATTGCTATTTTTGGCTTTGGATGCATTTCTTTCTATATTTGAGTATTTTGGCATTAAATTTGAATATAATTTTATAGGCTCCGAATGATCATGGACCTAGATCAGATTGGATCGAACTTGAGTCAGACTTGGCTTCAATCAAGAGGATCAAGATAGATAAATGTGGGTCATCCAATCAAGAAACGGGGAGATCTGAGCCATCTATCAGCTTCTGATCAATCCGAGCTCAAGATAGAGTTAATCAAGACCATAGGTCAAGATCTAAAGTTTTGGTCCAAATCAGAAGTCATCCAGCCGTTGGATCAAGCTCAAGAGGAGTCTAAGCCATTCATTCAAAAGGAAGGATAATCTGAGCCATCCGTTGCATATTTGATCGATCCAAGCTGAGGAGAAGTAGATCCTGACCATTGATGGAGATCTAGAAGGTTTCGACTCAATCCGAGATGATCTGACCATTGGATGAAGCGAGGATGATCACAACCGTTCATTTTGAATTGGAATTAATTAAATCAGAGAACTTCCCTCTCCCGAGGGGGTCGTCACGTAGTTTCTTCTCTGTTCTTCATGTTCTTCATCGTTCTCTTCTCCGTTTCTTCGCGCGACCACATCAGATTTGAGCTCTGTTCAAGTTTCCGAATCATCAAGGGAGATTTCAGTGAAGTTTGCAAGCAATCGCATCTCTGGAAGCTCAGGTGAGGGTTTCACCGAGAGCTTGCTTCATCCGACCAATTCCTGCTTGATCACCAATCTTCATCAATCTGAGCATTCAGAGGGGTTCTCTAAAGTGTTCTGAGGGTTCCTGAGCTGCAAACGCCATCCAACTTAGCAAGGAGGAAGAGATCGGAGGAGGTTTCAGATCGCGCAACCAAGTTGAAGCTTAACTGCTCACGGAAGTCGAATCTCTGCTGATTTGTCGAGCTAGAGGGTTTCTAGCTAGTTCTTGTGTGACGGCAAGAAGGATCTTGGGTTAAAGGGATGATCTGATGTCAATTTTTTGTTAACATTCATTTCTGAATTCTATTTCCTTTGTTGTTCAGTTTGTATCAGTTTCCATTACAGCATCTGATCGGTCTATTTATTGATCAAGAAAGCATCTGATCGGTCTGTCGACTGATTAGGTAAGCATCTGATCGGTCTGTTGATTGATCAGGAAGAGGTCTCAGCCTAATTATGTTTCAAACCTATTTCGTTCTCACTTTTCATTTCAATCCTGTTCCTTCAGTAATTTTTGTTTCAAACTTCACATTCCTGCAAATTAGCTACAGAGCTTTTATTTCCTACATTCAATATTAGTTTTTGAATTTTTAAACTCATAGTTTTGCAGTGAATAGATCAGTTTTCAATTAGGTTAAGTGTAGTTTCTGCAATCTCCTAATTAGTTTTTGTATTAGCTAAGTTTATTCTGTTTCAACTGTTATTTCATTCATATTAGCAAAAACCCTCATCTTACTTGAAAACCCAAAAGAAAATGACAAAATCTAGCTTGAATTAATCAATCTTAACTAGTCTTTAGAAAAATACGACTTGAGGCCCCTATACTACATTTATATTTGTGAGCTAAGGGTTTTCAATTTATAAATTCAAATTTGAGGCTCATCGTGACACTCGTTATTGGGACCATCAACTGCCCTCTGGTCAGTCGACTGCCTAGCCTCTAAACTTACTTACAATCATTCCAAACACTCTCCTTTACGTATGCCTTCAGGTATGCTCCCTTGGCTTGCCTCTTGAAGTCTTCTTCCTCTGACTATCGTCCCTCGGATGTGCACACAAGCATTCATTGGCTTGCCTTCATGCCACCCTTCACGTGTGCCCTTGAAGTCCACTTCCCGGCTTGCTCTTGGAGCTCTCGTCTCTCGGATATGTTCTCCATGTGTAATTCTCCAAGTCCTGCAAACTCAATCACACATATCAAATACAACACAACACCCTAACCTTAAACATATTGGTATACACACATCAAAACCATGATCTTCCCGATCATTCTTGGGCCGATTGCCTCAACAGTATTATCATCTCGTCCAACCCTAGTACTATGTTGGACAAGTATTAAATAATCTTTTACCTATCTAGCCTATATTAAGTAGAAAGTAAACTAGCATGAATGTGTGTGTGTCTATATATATATATATATATATATATATATATATATATATATAAAAGAAAATGTATGATCATGGCAGTTATGCATGTATCAATTAAGTCAAAACAATATAATTTAATTTCTAATAATACATCAAATTCTTGATTTGATATAAATCATATGAACTCGTAAATGTATCAATTCACTTTGACACATTTTTAATTATTATGTAAATTATTTTATTTTGTAAAATTGTATCAATTTTATAATTCAAGGTACTTAATTAAAACTTAGTTCATGAATTTTAAATTAACAAATTTTTGAGTTGTGGATTAACAGTTAGTTCTACTTTCTTGAATTTTGGTTTTCTAGAATTTCATATGTAATGTTTCATAATTAGATGATATATTATGATAATTATTTGAATGAATTTTTAAAGTTTGATTTAGTATTCCTGAGTTTTATCTTATTCAATTTAATTTGGATTTTCAGAATTAGTTAGTTCAAAAATGTTTAGATTTGATTAATTTTTTCAACTCTATCTTTTCAATTAATTCTAATATTTCTGATTCATTGATTAATTCTTTTAATTTTAAATTATTTTTAATATTTCTAATTTATTTGATATCTTATAATATTTTTAATTCAATTTACAAGATGATTGAGTTCAGAAATATTAATTAAGTTTTCTAAATTATCTGATAAGTTTTCAAAATTATTTAGAGAATTATCAATTAAGATTTTATGATTATCTTGAGAATTATTAATTAAAATTTTATCATTATCTTGAGAGTAATTAATTAAAATTCCATGATTATCTTGAGAGTTATTAATTAAAATTTTATCATTATCTTATGAATTATTAACTAAGATCTTATCATTATCTTGTGAATTATTAATAAAAATTAGAGAATTATTTTGAAATTTATCTAGTGAAATCAACTAATTATCTTTAGGATTATTTGAATTAGAATTAATATTTTGAGAATTATCTAAATTTAAGATATTAGAATTAATTTTCAAAATTACAATATTAATAGAAAAAAATTACAAAATTAATATTTAAGATTTTAATATTATTTAAATTTATTTTAAAGTCATTATCACCTTAACATGTAATATTTTTAATTTATTAAATAATCTACTTTACCAGAAAAATTAAAATATATTTTAGCATGTATAGGGGTATTTTTGGAAATAATTTTATCATGCATAT
Organism: Boesenbergia rotunda; assembly: GCA_024364735.1. NCBI lineage: Eukaryota > Viridiplantae > Streptophyta > Magnoliopsida > Zingiberales > Zingiberaceae > Boesenbergia > Boesenbergia rotunda. The sequence continues at coordinate 557,466 of JAGFNQ010004332.1, forward strand.
TTTTATAACAACTTTTAAAAGAACTACGATTGTAAAAAATCAGATTTGCCTAAATTGTAAACTCGCTAACCTTTTTCACAATTTTCTTCCTCTTTGGATATTGATTCTTGTAGTACCAAAACTTCTAGCATTTGAAGTACTAGATGTGACTCTTATCCCTCTAGGTTCCAGACATTGGTTCCTCTACTGTCGCTGGTGGTGACGTCTAAATCTTACGAGTAGAACACTTATTTTTGTAATGGTCTCTCTCCCTATACTTGAAGCAAATAATATGTAACTTGAAATTTGACATAAAGAAAATACCTTTTCACTCTTGTCCCCTTCAATCCGTGATCTTCTTGCTCCTTCAGCGGTTAGAACGATCAAAACCTCCCGCTCTAATACCAATTGCAGGATCTAGTGCATCGATAGAGGGGGGGGGGGAGGTAAATATCGACTCTCGTTCATTTTTGCATTTGTTGATTGTTCGTTCATCTTTCTATTAGAGTTGTTAGTAGTAGCGGAATAATAAAATAAATGAACAAAACAAAATAGACATGCAGGATTTTCACTTGGTTCCCCCCCAAAGGTCAGTATGTCTAAGGCCTGAGCATGAAAAGTGCCCTTCCACTAGTGGTCTCCTTTA
>JAGFNQ010004332.1:563183-706804 GCA_024364735.1 Boesenbergia rotunda
TTCGTAGGAAGGAGGAAGAGGAGCTCTGGAACCGCTACTATCCCGACAAAACGCAGGAAACTTGAGCAGGACAACTCGAGCGCCAACCCAAGAACTCACAGCAGGAGAAGATCGCACGCGCAAGAGGAAGAAGATGAGGGGCTTCGGCGCTAGGGCTTGGGAAGTAAGGGAAAGAGGGAGTTAATAGGTTGGTGGACCGATCCACCAACCAAAATTTAATGCGATTGAACGGATCACCGTTCGATCTAGGAGCGTCCTGACTGATCAGGCTCTAGCCTGATCGGTCTGGCTTGGTCCTGATCGGTCGGGCGACCGATTAGGCAAGCCTCTGATCGATCAAGAAGTGAACAGTAGGTTCGTGAGATTTTCTGTGACCCACCTGATCGGTCGGTGGACCGATCACCACAGGAGGCCAAATCGGTCTAGGGATCGATCCAGGCCAACACAAAAAGTTTTGACAATTTCTCGCGAAATAGCTGGATCGGTCGATTGGACCGATCAGGCCAATTCCTGATCGGTCTGTGGACCGATCAGGTATCAGAAATTTTCTGATACGAGTCTGAAACTTCAGTTTCAGACTTCCTATCGAGTTCCTATGTGATCAGATGGAAGATTTTTGATCTTGGAGGTGTTCCCTTGACTATAATTGACCCCTGACCAAGGATCAAAGGTCCTTATAGGTTTAGCAAATCAATTTACTCCAACCAAGTGGAGTCAAATGCAAACACAAACATCCATTCAATGTTTAACCATGTTTGTATCAAAATAAAATCTCCAATAAGTTTCCTTGATTGGAATGTCCAAGTATGATCATGGAGCCAAGTACACATATGTTATACATTGGTTTTTCCCATACTTGTCAACTTAATGATTATTATCTTGTCAACCTAATTCCTCAAGGGATGCATTAACATTTTGAGTAATTAGGTTGATCCTAACATCTCACCCTATTTCTAGCAAACAAAAACGTTTTGTTAAACCTTATAGTTTGTGTGAGATGTCCCCATGTTGCCCAATAATTGTTCCCAACAATTCGAATTGATCATGAAGGGTTTTGAATGCTTTTTCATCCTATGAAGCGCGACACATTCCCAATTCCCTTCGTAAGAAGCTAAACTCATTCTCGGGAAGTGGTTTAGTGAAAATGTCCGCTAGATTCGATTTTGACTCTACATGTGAGAGTACAATATCTCCTCTAGCAACATGATCTCTAATGAAGTGGTGACGCACTTCAATGTGCTTGGTTCTAGAATGATGGACTGGATTCTTGGTTAGGTTTATCGTGCTAATGTTGTCACACAACACTTGCACACCTTTGTAGCTTAATTCATAGTCCTCTAGTGTATGAATCATCCACAACAATTGTGATACACTCTCTCCCATGGCGATATATTCTGCCTCGGTCGTGGAGAGAGCAACACAATGTTACTTCTGACTTGACCAACTAACTAATGATGATCCTAAGAATTGGCAATCCCCACTCGTGCTCTTCCGATCCAACTTGTACCCAGCATAGTCGGAATCGGTGTAGCCAATTAGGTCAAATGATTCGGTACGGGGGTATCAAAGACCAACTCCAATTGTGCCCTTAAGGTATCTCAAAATTCTCTTAACAACAATTAAATGAGATTCCTTAGCACAAACTTGATACCTAGCGCACATACCCACAGCAAGTATATCAGGTCGACTGGCTGTGAGATATAGTAAACTACCTATCATGCTCCGATATTGAGTTAAGTCAACAAGTTTACCACTCTCATCATTGTCTAACCGCGTGTTTGTAGCCATGGGAGTGGTTACCTCTTTGGAATCACTCATGTTAAATTTTCGGAGCGTCTCTTGAGTGTACTGTGATTGGTGCACATGGATTCCATCACGAGTTTGCTTGATTTCAAGTCCAAGGAAGAAAGTCAACTCTCCCACTAGACTCATTTCAAATTTACTCTCCATGTGTCCAATAAATTCATTTAAATAGCCCTTATTATTTGAGCCACAAATTATGTCATCGACATACACTTGGGCTACAAATATATTATCACTATCTCTTTGTAGAAATAGTGTAGGGTCTATTTGTCCTCTTACAAAACCTTTTTCAATTAGAAATGTCGACAACCGCTCATACGACGCCCGGGGTGCTTGTTTAAGGCCGTAGAGCGCCTTCTTAAGCTTGAACACGTGGTTTGGGAATTCGGTACTCTCAAACCCCGGAGGTTGTTCGACATAGACCTCTTCTCTTATGAAACCATTTAGAAAGGCCGATTTGACATCTATTTGGTAGAGCTTGAACCTCGATGTGTTGCAAATGCAAGCATCAATCGGATGGACTCTAATCATGCCACGGAAGCATGGCTCTCATCGTAATCAAGGCCTTCAACTTGACTATAGCCTTTGGCTACTAAGCGTGCCTTGTTTCTTATGATTTCTCCCTTATGGTTCAATTTATTTTTGAAGACCCATTTGGTTCCAATAATGGTGGTTTTCTTAGGTCTAGAGACTAAGTCTCATACTTGACTTCTTTCAAATTGACCTAGTTCATCTTGCATGACAATGATCCAATCGGGGTCATTTAATGCTTCGTCAATTTTTCTAGGTTCAATTTCGGAAATTAGGGCAACTTCATTAGCCTCATTCCTAAAGAATGATCTAGTCCTAACCCCATGATGGATGTCTCCAACAATTTGGTCTTGGGGATGGCTAGAGGCTAACCTGGTTTGCCTTGGTGTTGGTGGTGCTTCTTGGATGGTTTCACTAGACACAAGCTCAGCCTCAGGATCCGGCTGATCTATGGGTTGTCTAGGCTCACCGTCATCAGACTCATCACCACCATCTACAACACTTGAACTTCCATCCAAACTTAGTTTCCTAAGTTCGAATTGAACTCCTTCGACATCTTCTGGTTGATCATTTGCTTTTGAAATTTCTTCAAAAACAACATCAGAAGACTCTTCAACTAATCTACACTTCTTGTTGTAGACTCGGTAAGCTTTGCTAACGAGGGAGTACCCGACCAGTATCCCTTCATCAGCTTTTGCTGTGAACTTCCTAAGATGGTCCTTGGTGTTTAGAATAAACACCTTACAACCAAACACCCTAAGATGTTTAACTGTAGGTGGTTTTCCAAACTAGAGTTCATGAGGAGTCTTCCCTAGAAATCTATGTATGAGGACTCGATTTTGCACGTAGCAAGCTGTGTTCATAGCTTCAACCCATAAGTAGCTCGGTAAGGAGTACTCATTGAGCATGCTTCGTGCGGCCTCTTGTAAGACCCGGTTCTTCCTCTCTATAACACCATTTTGTTGTGGTGTTCTAGGAGTGGAGAACTCGTGTCTATACCCTCTCTCTTGACAAAACTCTAAAAATCATTGATTTTGGAATTCGCCTCCATGATCACTTCTTATTGTTTTAATTGTTGATGATTTTTCATTTTCAACTCTTCTACCAAATGAAATAAAAACATCTAAGATTTGGTCCTTATATTTTAGAAAATAGGTCCATATATATCTAGTAAAATCATCAATTATCACAAAACAATATCTACTACCATTCAAGGATATAATAGTGCTACAATCAAACAAGTCCATGTGAAGTAAATCTAAAGCGGTAGAAGTACTTACAGTGCTTTTACCTTTATGTGCAGATTTTGTTTGCTTACCCATTTGACATGCATCACAATGTTTGTCTTTTTCATACTTGATGCTTGGTAAGCCAAGAACTAGTCCCTTGTTGGCCAATTTCCAGATATTCTTCATGTTCACGTGTGCTAGTCTCCGGTGCCACAGGGTGGGCTCATCTTCTCTTGACATGAAACACTTAACAAAAGCATTAGTAGCACTTTTAAAGGAAACTTGATAAATGTTATCTACTCTTGTTCCTACTAGTGCCGTGTCTAATGTGTCATGTTGTCTAACTAGATATTGACTTGATTGAAAATCAATTGTGTAACCCACATCACACAATTGACTGACACTTAGGAGATTAAATGTCATCCCTTTGACTAGAAGGACATTCTTAATCCTAAGACATTCGGATATTTGAATGTCTCCTATTCCTACAACCTTAAGACTACCATTGTTACCAAAGGAAACATTACCTCTACTTTTTCTTTGAATGGTAGTGAATAAGGATCTATCACTGGTCATATATTTGGAGCACCCACTATCAACGAACCAAGTTGATAGATGCTCCCCCTCAATCAAGACCTACACAATTTGAAAGATAGAAGATTTAGGTACTCAAATCTTGGACCTAAAGCACCTACTATACAAGACTTAGGCACCCATGCCTTGACTACTTTCCTTTGAACCCTAGGAGTCTTAAATGGTCTAACATTAGTCCTAGACATTAAGGAAACAAATGATGGTTCTTTAGGTCGGTAACCAATACCGGCCTTGTTGTAGACAGCCCTTTGTACATTTAAAATCATATCTAAAGTTTTTGAGCTTGTTGAGAATTTCTCAAGAACACTCTTGAGTCTCTCAACCTCACTCTTCAATGATTTGTTTTCATCTTCTAACATCTCTACATGTAAATCATCAACTTCCTCATCCCTAAAGGATTTCAATTGTTCAACTTCTACTTTCAATGATTTAATTTTTCCTTTTGACTTCTTTAACAATTCGGTTAAGCATGCAATAGTTCAATAACATTTATCCAATTCGGGAGAGATTACCTCTTCATCATCCGAAGATGATGAAGCCGCATTTGAGGAGTCCGTGGATTCATCACTGCTCTCTTCTCCTTCAATTGCCATGAGTGTCACATGCCGTGTACTCTTCTCCTCCTTCTCCTCTTCGGATGAACTAGAGGAGGATTCATCCCATGTGGCCTTCAAGGCCTTCTTCTTCTTCCTGGATTTATCCTCCTTCTTCTTGAGCTTTGGGCAGTCCTTCTTGAAGTGCCCTTTCTTGCTACACTTATAACAAGTAATATTGGACATATCAATTTTAACTTCACTAGGGTTACCTTTACCCTTGAAGTGCCGACTCTTCCTCATCATCCTTCTAACAAAGTTGGCCATCTCGGAGGAAGAAGACCCGCTGCCATCCTCCTCGGACTCGGATTCGGATGAAGATGAAGAGACATCCTTCTCCTTCTTCTTCTCTTTCTTCTTCTTGTTGGTCTTTTCCCCTGCAACTAAGGCAATCCCCTTCTCCTTGGGGCTTTTGTTAGCCATTTCATGAAGCTCCATTTCACAAAATAAATCATCTAATTTTACAATTGACAAATCCTTAGAAACCTTGTAGGCATCCACCATGGATGACCACAAGGCATTCCTTGGAAAAGCTTTTAACACATACCTCACAAGGTCGCGGTTCTCGACCTTTTCGTCAATGGAGTGGAGACCATTCAATACCTCTTTGAATCTACTATAAAGTTCGCTTACCGTTTCACTCTCCTTCATGGAGAGATATTGTAGTTGGTTGAGGAACAAGTCCCTCTTGGATATTCTCGAATCTCGGCTACCCTCATGGAGTTCAATGAGCTTATTCCACAAATCCTTTGCGCTTGTAAAGGGACCAACCTTGATTAGTTGGTCTTTGTTCATTCCACATTGCAAAGTCACCACCGCCTTCGCATCAGCTTCTCCTTTTCGTGTTTGCTCAGCCGACCACCGTGAAGACTCCAACTCTTTTCCCTCCACCTCTCTTGGAGGGGTGAAGCCTTCCTTCACGGAGAACCACATTCCGATGTCGGTCTTGAGGTAGTACTCCATGCGAGACCTCCAATACTGAAAATATGATCCATCGAAGAAGGGAGATCGAGTGGTGCTAAATCCTTCTCTCAAAGCCATTGTTGATAGCTCTCGGATGTTAAGCCGCTTAAACAGAGCCCCAAGCTCTGATACCACTTGTTGGAACTTGGATGGCTAAAGAGGGGAGGGGGTGAATATAGCCAGACACAAAAATCGCTTTCACTTTTGAGATTTCTCTGCAGTTAGGGTTAGTAGCACAGCGGAAGCAAAAACAAAACAGAGTATAACTGCAGAAATGAAAAGCAAACAAAAATGCTAACAATGATCGTTTACAAGGTTCGGGGATAACTTGCCCCTACTCCTTGGCGTGCCCTTAAGGTGGGCGATCCCTTGATCGTCGACAGATCAAGCCCCGGAAAATCCGGATATCAACTGAACCTCCTTCTTGCTGGAGAAACCTCTCCACAGCAGTTTCAACAAAGATATGAACTTAAGTACAATGAAACAGGGAGGCTTACTGAGCACTAGGCAGACGAAGAGGAACGCTTACAAGCGCAAACAACAACCCAACACAACCTCGGCAAGAGCCTTCACTCAGCTCTTCCTTGTTTGCCTGCTGATCGCCTTGTCACGAATCCTTCCAAGTGCTCAAGTCTCAGCAACACAGAATGCTCAAGAGTGTGCTTCAAAATCACAATCACTGAATGAATGTTCTCGCTAGAGCTCAAGAGTTGTAGCCAAAGAAGAGTTTTTTTCCATCGTCTTCTCCATCAGCTCTTAAGTCTTTGCTCAAAACCCAGGTCACAGGCGCCTCTGCAGCTCCCAGCTGCTCACCATCTTCTCTGCAACAACCTCAGCTACTTTTGACCTCATCTGGACTCACTGAACTCTCCAGCCAAGCCCAGGTCAGCTCGTCAGCTTCCAGCCATTGCCAACCCGCGCCATCCGTTGTAACCTGAGAAGAAGAAACGGACAAACCTGCTCCAAGGAAAGACTCCCATTAACCCTCCTTGAATGTTTGAATCCATCCCTGTCATCTACACACTTAGCAGGTCATTAGCACAGCAAATAAACAGAGAATCACATATCAGAGCAAGAATCAGTAGTGTATCAGTAGTAATCAGAATGCGATCAGAGCTCTGACAGCGCTTTTGAATTAAAGCTGTCAGCTACTGATCAGTCCCCAGACCGATCAGAGTGACTCCTGATCGGTCACCAGACCGATCAGGCTCCAGCCTGATCGGTCCCCAGTGAGAAATCAAAAATCGCGACTCCTTCGTGATTGATCACCAGACCGATCCTAAGTCATGGATTGATTTTCCAGCTTCACAGTCCAACCCTCCTGATTGGTCCCCAGACCGATCAGGGTGTGGCCTGATCGGACTGGTGACCGATCAGGCCACTCGCTGACCGATCAGGCTCCAGCCTCATCGGTTATAGTGAGAAGCTCACGACAATTGATCGTTCACCAGAACGATCTGAATAGTATCCCTGATCGGTCACCGGACCGATCAGGAGACGATTAGTAGGCTTCCAAACTCACTATATGCTCCCTGATTGGTCACCAGACCGATCAGGAGCCGATCAGTAGGGTTCCCAAACTCACTGTATGCTCCCTGATCGGTCACCAGACCGATCAAACATAGCTGGATCGGTCACCAGACCGATCCACGAGGGAACTTCGTGCCAACTTCCCTGATCGGTCACCAGACCGATCCAGGCAAGGTCAAATCTCCTCTAAGTCACGAGAACAAGCTTCCAGCCCTTCTCTGACTCGTTCTTAGTCCCCCGAACCAAGACTCCGTGCCCAGTTTCACTCATCGGGACTTCAACCTAGCCCTCCAGGCTAGGACCTGGCCCTCCAAGCCAGGATTTCATCCAACCTAGCCCTCCAGGCTAGGACCTGGCCCTCCGAGACAGGGTTTCATCCAACCTAGCCCTCCAGGCTAGGACCTGGCCCTTCAAGCCAGGATTTCATCCAACCTAGCTCTCCAAGCTAGGACCTGACCCTCCAAGCCAAGATTTCATCCAACCTAGCCCTCCAGGCTAGGACCTGGCCCTCCAAGCCAGGATTTCATCCAACCTAGCTTTCCAAGCTAGGATTTCATCCAACTCCGTGCCCAGTCCCCGACCAGGACTTAATGTCAATCATCTCATTAACCTAAACTAAAATCGGTGTCAACACCAAAACAACAATCAAGGTCAGACTGCTTCAACAAAATGATCTTAACCGTCGAAAAACATCCATAAAAACATCCCCAACTCTTCCAACGGGTAGGAAACGATGGTTCCAACGACTCTAAACAATAAATGTTAAATACGGTAACTAAAACCTGGCTACGAAAAATATTTTCCGAGAAACCTATGGGGGTTTCGGTAAATAGGTTAAGTTGTAAGGGTTAAAATGCTTAGTACATAACCCTAAGGGTCTAAAACAAAATTTTATCGTAAAACTAGGGACTAGCTTCGAGTTTGGCTAAAGTTAAGGGGTTAAGATGCTAAAGGACCTAACCCTAGGGACTTATTGTGGATTACCCCATTTTGGAGGGCTAAAATACAAAGTGACCTCCACATATAACCTTCTTTCCTCTTCTTCCTTCGTTCGCAGCCAACGCCCGACCGATCTCATCGTTCCTCTCCTCCTCACTGCATCCGCCACCTCTCCTCCTCTCGATCCATCTCCTCCTCGTGAAGCAGCCTAGCTAGCGAACCCAAGGTTGGCGATCTTCTCCCTTTTTCTCTGCATCACCCTACTTTCTCTCTAGATCTAGGGCAAGCAATTAGAGCCAGGAGGAGATGTTTGGTTTGCGCCGACGATTGAGCATTTCACCTTCGATCGGGTGAGTACTTAGATATGGAGTATTAGATTTTCTTGACCTTATGTGGGTGATAATCATTAGATCTATGGTAGATTCACGAGGGATCCTTCCCTTGGATTGTTTTCGGGCAAGTCTGAGCCAAGCCTTGGGGTCATCCATCGCCTGAGGTAAGGACTAGTTCTAGCAATTGGATTTCTTGAGGATGCTATCTACTAATTTGAAATTTTACAAGTGAATCTCTGATCGAGCAGTGTTTTCGAAAATGGACTTCTAATTGAGATTCTCTATTTTGGATTGTGATCTATTTTGGAATGGAATAGATAGGTTGTGTTGAGGTCCCTAGTTTTAATTTGGATAGATGATCTTGAGATTGATATGTTCTAGAGGATTTATTGGTTTTGACTTTTGAACTTATCTAACTTGAGTCTTGATTTTTGTTGGAGTTATACGGTTGGTTTATTAATAGAGTAATTGAATTGTTGTTGTGTCATTCCCCTAGAATCTGTGATTTGAATTAGAGTTCTTATTGATGGTTGGGATAACCGAGGTATGGCTTGGCGGGTTTCCTAAGCAACCACGGGGTCGAACATGAGAGACCTCTATATGTCTATGGACTAAAAATTTAATCCGAATAGAGACCCATCTCCCAAACGACCGTCTCGTCGTCGTATCAATTGATTCAAGTCACAACTTAGCCAAAACCAAAGGTAAGGCCTTGTAACTTTCTGAATCAATCGACCGCGGAAAAGACGACGAATAGATCGCCGGTTTTTGTGTTTATTATCGGGGTCCATGACACAATTAATTATCAATATTAATTAACAAATAATTAAACTATGTTAATTAACAAAAACACATGCAATAATAAGAATAATCAAAGCAAATAATAGAAACAAACAAGGAGCTAAAGAGAGGTATACCTCGTCTTTTACCTCGCAGTCTTCTACCGTATGACCCTCCCCTCTTGGACATCGTGTGAGAGACGAGCTACCATGACGCGGAGTCATCAAGGCTTGCCAAGATCACCGTCTTCTACCCTCTTCCAACCGCCAACCAAAACCCTTACACCTAGGGTTTAACCGCCGGCCACCTCCTCACCTTCAATTGCGCCGCCGACCACACCAAGCCCGTTGATCGCCGACCACAAGGGAGCTAAGATGAGGATGATTAGGAAGAAGAAGAAGAAAGAAGCTCCTTCTTCCTCCGAAAAACCCACTGAAAACCCTAGCTCCTTCTTCTTCAAACTCGTCGGCGCCAAACAAGGAAAGTCCTTGTTGTTGGATCGAGAAACACGATAGAGGGGGGGGGGGGGTAAATATCGTGAAAACTTTTTCGGATAAGAAAGAGAAAACGCAGCGGAATTAAAACACACAAAGAACACAAGTAATTTTACTTGGTTCGGAGTCGCGGTCGGCTCCTACTCCAAGGCCCACGGTCCTTGACCGTTTACTGCGGGCAATTCTATATTTGCGCAAAGGTTTACAGATTTAATACAAGAATACTGCAGTAAGTAAATGAATTACACTTTTCGTTCCCGACGCCCTGATGTGGATCGTACTCCAGAGCAGAGGGTCGTCGTCGGCGCTGGAATGTCGAGAACGGAGTTTGCCGGAGCAGAGCGCTTGAACGAAAAGCATGGAGGCGTTGGAAAAAGTGTTGTTGAAGCCTTAGGGGTCGAGCCCCTTTTATAGTGCTCCTGGGGGCGCCTGGGACGTCGGGGGCGCCTGACACGTGCCTTCAGATCCGAGAACCTCTATCCGAAGCTTGGTCAGCGCTTATCCCCTTCGAATCAACTCTGGAGCTGACTAGGGCGCCCGGGACCTCCCGGGCACCCAGCTTGACTGGGTCCCCTGGCTTCGTGGCTGATTTTGCTTCGACTCATCTTTGGCCTTGACCTTGGGTGCTCGGGACCTCCCAGGCGCCTAGCCTAGTGTTGATTCGAAGCGCTTCTTGCTTTACTGCTGTTTGGCTTTGACCTTGGGCGCCCGGGACCTCCCGGGCACCTAGCCCAGGTGCCTGCCCCTCTCGTTTGGGGCGTTCTGAGCTGCAGAAACACCTTCCTTTGGTCCCTGCATCCAATGTTAGTTCCACAACAAACAAGGCAAGAATATTAGATCATTTTTTTTTACTGCCGTAGCTGTCTTGGTTCTGACTTTGGGTCTCGCAAATGGAACCCCAGGTCGAACCGACGTCTACTGTTCCCTCGACGGGAAACGCGTCCTCACCTACTCCTCTCAGGGGAATTTACCTTTTGCCAACCGGCTCCTCCGGTTGGACTTTTGCCCAGCAGCCCTTCGCCAGGTCTTCAATGCCTAGCAGGCCTTCGCTAGGTGCCTAGTAGCCCTTCGCCAGGTCTTCGATGCCTAGCAGCCCTTCGCCAAGTGCCTTAGCAGTCCTTCGCCAGGTCTTAGATGCCTAGTAGTCCTTCGCCAGGTGCCTAGCAGTCCTTCGGCAGTGTTAGAGTTTCGACGCCTAGCAGTCCTTCGCTAGTTGCCCAGCTGCCCTTCGCCAGGACTTCTTTCTGTACACTCAGTGAACACATTAGACCAAAATAACATCTTAACTCTTGAACCCTTTGCCATTATCAAAACCCAGGTTTGACTTAGGTGCTGCCTGCACCAACAATCTCCCCCTTTTTGATTTATGGCAACTCGGTTCAAAAAGTTAAGTTAAACAAAAAGCAGGTAAGTAAGTAACTTAAATTTTATTTCCTCCCCCAGGAAGAAATCTCCCCCTAAGTTTTTCAAAAGTCCGTGGGGTTTTTTGAAAAAATTTCTAAGTCTTAACGTGAAGTGTTTTTCAAGTTTTCAATACTTAGAAAATTTTCAAGAACATGTTTTTAAGTTAGAAAAGCATTTTCAAAATATTTTGAGTCGGTAAATTTTCAGGGGAATTAGACTTTTACATTTAGAAAATTTTTGACCAACCAAAGATTTGGAATAAGTACTTGGAATAAGTCTTTGAAAGCTAGAAAGTGTAAGTACTTAAAAAAAATTTCTGACAGTTTAAGAAAGCAGTTTAAGTACTTAGAAAATTTTTCAAACACTGAATTTATGACTTAGAAAAATTTCAGAAAATTTTCCAGAATAAGTGCTTAGAATAATTTTTGAAAGCAAGTAAAATGAACTTAAGTAGTTAAAGAGCTTTGCTTTTTGAAAAACAGGAGATAAATGTTTTTGAAAAAAGATTTAATTTTGGAGAAAAAAATTTAAAAGTTTTGAAAATTTCTCTCCTTTCCAATCTCTCCCCCTTTGCCATATATCAAAAAAAATATAGCAAAAAAATAGCATTGAAATTGAGTAATTAAGGTGAAATGATGTACTGAACCAATTCTAAATTTAAACATGACCAAATCAATTTGAATTTCTGCTTTCGGGTCATGTCTAACCCAATTAGCTATTTACTAACTGTTATAAATAGTAGCTTTCGCTAGGGTTAGTCAAGTTAAGTGTTCTGATCAAGTTAGATTTTCTAAGCTTGACACTTAACTTGATTACTGTTGATTGGTATTTAGTGCCCCAATTACTGCAGATGCACAGACTTAAGCATCTTGAATCAAGGCAAAGACCTAAGCATCTCAACCCATTCTAGGTGATCAATCAAAAGTACCCTAAGGTGCTTGTAAGATGCTGGCTTCTAGATCTATAGGTGCATGCAGTTCTAGGGTTAGGGTCTAGGATAAGTCCATTTTGCGAAAAAGCCCTAGTTTTGAAGGGGGTAATTTTATAAAAAAAACTAAGTCGGAAAAATCATTTTAAATAACAAAATGAAACAATTGATTTTGTAGAAAATAAGACATTTTTGAAAAAAAAAATAATTAGAGCATTCCTATTCTACTAAGCATAACCCTAACTGCCTTCTTAGTAAGCTGAACTGAGACTTAGGTAGGGGTTTGGTGAATATGTCAGCTAGGTTGGATTTTGAGTCTACATGCTTAAGGACTATCTCACTCCTGGCTACATGATCTCTTATGAATTGGTGTTTGACTTCTATGTGTTTAGTTCTAGAGTGTTGGATTGGATTCTTAGTTAGATTAATTGAACTTATATTATCAATGTAGACCTGAGTTTGGGTATAGTTAAGTTGGAAGTCTTTAAGAGTGTGCATCATCCATAGGAGTTGTGCTACACATTCTCCCAAAGCAACATACTCAGCTTCAGTTGTGGATAGAGCTACACAGTGTTGTTTTCTGCTACACCAACTTATTAGACTATTTTCTAAAAGTTAGCAGCTTCCACTTGTACTCTTTCTATCTAGTTTACAACCAGCATAGTCAGAATCCGAGTATCCTGACAAGTCAAAAGTTGAGGTCCTAGGATACCAAATCCCTACATTTAGGGTGCCCTTAATGTATCTTAGTATTCTTTTTAGGATTGCTAAGTGTGTTTCCTTAGCACAAGTTTGGTATCTAGCACACATTCCTACAGCGAAAAGGATATCAAGTCTGCTGGCTGTAAGGTACAGTAGACTTCCAATCATACTCCTATATAATTTAAGGTCTACAGATTTACCATCAGGGTCACTATCTATTTTTACATTTGTGGCCATAGGGGTACTTATGCTTTTGGAGTTGTCCATTTTGAATTTCTTTATTAACTCCTTAGCATATTTGGATTGATGGACATAATTTCCATCCCTAGTTTGCTTAATTTGTAACCCTAGAAAGAAGTTGAGCTCACCAACTAAGCTCATTTCGAATTCATTTTCTATTATTTTAACAAATTCTTTTAAGAAATTTGAGTTGGTGGATCCAAAGATTATATCATCAACGTAGATTTGGGCAATAAAGATCTTTTTTTCTAAGGTCTTAATGAATAGGGTTGAGTCAATTTGTCCCTGGTTAAATTCCTTAGAAATGAAGTAGGTTGATAGACGTTCATACCGTGCCCTAGGTGCTTGTTTTAGTCCATATAGTGCCTTATTGAGTTTGTAAACATGGTCAGGTTTTTCTAAGTCCTCAAAATCGGGAGGTTGTCCTACATAGACTTCTTCCTTAATAAATCCATTTAGAAAAGCTGACTTCACATCCATTTAGTAGAGTTTAAATCCTTTATGGGATGCAAAGGCTAACAACATCCTAATGGACTCAAGTCTAGCTACTGGGGCATAGGTTTCGTCATAGTCTAACCCTTCGACTTGACTGAATCCTTTGGCTACTAAGCGGGCTTTATTTCTCACTATTTCTCCTTGATCATTTAGCTTATTCCTAAAAACCCAATTAGTATCAATAATGGATTTGCCCTCAGGTTTAGGTACTAGTTCTCAGACTTGGTTCCTCTCAAACTGGGCTAACTATTCTTGCATCACTATGATCCAATCAAGATCAGGTAAGGCTTCCTCTATAATCTTAGGTTCAATTTTTGAAATCAGTGCAATCTGACTAAGGTTTCTATAGGAGGATCTAGTTCTGACTCCTAAGGTTAGATCACCCACAATTTGATCAGTTGGGTGACTGAGTCTGGGTTTCTTAGTTTTTCTAGAACTTGGTTCAGCCTCAGGTCCAGCTGGTCGGTTTGGTTCAGTATTTGGTTCAACTACTTGGGTTGGTTCAATTATTGGTTCAATTGACTCAATAGTTGGTTCAATTGTTAGTTCATTTAGGGGTTCAATTAATGGTTCAACAATTGGTTCATTATCTTCGTGATCAATATTTGATGAATTTATATCTAGATTATCAGATTTTGAATTAATTTCTTCATCAAATATTAGATTGGTTGTTTCCTCAATTTTGTTAGTTTGTTTGTTGTAAACCCTATATGCCCTACTTGTTGTTGAATATCCTAAGAAGACCCCTAGGGTTGACTTAGACTGGAATTTACCTAGATAGTCCTTGGTGTTTAGGATATGGACTTTGCACCCAAAGACCCTTAGGTAATGTAGGTTTGGAAGTCTATGGTAGTATAATTCATAGGGTGTTTTATTATGTCATTTGTTAATTAGGACCCTATTTTGGATATAGCAAGCCGTACTAATTGCTTCTGCCCAAAATTGGTTAGCTAGGTTGAATTCATTGAGCATAGCCCTAGTGGCTTCCTGTAGGGTTCTATTTTTCCGTTCTACTATCCCATTTTGTTGGGGGGTTCTAGGACACGAAAATTCATGTATATACCCGTTTATCTTACAAAACTCCTCGAATCATTGATTTTCAAACTCTCCCCCGTGATCACTCCTAAGTCTTTTGATTTTGGTATCGTTTTGATTTTCAATTAATTTACAAAAATTACTAAATAGGTTTAGAGTTTCATCTTTGGTCTTTAGGAACCTAACCCAGGTAAACCTAGAGTAATCATCTATAATTACTAAGCAGTACCGGTTTCCGCTTAGTGACTTGGCTCCATGTCAATCAAATAGGTCAAGGTACAGGAGCTCAAGTGTAGTTTGAGTTAGATCTGATTGAATTAGTTTGTGATTAGACCTGGTTTGTTTACCTTGATAGCATAATTTACATATTAAGTTTTTATGGTTCTTAATTTTAGGTATACCTTTAATTAGGCCAAGTTGGGTGATTTTTGAAATTAATCTCAGATTAGTGTGACCTAATCTCCTATGCCAGAGGTTTGATTCTTCTAACTAAGTTAACATGCATTTAGGTACTAAGGGTAGATTTATAGTGTAAACATTATTTTTCCTAGAGCCCTTAAGCATGATTTCTGAGTCTTGCAAGTTTCTAATCAGGCAGTTAGAGTTGGTAAAGGTAACTACATAGCCAATATCACACAATTGACTTATGCTAAGCAAGTTAAATTTAAAATCTTCAACTAAAAGCACCTTTTTAATAACAAAGTCAGATTTGAGTTCAATGTTACCTGACCCAATGACTTTGAGTGTAACATTATTGTCAAATGCTACTGAGCCTAGGTTCTTGAACTTGAGTTTGGTGAATTTCAATTTATCCCCAGTAATGTGTCTGGAGCACCCGCTATCCAACATCTATTGGTCCAAATCTTTATGTTCCTACACATAAAGAGTTTTGTTGACTTGGATCCAATTAGAATTAAAGATAGCTTGAATTGATTTTCACAACCTAGTCTGTCTCACCCAATCTAGAGTTATCAATCACGTTAACCTTATGAATTTTTGTGAGACAGGTTTTAATAGAAGTATTTAGAAAGACCATGATTAATTTTGAAAAGTTAAATTAATTTTGAAAACAATTAGTTTTGAATTTATTTTGAAAAAGAATATTTGAATCTAAGATTAACTGAAAATTTATGTTAGATTCGAATTTGACAAAGAGTAAACTGAATTTGAATTTCAAAAATTGGCGAGGCACAAGGCCTTCTTTGGCCGTAGCCTTATTGGATCATCAACCCTTTCCTTGACAAAGCCTTTTAGTGAAATGTCATTTTCAAGGTTACTTTTTGAGAAATTATGGTCTAACTGGCTTGGGTCTTGGATCGGTAGCTTCGGCTAGTTTCACCAGTCTAAAGAGACCAAGGAGTGTATACTTGACCTTATTAGAAAAGGCTTCCCTAACGTACTATCATCTCACCGCCACCCAATACTATGTTGTTCAAATTTCAGTTAATTGGTTTAGTCCTTAGTCTAATCAGTCCTAGGTCTAAGCATGGTAAATTGTAGAAAATAAATAGACAAGCAATCATGCAATTTAAAGGAAGAAAAGAAATTCATTTAACTATACAAATGGTTTTTAAGTTGGCTCCCCATGGACTATAGCCACGGTAATGATTAGGCAAGATATGAATCTTGTCCTTGGGAATCCAATACTGATTTGGTCCAACTTGGTTGCTCAGGCAAAGTTTGGGTACCCATGCCTAAACTTTTGGTCTAGCCTGATTCAGTACAGCATAATACGACCTTTGTCTAGCTTTGGTTCGATACCCTAATCCGGATCGATTTAGAACTGGCTTCTGTTTTCCAAGGATCATGTCAAGACCCTTGGAACCCGATGTGAATCGTTCCAAAGCTGCTCTAAGGTCCTTGACTTGAGTTTTCAAGGAGGAATACTCTTTCTCAAGTTTTTCAACTTGAGTAGAGGTTTCTTCTTGAACCTTCTCAGTTAAGGATCTAGAGTCAGCTCCCTCTTTCAGGAGTTTTACTTCCTGTCGGATGGATTCGACTCGGATTTTGGCTTTCACCATGTCGCGAGATAGATAAGCAATTAACTCTGATAATTGAACTCTAGAAAATCCACTTACAGTGATTTTGTCGTCCTCTGAAAATATGAGCTTTCTGTCCTCCGGCTCCGATTCTGATTCGGTCTCGATTTCTTCCGAAGCTGTCAGGACGAGCAAGTTCGATTGTGGGGCCTCTTCTTCTTCTTCGGAGGAAGACTCGTCCCATGTTGCTTGAAGGGCCTTCTTCCTTCTTGTCTTCTTTGCCTCCTTCAGATTGGGGCATTCCGTCTTGTAGTGACCCTTCTTTTTGCATTCGTAGCAGGTCACATTTGGTTTGGACTTTTCATTTGAAGGTTCAATTGGCACTTCCTTTCTTCGACTGGTTTTCCTTCTGTTGGTCTGATTTTTCAGCTCCTTATAGTAGTCCTGGGCTAACCGAACCAGCTTGGGTCGATCTCCTTCGCTGTCTTCTGAGTCTGAGTCTGAGTCAGACTCGGGTGCAGGTTGAGGCTTCTTCTTGGTCATCTTTCCAGTTTTACCTGCAACAAAAGCAATGCCTTTCTCGGCCAGGGTGCAGTTAGTCTGCTCATGTAATTCAAGTTAAGAGTATACCTGATCAGGTCACGATTTTCTATCTTGTGACCGATTGTATGTAGACCGGTCATCAACTCTTGTATTCTAGCGTGGAGCTGGGCTGTTGACTCGCCATCGTTCATTTTGATAGTGTAGAGTTTGTTTAGCAGTAGGTCTCTCTTGCTTATTCGAGTGTTGGAGGTTCCTTCATGCAACTCAATTAACTTACCTCAAAGTTCCTATGCACTGTTGAATGGTCCCACCTGGTTCAGCTCTTCTTTGGTTAGACCACATTGATGTGTCTGGGTAGCTTTAGCATCGGCCTCGATCTTCCTTTTCAGCGAGGCGTCCCATTCGGTGTAAAATTGTTGCAGTCCTTCAGAGTTTTTCGGGATTTCCAGTCCAAATTGGATAATTATCCACATGTCCACCTGAGTTTTCAGGTGGACTTCCATCTGACTCTTCCAGTAGGAGAAGTCCTCCCCACTGAAGAGTGGTGGTCTAGCTGTATTGAATCCCTCTTGCATGGCCATTAGAGATTACTGAAATGAAACAAAGACAAAAAAAACTGTCCCAAGACTTGGTCTTGGATTAGCAATGCAGGAAGATGATATTTAAAAGAAATTATCGAGTGGTGTTGCACCAACCTCGATTAACGATAAAAGTTCGATCGAAAAAGAATAAATTTTTTTTGTAAAAATCTGAAAAATTCCCAAATTGGTGGTTGCACTAATTTGAGCTACCCCGCTCTGATACCACTTGTTGGATCGAGAAACACGATAGAGGGGGGGGGGGGGGGTAAATATCGTGAAATCTTTTTCGGATAAGAAAGAGAAAATGCAGCGGAATTAAAACACACAAAGAACACAAGTAATTTTACTTGGTTCGGAGTCGCGGTCGGCTCCTACTCCAAGGCACACGGTCCTTGACCGTTTACTACGGGCAATTCTATATTTGCGCAAAGGTTTACATATTTAATACAAGAATAGTGCAGTAAGTAAATGAATTACACTTTTCGTTCTTGACGCCCTGATGCGGATCATACTTCGGAGCAGAGGGTCATCGTCGGTGCTGGAATGTCGAGAACGGAGTTTGCCGGAGCAGAGCGCTTAAACGAAAAGCTTGGAGGCGTTGGAAAAAGTGTTGTTGAAGCCTTAGGGGTCGAGCCCCTTTTATAGTACTCCTGGGGGCTCCTGGGACATCGGGGGCGCCTGACACGTGCCTTCGAATCCGAGAACCTCTATCCGAAGCTTGGTTAGCGCTTATCCCCTTCGAATCGGCTCTGGAGCTGACTGGGCGCCCGGGACCTCCTGGGTGCCTAGCTTGATTGGGTCCGCTGGCTTCATGGCTGATTTTGCTTCGACTCATCTTTGGCCTTGACCTTGGGCGCCCGGGATCTCCCGGGCGCCTAGCTTAGTGTTGATTCGAAGCGCTTCTTGCTTTACTGTTGTTTGGCTTTGACCTTGGGCACCCGGGACCTCCCGGGCGCTTAGCCCAGGTGCCTGCCCCTCTCCTTTGGGGCGTTCTGAGCTGCAGAAACACATTCCTTTAGTCCTTGCATCCAAGGTTAGTTCCACAACAAACAAGGCAAAAATATTAGATCATTTTTTTACAGCCGTAGCTGTCTTGGTTCTGACTTTGGGTCTCCCGAATGGAACCCTAGGTCGAACCGACGTGTACTGTTCCCTCGACGGGGAACGCGTCCTCACCTACTCCTCTCAGGAGAATTTACCTTTTGCCAACCGGCTCCTCCGGTTGGACTTTTGCCCAGCAGCCCTTCGCCAGGTCTTCAATGCCTAGCAGCCCTTCGCCAGGTCTTCGATGCCTAGCAGCCCTTCGCCAGGTGCCTTAGCAATCCTTTGCCAGGTCTTAGATGCCTAGCAGTCCTTCGCCATGTGCCTAGCAGTCCTTCGCCAGGTCTTAGTGTTTCGACGCCTAGCAGTCCTTTGCTAGTTGCCCAGCTGCCCTTCGCCAGGACTTCTTTCTGTACACTCAGTGAACACATTAGACCAAAATAACATCTTAAGTCTTGAACCCTTTGCCATTATCAAAACCCAGGTTTGACTTAGGTTCTGCCTGCACCAACACTTGTTTTCCCGGCCGTCGACCGCCTCTCCTCCTTGCTCATAGCTTTCGCACGCAAAGGAAGAGGATGTGGAGAAGAAAGAAGAAGAGACTGGAGAAGGAGAAGGAGAAGAAACAAACAAGTTTCTTCTCCTCCTCACCGCCGTCGCCGTAACCCTTCAAGATCACCGCCGGCCAGCCTTCTCCCTTTGCTTTCTCTCCTCGCCGAGCACTCCAAGATCTGGTTGAAGCTTTACGCCAAAGAGGAGGACCTGATGGAGCTGTGAACCGAAGAAGATCACCTTCTTCTTCCTCCCCTATTGTCGGCGCAAGCAAAACCATAGGGGAGAGAGAGTAGGGTTTTTGGGGTTTTGGCTTGTGTTGTTATATGATCAAACTATGGATTAATTCTCCTTGTTTTCATGACTCCTATGGGGTATATATAGGGCTATGGTAGGGACCATGAGGAGGAGTTGGGTCTTGGCCCACTAATGGATCCAAATCTGATCCATTAATGGAGATCCATTCCACTCAAGGATCCCCATTGAACTTCCTCACCAACCCCCATATTTTCATATGGGCTCCACTTATTATGAGTCATTCATCTCCCCGTGTTTAAGATATCGAATGCCAGATGATTAATTTAAATTACTGACAAATTTAATTAATCATCCTCTTGATCCTTGACTAGTACCACTCAACCTTTTCATCATGTTGAACCATAGTCCACTTGCAAGATTTAACATGATAAACCTTATGAGCTCAACAAGGGGGCATCATCATCCCGACTCACCAGGACATAGATTCCCTCAATAATCAATGACACACCATGTAGATAATATTATTTTCCAACTTACCGAGCCTATCGATCCAGCAGAATAGATCTCGTCCATTGGTAAATCAATGAAATAATAATTAAATACACGTGCCCGTTATTATTTCGGGATTTAGAGATTGTACTCCATAATATAAAACCAAGGTCTAATCCAATTTTTGAAGTCAGTATAAAATTGGATGGCCTCTCTTTTGGTTCTACTCAATGCACACAATGTCCACTAATGTAATTCTATGGTTAAGACAAACCACACCTAATTACACTATAACCATCCCGATGGTTTGTCCAATTCCATCTCGGCTGTGAGCCTCTTATTTATACTTCTGCAATGAACTGATAACATGATCTTCTGTGTGTCACCATGCACCATATTATCTATAATGCAAAGTATGAGACATTTTATGCATATACTAATATAAATTGGCAACGTGTGATTTTGCGATTTTCTTTCAAAATGTAGATGTTCTCAACCAAAAGTAAGACTTTTAGTATACATGCTAACACTTATATGGTTCACTATGGGTGGATTTAGAGTTGGCAGCACCTTGGTTGTGCTTGTCGTGAGTTCCCTTTGGAGATGATGGACTTTGAAGCTTGAAGTGTAAATGGGAGTTTAATTAGATTCTATAAGTAATGTTTTGGTATTTGTATGAACCGGTGTTCTTCCCCTACCGTGAACCTTTGGTGTTCTACTTGGAAGGGATTGGGCATGGAAGTGGCTCTTGGGTTCACAATCCAACATTCCAATTTGAATGGTGTTGTTCTTGAATTAAAACAATTGAGATCATGAGCCACCATAATGTGTTGGGTGAGCTGTTGGTTGGGTTATGGATTAGGTTTGATTTGAGATTTAAACCTAATAACCTAAAATTGATAATTTAGGTTCAAAAACCTAACATGAATCTAATCTTGGTAGCTTTGGGATAATTAAGGGCTAATCATTTAATTATGATTAATTAAATGATACAAGATAATTAGGACGATTCTAATTAATTAAGGTAGTCCGTTTAGCTAAGTATGACATGTTATTATAGCTAAATATTATTCCTTTGATACAGGACACTGATTAGATTTATTATTGCTGATTATTGGATGGAAGGTTCCCTACGTATACGGATTCTTCTATTAGAGGCGGTACTTCTTGCTTGTCTCTTTGGAACTGCTTTATCTTATGCATGTCTATTTTATTGATTGCAGTAGGTTATATTACCTTAAATCTGCTCCTGTTATTTTCCTACTTGATACTTACTGCTTGATCTTTGAGATTCATTCTATACTTGTGTCTATATAGTCTTGTGGCTTGGCCTTCTTACTCTGTATGGTACATACATGTGTAGGTGTACATAGGAGTAGTGGTATATTGCATTATACCTGACATTGATTGACTGTTAGATATATTTTGCATCGATATACCTTATTATATGATTTCTAGGTCATGATACATGATTTATACCTATGCATATCATATTGAGGTATAGATAAGGACTTGGTGGGTGTTGTATGTCTTAGTGTCATGCACCATCCTAGCATTGTTACATGCTGATGATCATCGGCTCCTTATTAATCTAAGCCCATCGCCAGTCACATTAGGATATGCACACACATCTACTCAGGATTAGTGATTACCAGCGAGTGCGTGCATTTGCCTTGTATTGCTCCACTCGACCGCTTTTGGATAGTGGTTCCAGAGTGTGGTAGCATCAGGGATCCCTTCTCGTCCCGGAGACACGAGGAGATGAGAACGAGACTCCCCCATTGTTTGGGGTAGGAGGGAGTCCTCCGCCACATCCTATTCACTCGGTCACTCCGAAGCAGTGACACAAGGTGCATACAGTTGTCACAACCCTACCTACTTACCCGTTCATTTATGATTAGTGATGGTGGCTAGACTGGTGTCAGCGATAACACCATGTACATATGATATGATACTTTGTGAATTTACTTGTGCTTGCTGCATTTAATTGCTGCATATGTTTGACATGCACATACAGAAGACATGTATACTTTGGATTGTGTATTGTACTAGTTCTATAGGGGTTGATTGCACCACCCTGCAGGATAGATGGATTCTGGTATATATATATAGCATTTATGTTATGAATATTCTTATTCTCCTACGAGACTATATCTTGTTGTTTCTTTATATCTTGTTTATCTATTTATATCGCTATGTATGTCTATCTCTATACCCGCAGAGTCTGCTTGGACTCACCACCGTTCACCCTATTTTTATTTTTAGGTTGATGTCCGCCAGGAGAGCCCGATTGCATGTCCCATGCCGTGACGACTTCTATTTTTAGTTTTCTGCTTTATTTATGGATTTTTAGCATGTTATATTCCACACTCTGTACTAGTTTGTTCGTGAAATTATATTTGCGTGGTGTTTTGCATAGATTGTACTTTTGAGTCCTTTGTTTTTTTTATTTACAAGGGGTATCCAGGCTTGTGCCCAACTAATCCGCTTGGCTGACCGGCCCTGCCCCACAGCCTTCAACGAGAGTCCCCACCGGTCAACGAGGGTAAATCGCGGGATGGAGACACGTGGCGACTTCACCACTAATGTTATTGATACCCGATGGCCCAACCACGCAGCAGCCTATGACGATTTCTTCCGTCAGCATACTACGCGCTCTACCAGGGAGGAGTCGAACCCGGGAAGTGACGGATCACCCAAGTGAGCCATTACCAATCGTGTCATGCTCGCAGGGGCTGAGTCCTTTGTTAGACTTTATGCGATGTGGTTTTGCTGCCCGCCTGCCCAGATGATAGCTCAGGTAAGTCCTTATTTGATTTATATCATGGATACATTTTATTCATGTTTTCGTCTGGGATTGACCGATTTATTTTTATTTGAGGCTAGAGGTCATATATATTACGTGGGTGGTTGTATGAATGTTCCAAATTGTCCGTCGTACATGGAAGATATTATCCGATTGTATATTGGACCAACAGCTTCCCTCCTGGGTGTGACAATAATAAAAAGAAAAGAAAATTGAACCAGCGGGCCGAACCGGCAATCCCCAGGTTTTTGGGCCCTCGAACTATAATCGACCGACTGAACCGTGTCAACAAGCATGAGCTAGGTCCGAGCCAGTTCGGCCTGGGTCACCCCTACTGCCACAACGTGTGGAAAAAATTAATTCATCTTGGTAAAAAAAACTATATATAAAGCACTTTTATATTTCAAAAATCTCTACAAACTTAGTCAAAATTACTCAATCTTCATCAAAATCATTTTAACATGGTGAAATTCGCTGTAAATTTTTTGTGACAATCACTAATTAACTGCTACAACGTTATAACAACCAAATAATATTGTTACAATAGTTTGAAGTTGAATTTGATCATGTAGAAGTGATCAAGTTAGTAAAGGTTTTTTATATAAAATTACTTCATATAAATAAATTTTTAACAAATTGAGTTTATTTATTTTTCCATGTTATAACAGCTACAACATAGTTACTTAAATAGCATTAGAACATAGGTATGATCGTATGAAAATCGGCTTTTTACCAAAGGGCGTATCCAAGAATTGGTATTTACCAAAAGACGTACTATGGTTTCATTGTTACCAAAGGGCGCACCTATTTTAGTGAACTTCCTCTTATACCCCTCCTGCCAAATACTGCATGTCTTTCTCTTTCTCTTTCTCATTCTCATTCTCATTCTCAGTCTCAGTAACGAATTCCGAAACAATTGAATAAGCTTTTTCAGACTTTTAATTTTAAAATAATATATTATGAAATCGGCTAAAAAAGTAAGGTAAAGAAATAAAAAATATTTCAGTTAAAAAAATATCTCTTCCAACGTGATTGCAAAAATATAAAGAGATGATTTTTTATATTTGATTAATATAAATTAATATATTAAATAATATTTAATAAATATATTAATATAAAAACCTATCAAAACACGTAATTTCATATTCAAACGCAGGGTCTAAAATCGCGCTAAGAGGGCCTGAATACATTTGTATTCAGGCCCACCCTTGGGCTTGAATACAAATGTATTCAGACCCTCCTAGGGCCTGAACACAGATGTGTTCAGGCCCTAGGAGTTGATTTTATCAAGTTGATTTTTATCAACTTGATTCTACATTTATTTCTATATAAATGACAGTGAAACTTGATAAAAATTAATTTTTATAAAAATTAATTCCTTACAGATTCTGTATCAACTTGATTTTAAAAAACTATCAGTGAGTTTATAAATTATGTTGCAATAGGAGATTTTTAGGTCTATCAGTGGGTTTTCCACCAAAATCCACTGATGGACCTAGGATATTTGGATTTCGCAAAACTCAATATCAATAGTTAGAGTTGAGCTAGGAGATGATATTTTTGGTGTCCAAACTTCTAATGATTATAAATTATGTTGTAATAGGAGTTTTTTAGGTCTATCAGTGGGTTTTCACCAAAACCCACTGATGGACCTAGGATATTTTGGATTTCTCAAAACCCAATATCAATAGTTAGAGTTTAGCTAAGAGATGATATTTTTGGTGTCCAAACTTTTAATGATTATAAATTATATTGCAATAGGAGTTTTTTAGGTCTATCAGTGGTTTTCACCAAAACTCATTGATGTTCTCATACTGTATCAGTTGGCACAGAACGACGCAGCAACAATGTAGAATCATAACTTGTTTTAGTAAATCATCCTTATATCTTTAATTTTTTTGATCAATATATATTATTATCTCTCTTAATTATTTTTTATATTTATTAATTTTACAAAACTATGCAGGCCCTGAAATCTTTGATTTCAGGCCTGAGTAGGGCCTGAAGTCAAAGATTTCAGGCCCTGAGCAGGGCCTGAAATCGACTGGTTTTAGGTCCTGCGTCGGCCTGAAATCATGTGTTATGATAGATTTTTTTACATAAGCCTGAAACGTAAAGAAACATCTCTTTATATTTCTAAAATCACAATAAAAATCGCTGAAAAAAACTACCTTACGTGAGCTCAGAAATAAGAAACATCTCTTTTACAAAGTTATCACAATATTGAATTCAGAAATATTTTCTGAACAAGGGGCTCTCATCATTTTACAAGAGGTGTTAATTTGATTTTTTTTATAATATCAATCTAATACTTCTATTAATTTAAAACATCATTTTTATGTTTTACTTTGAAACAACGTCATTTTTATGTCTTTCTCAGCGATTTTTATTGTGATTTCAGAAATATAAAAAGATGTTTCTTTACGTTTTAGACTTACGTAAAAAAATCTATCATAACACATGATTTCAGACCAACACAAGACCTGAAATCAAAGATTTCAGGCCCTGCATGGTTTTGTAAAATTAATAAATATAAAAAAAATAATTATATATTGATCAGTAAAATTAAAGATATAAGGATGATTTACTAAAACAAGCTATGATTCTACATTGTTACTGCATCGTTCTGTGTCAACTGATACGGTATGAGAACATGAGTGGGTTTTGGTGAAAACTCACTGATAGACCTAAAAAACTCCTATTGCAACATAATTTATAATCATTAAAAGTTTGGACACCAAAAATATCATCTCCTAACTAAACTCTGACTATTGATATTGAGTTTTGAGAAATCCAAATATTCTAGGTCCATCGTGGGTTTTGGTGAAAACCCACTGATAGACCTAAAAAACTCCTATTGCAATATAATTTATAATCATTAGAAGTTTGGACACCAAAAATATCATCTCCTAGTTCAACTCTAACTATTGATATTGGGTTTTGCGAAATCCAAATATCCTAGGTCCATCAGTGGGTTTTGGTGAAAACCCACTGATAAACCTAAAAATCTCCTATTACAACATAATTTATAAACCCACTGATAGTTTTTTAAAATCAAGTTGATACAGAATCTGTAAGGAATTAATTTTTATAAAAATTAATTTTTATCAAGTTTCACTGTCATTTATATAGAAATAAATATAGAATCAAAATCAACTTGATAAAATAAACTCCTAGGGCCTGAACATATCTGTGTTCAGGCCCTACGAGGGCCTGAATACATATGTATTCAGGCCCTCTTAGAGCGATTTTAGACCCTGCGTTTGAATATAAAATTACATGTTTTGATAGGTTTTTTTATATATTAATATATTTATTAAATATTATTTAATATATTAATTTATATTAATCAAATATAAAGAATCATCTCTTTATATTTTTGCAATCACGTTAGAAGAGATATTTTTTTAACTGAAATATTTTTTATTTCTTTACCTTACTTTTTTAGCCGATTCATAATATATTATTTTAAAATTAAAAGTCTGAAAAAGCTTATTCAATTGTCTCGGAATTCGTTACTGAGAATGAGAAAGAGAAAGAGAAAGGCATGGAGTATTTGGCAGGAGGGGTATAAGAGGAAGTTCACTAAAATTGGTGCACCCTTTGATAACAATGAAACTATGATATGCCTTTTGGTAAATATCAATTCTTGGGTACACCTTTTGGTAAAAAGTCGTATGAAAATATGATGGAGTGCCCTTCGACTTATTTTGAAAAAATGTCATTTTGAGTGTACTTCACATAATTAGTGGCACCCTATTGATTTTTCCTCATATATTTTTTAATTAGTTGTACCTTAATATTTTTTGAAATAATGTTAAATGATTCCAAAACATTTCCAAATTTGACATCAAATATTTTTTTAATAATGTTTTTTCGAAATGTATTTTTCATTTAAAATTGTCTTTAAAAATGATTGCTCAAAAGTTATTTTTCATTTTTTTTAAAAAATGAATCTTTGAAAAATGGACTTTGAAAATTTTCTAAATATGATTTAAACATATTTTGAATTTTATTTTAATATATCTTGAAAACAAATTTCAAAAAATTATATTGAAAATGACTTTTGAAAATGCATCTAAAAATATTTTCAAAAAGGCTTTATAAAGTTTTTTTTCAAAAATAGCTTTAAAAGGCTTTGAAAATTGTTTAAAAAGTCTTCCAAAATGTTTTTGAAACAATTTTTGAAATGCCTCCAAATATGATTTTGAAACTTGAATTTAAAAAGTACTTTGAAAAGGTTTTTGGAAACTACTTTGAAATATTTTTTAAAATATTACTTTAAAAAAGTTTTTTATACTTTGAAAAATTCTGAAAAACTACTTTAA
The DNA here is from genome assembly GCA_024364735.1 of Boesenbergia rotunda. Lineage (NCBI taxonomy): Eukaryota > Viridiplantae > Streptophyta > Magnoliopsida > Zingiberales > Zingiberaceae > Boesenbergia > Boesenbergia rotunda. Next base: position 590,353 of record JAGFNQ010004332.1, read on the forward strand.
AAATATTTTGGAAATGTTTTCAAAATTATTTTTAAAAAATCTTTACAAAATTGCTTTTCAAATAGTTCGTTTTTAAGTGTCCTAAAATGTGTTGAAATTATTTTAAAATAGTTGTTTCTTAAATGGTTTTCAAATGGTCTTGAAAATATTCTTTAAAATGTGGTTTCAAGAGAGCATTTCAAAAATAATATTCAAATTATTTTAGAATTAAGTTGAAAATTTTTGAAATCAAAGATAAAATAGCTTTCAAAAAGGGGAAGTATTTTGGATTATTTAAAAGGGGGAGAGAATAAAGAATTTACATTAAAGTTCAAGATTCACTTCATTAGAATTTAGTAAGTGTTGTAAAAAAATTAAAATAATTGGTGCAATGACTAAGTGGAGTTCCTTAGGCCTCGGAGGTTAAGTGACAAGATCACGATTGAACCTGGGAAAATTAAAGATAGGCAACCTTCAAGATTTTAATTTTTTTAAATATATATCAAGGGAGGAAAATCAAATTTAAAAAACGTTCATTCATTATTGAGCAAAGGTCAAAAGAGTGCTCCTATTTTTTGGAATCATCAAAGTAACACCTTTTTTTTTTATCAAAAGGATGCCCACTTCACCAGCAACTTATGTACAATTATCCAATTGTCCTCTGGTATAATTTTCTCATTATTATCTCCCCCTTAAATACTGAATTGATTTGGCGGGTGACGCCTCGAAGATATAATTATCTAATGGAACGGATGGTACCCCTTGTGACACTCTATGGATGCAACATGGATACAACTCATACGACTGGGATAAATACAAACCATGCAAGATAATACAGCCACTATGGCTGGAATAAGTGCACCATCGAAAGATAATAAGAACTATATAAAATTGAAATCGACTAACTGTGTGCCAACACGACTTAACACCACAAGTACCAAAACTAAATATAAATACATTATAAGACTAAAATCCACACTCAAGTTAATTATTACATAAACACGTTTGGAAAATCAAAATGCAAGTAAAAGCAATAGCGGAATAAACTCTTGATATGACATGGGATTAGCGGACAAGATCTCCAAGCGACTCCATATATTCTCTACCTACTATCTAGAGAAAGAAAGCATACATGGGGTGGTGAGTCCAAATAACTCACCGGATAATAGATAAGAGATAGTGCATGATCAAATATGTAAGATCAAAATATACAATCTCACAGGTAAGAAATATGTACACAACCATAATTGACATAATAAATGCACATTTCAGAACTGGTCTAATAGGTAAAATACAATGATTGGTAATATTTGGGATCTGCAACACATCTACTCATAACCACATGCACAACATATGATAGCATGATTATGTATGACAATGTCAATCAAATGCAATAATCATATCTCGAATAAATGCAACATATCACACGCATATGCAATAAGTATCTCCATTATATATATATATATGTATGTATGTGCCACTCCTACACACCACTCCAGCTATCATGACATTTGTGTGACCGAGTGGGCAAGATTATGATAACTGCACACGACTCCAACTACTACTACATCTAAATGGCCGGTCGGACAGGATGCAGAGTAGTTATCTAGTTACATAACAAGGAGGTCACTGTTAGCACGCAACTCCTCTAGCATTATCCCGAATGGTTGAGTGGGCATTACAGGACAAGCTGCACTCATACTAGCTACCACAACCACTAAGAGGCCGAGTGGGCAGCGAATATGAATAAAGACTCTCTCAACCACAAGAGAGATTATACGTGTAGATTATATATATGTTTTATGCATTGATTGACGCACATTCACTTACATTTCATGAGCATGATATACTTTATCACACCCTATCTCTCTATAATTTCATTAATTTTATTATCTTTGTTTGGAGAATTGTAGTTTTCATTGATAGGATGTGACTTCGGAGCAAAAATAGAGCATTAGAGCAGCTTGGAAGAGAATTTAGCAAAGCATGACCATGCCTATCTTCCATAGGGCCATGAGGCATGGTCATGCCTTATTCACCAGGGCCATGTCTTCTTCACAGGGCCATGAGGCATGGCCATGCCTATTTCACTAGGCCCATGAGGCAGGGTCATGCTAGGGTCATGTCTACTTCACAAGGCCATGAAGCATGGTCATGTCTATTTCACCAAGGCCATGTCTACTTTACTAGGGCCAGGAGACACGGTCGTGTGTCTTCCCAGGAGCAAGACTACACCAACACATATGGTTGTGCCTCCTCTCTGTAGAAGAAAATGTCAGGGTCAAGCCTTATCCTAAAGGCTACCCACGAGCAGGCCATGCTAAAAGGCACGACCATATCTCATTTCAGTGAACTATACACGGGCAGGACATGCCTTTGAGTCATGATCGTGTCACCTTAAGAGAGACATACATGGTTATGTCATGCTTGAGAAGCACGACCGCATCTTCTTCCCATGGCGTGAATCGTAGTGGTCGTGCCTCTTTAGTGCTCAACGAAGAAATTATTGGAGTTGCAAGGTTGCAAACATAGTCCCACATTGAAAACACATGAGAATTATCATGATCTTATAAGAGAAAGATATCTATATTGGTATGAGGCTTTTTGGGGAGAGCCCAAGAGCAAAACCATGAGGACTTAGACCCAAAGTGGACAATATCATACCATTGTGGAGATATCTAAATTTCTTTGGGTCATAACAATTGGTATCAGAGTCCAGTCACTCTTCATCGAACTAATCACTGGAAGAAGCATGAGCTAGAGTTATAATGCAGATATAACCATATGGGTTAAACCTTGAGCAGAGGAAGTGTGGACTCCCATGTCTTGATCAAGAGACTAGATACTAGGTAGAGAAGTTCTAATTGGGGCTAGGTAATGACGTCCTAGTAGGTCGAGTGGACCGAGGGACAGAAAGTCCTATGGAGCAATGAAGTCCTAGTAGTTCAGGTGGACCGAGGGGCAGAAAATCATGGTGGGTCGAGGATCGGACAATAAACGAAAAGGCTTTCCACTTGAGAGGGGCTTGTGATCCTTTGCTTGAAAGGGGATTATTGGAGTTACAAGGTTACAAACATAATACCACATTGAAAATACATGAGAATGATCATCAACATATAAGAGAAAGATATCTCCATTGGTATAAAGCCTTTTGGGGAGAGCTCAAGAGCAAAACCAAGAGGGCTTAGGCCTATAGTGGACAATATCATACCATTGTGGAGATATCTAAATTCTTTTAGTTCTAACAGAAATTGTCCCGACACGCCTGTGTTCCTCGGACCAAATGGGGGTCCAAATGATGTCAAAATGGAACTAAATTTCTTCCACATGACCAGGATAAGCTAAAGAGCATGCCCATGTTAATTTCCTATTTTTTACAAAATATTACATGGCATGGCGACCTTTTAGGTACGGTCGTGTCGAATTCCAGACAACACTGTAAGCAAAAGTAAAATGATCATAACTTTTTGCTCAGTTGTAGTTATTGGTCATGCCACCCATCAAAATGAAGAGAACTTCAAGATCTATAACTTTTCTTTAGTTATGAATCCCTAAGAACCATGTTTTTCCATGCTAAAGAAGAGGCACAGCTGTGCCTATAGACACGACTGTGCCTCCCTCCCAGGCAGATTTTATGCCAGGGTCGTGTCTAAAAGACACGGTCGTGCTTCTTTTTCCAGAGAGACACACAACCATTCCATGCCACATGGAATGGTCGTGCCCCTTTTTCCATGGTAGTACATGCCACAACCATGCCTTGTGGCATGGTCATGCAATGTGAAAAGCCGGGGGTGTGCCCCTACTATAAAAGGTTAATTTCCCTTTGGAAAAGACATCATGGGTTTGGGGTTCAACCACTTTCCTTGATGAAGTATTCTCCCCTCTATGGAGACCCTAGAGTTGCAATCTTTGACTTCATCAATGATTCATCTAGCTCTGGAACAAGAATTATCTCCAAGAAGATCAACGCTACAAGGATAAGTCTTCTCTTCACTTCTCTTCATGTTTTGAGTTGTAGATTGTTTTACTTCTTGTCTCTTGTATTGTCTTTCCTTTGTAATGAAGTAGATTCTTTAGATATAGGTTGTAGGAAGTAACTATAATGTGATGTTGGTATATAAATTATCGATTTGTTCTTTCCTTGTTCAATGATAATCTTATGTCTTATTTTATGTGTGTTGTATTTGTATGTGTTTGATGAAATGTGTAAGTTGTGAATACATGTGGATGTATGAGATTGGTCGCCACATAGGGGAGAAGCTTTGGATCGTATGATTGGGAGGCCTTTTGACAGAAGGGTACCCTTTTCACCGAACATCTAGAATATCATCCCGAAATGGAGTCCAACTCTCTACAAGGGATTGTCTAATTGTACTTAATGAATTTTCCCTATTTCCATGTTAGAAAATGACTTGAGTAATTTAGAGACGTATGATCAGGGGCCCTCGTGATGACAAGGGGTACCCCTTTAACAAGACTCTCTACGTTACCTCTTCTTCATGGCATTAAATGTTAATGGGGAAGCACTCTGGTGCACCATCGCGGGATTGTGCTAGTATTTAGTTAGAGTCCTTACAAGAACATAAACATTGAGAATAGGGGATGAACATTCCATAGAACATCAACTAGCATTATATTGTAATCGACAATGAATGTTGAAAATCAAAAAGAGATCATCATCAAGTCACAGAATGAGAGATTCAAATAGTTCGATACTAAGATAGACAAATTAACTTCACAATGTCTCCGTCCCACCCAAGGTTTAATAAATATTGTAATTCTTTCAAGCTGAAAGGTGATCAAAATCCCAAAGCAATTTTGGAGAAAGATGGATACAAACTTGAGGAAAAGAAAATCTAAGAATCTAGTTATCGTTCCTCCAGTAAAGATCAATAGGCCACCGGTACCATTTCCTCAAAGTTTGGTGAATTCAAGTATAGACATGAAAGTTGAACTTCTGTCACTTAGTAAAAAAGAAACCATGGATAGGAATCAGAAACCCATTATGATATATCAACAGAAGAATTTTTACCATCAATACCTTTTCCACAAAGGCAATAAGTGCAAGTGACAATTATAAGTGAAGAAAAATTTAGCAAATTCTATGATGATAATGAAGAATTATTTGTTAATTCAATTTAAGATGATGAATTTTCTGATAATGAAGAATTAGCTACTTGCAATTTTGTTGGAATGCCAAATGATGAAGAGTTTTTTCTAATAAGGATAATCAATCTAAAACCTCTAATAAAGTTGTCGAACCTTTAGTTGAAGATATTGATGTTAGTGGCCTCTTCGCCACTTGTGATGAGGTTGACATGGTGGATACAAGTGTAGGGATACATGATATGGAAGAAACGTCCCAAAAATCACCTCATTTGACTACTCAACCAATTGAAGTAGAAGCCATGGAATTGGTTGAGGATAAATGTATAGGGACTTGTGCAGTGGAAGCAAAGTTCTGAGAATCACCAGTTTCAGTAGCACCACCACCAGAACAAGAGTTACGACCACTACAAGAACATGAGGAAGTCACATCCACCTATTTGGAATTTTCAGATAACTCTACAATGCAAGGTTATTATTCCTAATGATCTTTCAAAAAATTTCATGAAGGTACCTCTAATTGATTTTGTTGGATGTGATTCAATATTTAAAACATGTGCATGGGAGATGTGCTCTTCTTTTGGGTGGATAGATTTTTATAGGGCCTATAATTGGATCCTTCAACTGAACCGTCTCTGACCTCTAAAGAATACTTCCAAGGAGATAATAAAGGAGAGAGTTATGCTGCATCCTTTGTTGAAAGCTCCCTCCAAATCTTGGGCAATTGGAAATAAAGTTTGGAAGTATCATATTTCGGCCAGAGCAAGATTTTGATGAAATTGCCAAGGGGTCAAGATAATGACCTTAAACAAATGCTTCTTGGAAGACAACCCAAGTTCAATCTCATTTTCATTTTAGTTTTATTTTGTTTGATAATTTTAACTCTTTTATTTTGTTTATTTTCAAGGCTAATAACATCCATGAACCAACCATGGAAGTTGCCATGAACTTGGAAAGATTTCGAAACCAAAGCTGAGTTTTTCCTATGACATGGGCCATGTCTCAATGGCACAGGTTGTGTCTTAATGACACAACCATGTCTCTTATACAAAGACTTGCAAGGCACAGCCATGTAATTGAGACACGACCGTGCCTCTTGCATAGTCCATCACATGCCATGGCCATGCCATCTGGGCATGGTCGTGCTTCATGTGCAGTATCTTCCATGCCACGACCATCCCCCTTCCACAATACTCAATACGGTCGTGTGAGTTCCCACACGACCGTGCTTCCTTTCTTGGCCAACCATGGTATCCTTTTTTTTCTTCATTTTCCTAACCCTAATCCTCTACTTGATTTTCTTGACTAATTTTCGTTATGTAGGATTCAAGGATAAGGAGGAATGTAACTATATGATTGAGCGATAACTTTGGAAAAAGAACGACTCAAACATGTTGACATATCACTTAGTAACTTCCCTTACTCTAATACTCCTCTATATTTGTATTTTGGTTTTCATTGGGATAATAAAAAGTTTAAGTCTGGGGGATGCATATATGCATTGGGTTTTTAGTTAGCTATTAGTTAGTTTTTGTTTGATTTCTTTTTACATAATAAAATTTTTCCTAGTTGCACCATTCATCATGTTATAATTTGTATTTTTTTCCTATCCATTATAGCATGATGTGAGCTATATTTTTATTGAAAATATTTGAGTGATGGACTATTCTTAAGATCTCTTTTCACTTTGCCTTGTTTAGATAGTAGATAATCTTGAAAATAGTCATGATTCATAAAACTTGATTAGTACTTAAGTTGTCATGGTTATTTTCAACTACATTTTGGTTACTAGATAAGGCTTGGATCATGTCAACTTATTTGGACCTTTATCTGCATCTGTATATATGTATTTTATGTTACTGCTACTTTTTAAAGCATAAAAAAATCATTGGAATAAGGGATAGAAAAACAATTATCGTGAGTAGAAATTAACAAGTTACCCATTTGAGTCCGAGTTAGATTATTGGGGAATAAATGTTATATTTTTCTTGATTCCAAGCACTCCTTTGAGACCTTATGTAGTCTGAGAAGGATGAACAGTGCATGTGACAGGTAAGTGTCGATCGTTGGTAGTATAAGGAAAAAAATGGTTAGATGATGACTTGCATAGGATTAGGGATTGAAACTTGAAAATTTATGTTACTCATTGCACTAAGCACAGAGAATTTCTACTTAGGCCACAATCAAGTAATTTTGTATTATGTTCATTAATGAAACTACGTGATAGGATTAGCCTAATTCACTAGGAATTATGACGTACCATTTATACATAAATCTAGATTCAAGTTTTGCTTGAAGATAAGTAAAAGTTTAAGTTTGAGAGCGTGATGCGCGTAGATTATATATATGTTTTATGCATTGATTGATGCATATTCACATACATTTCATGAGCATGATCTACTTTATCATATATTATTTCTCTATGATTTTGTTACTTTTACAATCTTTGTTCAAAGAACTGCTCTTTGTTGATTTTCATTGATAGGATTGATTTAGGAGCAAAAATAGAGCATTGGAGCAGTTTGGAAGATAATTCAGCAAAGCATAGTCATGCCTATCTTCCACAGGGCCATGAGGCATGGCCATGCCTTATTCACTAGGGTCATGTCTGTTAGGATGTATACTAAAAGTCTCGCTTATTGTATAAGAACATCTACGTTTTGAAAGAGAATCACAAAATCACAGGTTGCATGTTTATATTAGTATACGCACAAAAGTTTGATACTTTGTATTGTAGAAAACATGGTCTATGGTAATGCACAGAAGATTATGTTATCAATCCCTTGCAAAGTATAAGTAGAGGCTCACAACCGAGATGGAGTTGGACAAACTATCGGGATGGTTGTAGTGTAATTAGGTGTAGTTTGTCTTAACCATAGAATTACACTAGTGCACTTTGTGTGCATTGAGCAAGACCAAAATAGAGGTAATCCAATTTATACTGACTTTATAATTGGATCAGACCTCGGTTATATTATGGAGTACATGCTCTAAATCCCGAAATAATAACGGGCACATGTACTTAATTATTGTTTCTTTGACATACCAATGGGCGAGATTTATTCTGCTAAATCGATAGGCCTGGTAAGTTGGGAAACAATATTATTTGCATGGTGTGCCATTGATTATTGACGGAATCCATGTCCTGATGAGTTGGGATGATGATGCCCCATTGATGAGCTCATAAGGTTCATCATGTTAAATCTTGCAAGTGGACTATGATCCAACATGATGATAAGGATGAGTGGTAATAGTCAAGGAGTTAGAGGTTGATTAATTAAAATTGTCAGTAATTTAAATTTGTAACGACCCGGCCCGTCTACCGGCCCATTTATCGGCCCATTTACCGGTCCTCACGACCGTCGTACCATCGTACCGTCGACCATCGACCGTGCCGTTACTCATACTAGGTCTTCCCACCCCTGGGTGTGGATTTTTGCCTTCCCAGGATTCGAACCCTAGACCCAGGCTTAAATCTAGTTCTTTATGAATCCTGAATACCAATTGAGCTATAGCTCAATTGGTATTCAGGATTCATAAAGAACTAGATTTAAGCCTGGGTCTAGGGTTCGAATCCTGGGAAGGCAAAAATCCACACCCAGGGGTGGGAAGACCTAGTATGAGTAACGGCACGGTCGATGGTCGACGGTACGACGGTACGACGGTCGTGAGGACCGGTAAATGGGCCGGTAAATGGGCCGGTAGACGGGTCGGGTCGTTACAATAAAAGGCGCCTTTTATTGTAACGACCCGACCCGTCTACCGGCCCATTTACCGGTCCTCACGACCGTCGTACCGTCGTACCGTCGACCATCGACCGTGCCGTTACTCATACTAGGTCTTCCCACCCCTGGGTGTGGATTTTTGCCTTCCCAGGATTCGAACCCTAGACCCAGGCTTAAATCTAGTTCTTTATGAATCCTGAATACCAATTGAGCTATACGGTACGACGGTACGACGGTCGTGAGGACCGGTAAATAGGCCGGTAAATGGGCCGGTAGACGGGTCGGGTCGTTACAATAAAAGGCGCCTTTTATTGTAACGACCCGGCCCGTCTACCGGCCCATTTACCGGCCCATTTACCGGTCCTCACGACCATCGTACCGTCGACCATCGACCGTGCCGTTACTCATACTAGGTCTTCCCACCCCTGGGTGTGGATTTTTGCCTTCCCAGGATTCGAACCCTAGACCCAGGCTTAAATCTAGTTCTTTATGAATCCTGAATACCTATTGAGCTATACCTGTAACGCCCGCTTTTTTTTTCTTTTTCCTAAAGCGGCGTTACGTTAACATACTTAGGGCATGTAGACATCATAATGCAGCGGAAACTTTTAAACTTACTCCTACATGCACTTACTACCATTCCTAGCATCATAACATGGAAACTTGACATATTAACTTTATACTTAGCATCATATCATGTCATACTTAGCATCATGTCATACTTAGCATCATATCATGTCATACTTTAGCATCATGTCATAGAGTCACATTCAAGTACTTAATAGTAAAGGTAGAGTTCTATCATAAGACGAGCAACCATATTGCTCCTTGGCCAAGTCACTATCACACACATTCTTGGATGCCCTCCTGCTGCTTCCTTAGTGTCCCCTTGCGTGATCTGCGGTATAAGAAATAAGACTATAAGCACACAGGCTTAGTAAGACTCTTTCCTACTCACTAAAACCATTCATCTTTTCATCATGAGCACATAAGACATTAACATACTTAGTGCTTCACTTAGAACATAAGCCTTTTCATCACTTAGCATACATTCGTCATGGCATGATCATAACTTAATCATATTCGTAGCATGGCATAAACATAACCATAAAAACATTCATGGCATGGCATAATACTTGGCATAGACATAAACATCGTAAACTTTCATAGCATGGCATAATACTTGGCATAGACATAAACATCGTAAACTTTCATAGCATGGCATAATACTTGGCACAGACATAACATAATAAACGTAATTAAATCATGGCTTCAGAGATTAGCATGGGCAGAAATAAAATCATGGCATCCTAACTTAGCATAACACAATTAAATCATGGCATCCTAAACTAGTATGAACATAAATAAAATCATGGCATTCTAACTTAGCATAAACATAATTAAATCATGGCATCCTAAACTAGCATGAACATAAATAAAATCATGGCATTCTAACTTAGCATGAACATAAATAAAATCATGGCATTCTAACTTAGCATGAACATAATTAAATCATGGCATCCTAAACTAGCATGAACATAAATAAAATCATGGCATCCTAAATTAGCATAAACATAAATAAATCATGGCATCACATATTAGCATAAACACAATTAAATCATGGCATCATATATTAGCATAAACACAACTAAATCATGGCATCATATATTAACATGAACATACTTTGCATAAACATACTTTTCCTAAACATACTTTCCATAAACATACTTTTCATAACATAATGCATAACATGAATGGATGCATGTGGCAATTGCATATATATATATAAGGATGCTTAATCTTTAAAACATGCTTTTAAATACTTGAACATAATCATAACATTCATTGGGCCCTGGCTTGTACCACATTCATTCATCATATGCGCGCATCCCCAAGTAAATACGAGGTAGCTAATCTCGACCTACTAGGGTAAGGACAGCTTCATCGGTAGTCCCGAACCGTAAGGACAGCTTCATCGGTAGTCCCGAACCGTGGACAGCTTCATCGGTAGTCCCAAACCGTGGACCTTACTTAGGTCCGGTACAAGCCCATAAAATAAAATAAAATGCTTTTACATGCTTTCTCATTCATCATCATTCATAGCATATTCATTCATTCATCATACTTAACATCATCATTATGCTTAAAGGCATCATCATTCATAGCATATTCATTCATTCATCATACTTGACTTCCTTCATCATTTTCATTCTTAGACATGGCATATGTGCACATTAATCATGAAGCATGGCATACATACAACTTATTCATAAACATGACATACCTACATATCATTCATAAGACATGGCATACATACATAGCATTCATAAAACATGGCATACATACATATCAATCATGGATATCATTCATGGCATAATATGGGCACATGTCTTAAACATTTATGACCTAATCATATCATTCATGGCATATAAACTAATGATTTGGGTAACCTATACATAAGCATCTTGGTAGGTTTAACCCAACCCCTAGCCCTAGGTTATGTCCTTGGCCGAAAGTCCCCAAGGAACCCTAGATCCATAAACCTTCACATAACTTCCAAACAAACATCTCATACACATATACTAGGCCATAGGACCCCCCTTTGAGTCCATACTTAAGGCCAACCCTAATCCTTTAGTCCTAATCTCACTATTAGCCGAAACTTCAAGGCCATGGGGGGTATGGAAAAATTCCCTTAAATCCCCAAATCAATTGCTTAACCACCAACCATACCTTACCATAGGGCCATTGGGACCCTTACATGAAATAAGTCCTAACTTTCCACCCTATTAGGGTACTTGGCCGAAACCTATAAGGTCTCTAGGCCATGTGAAACCTTCACATAAACACCCTCCATCTCCCTTATATCACGTTAAAACATAACACATACACTTGAAGTTTGAGACCCAACCCTACACAAGGGTTCTTGATGTTGGCCGAAACCCTAGGGTATCCTAGGGTATCCCAAAAATTCCCAAAAATTATATTTAATCTCTAAACATCATAAGAGAGCATTAAACAACATTATCATGATTTTTGACATAATTATAGACCTTTAAATCATGGAGCCCGAAACCCTCAAGCTTAGGGTTCTTGGTTTTGTTTCTTTCATGTTGGCCGAAACCCTAGGGTGTCCTAGGGTACTCCAAAAATTCCCAAAAAATTATACTTAACCTCTAAACATCATGGGAGAACATTAAACAACATTATAAGGATTTTTAGCATCATTATGGACCCTAAAACATTGTGGCCGAAACCCATAGGGTCTCTAGGTGTTGATTTTGTTCCTTTCATGTTGGCCGAAACCCTAGGGTGTCCTAGGTACTCCAAAAATTCCCAAAAATTAATACTTAACCTCTACACATCATAAGGGAACATGAAGTATCATTATAAATATTTTTAGCATAATTATAGACCTTTAAATCATGGTGGCCGAACCCCTTAAACTTAAGGTTCTTGGTTTTCCTTCTTTCAACATCAAATCCAAAAACTACCCAATATATCATGCTAAAAATCATGGAAATCATAAGGAACTATTATACCACAGGTGAGGGAGTCTTACCTTGGGTTTCTTGATTTTTCGAACCTTGAAAGAGAATCAAAAGAACTCCTTAGACCTTAAGTCGAACTCCTTAGACCTTAAGTCACCTCTAGCCCTTGTACCTTGGGAACCCTTTAGATCTTGGAGATGAGACCCTCTTGTGAAGCTTTTCCAAGGGAAATCTCCTCTTGAGATTTTCGGCTAGAATGAGGGAGGAAGAAAGAAACTCCCAAACCCCCTCTTTATAGCACATTAAGGAGGTAAGTGAAGAGTCATGGTGTCTCTTCCTCTTCCCTAAGCCTTAACTAAACTCCATTTCATTTCCTCATAGAAATCCTTGCTAGGTGAGTTGGTTAGAGCATGCATGGGTTATACAAGATGTCCAAGGTTCAAATCCTTGGTGCATGCATTAATTTTTCATTTTATTTTTATTTTATTTTTCCTAATATTCGAAATCCCCTAAAAATTCCCCCATAATTATGTTAATATTTCTCATTAAAACCCCTTTATATTTCTATAATTTTTACCTAAAATTCATCAATAATCATGGTACTAGAAAGCCCATATAAGGCCCATTAGTGCCTAACTTCTCAATTTAAATAGGAAACCATGCTAAAACTCACCCATAATCATACTAATATTCCTAATTAAAATCCATTTATATTTATATTAAATTCTACCTAAAATCACTATAATCATGGTACTAGAAAAGCCCATATAAGGCCCATTAGTACTTAGTTTCTCAATTTAAATGAGACAAATCATGGATTTCTAGGCTAATATTTGTACTAATATTTCTAGGTCCCTCGGAAAATTATCTAGACATGCTTAATATTTTAAGAAAATATTAAGAGAATTTTCCGGGTCGTTACAAAAATTAATCAATGGGCATTCGATATCTTAAACACGGGGAGATGGATGTGCTCATAATAGGTGGAGACCATATGAAAATATGGGGGTTGGTGAGGAAGTTCAATGGGAATCCTTTAGTGGAATGGATCTCCATTAATGGATCGAATTTGGATCCATTAGCGGGTCAAGACCCAACTCCTCCTTATGGTCCCTATCATAGCCCTATATATATCCCATGTGAGTCATGATACCAAGGCTAATTTAATTAAGAATTAATCCAATTAATTCAAAAACCCTAAACCTCTCTCTCTTCTCCTCCTCCCTTCTCTCCCACCTCTCTCCTAGGGCAAACCTGGCGCAAGAGAAGAACGTGATTTCTTCCTCCTTTCTTCTTCTCCTCTCATCCTTCTTGTTGCCAGCAACCACTAGCCAAAGGAGGAGCCTTCCTCTCCCTTTTGTGGTGTGCGGCGAGTAGGGAGGAGGTGGGGTTTGTCGGCGCAAGGAAGAGGTTGGCGCCGGCGGTGGAGGTGAGGAAAGCCATTGGTTTTCTTCACTTCTCTTCTTCCCTTTCCCTTCTTCTTTGCTCTCAATGCTCGCTGGACAAGGAGAGGCGTCCTCTTCCTTAGTGGCGTGCGGAAGCATAGGTGAAGAAGGGTGGTCGGCGGTGGAGTGCACTTTTCCTTTTGTGGTGGTTATCGCTGGAACAAAAGAAGGTGGTGGAGTCGGCTTCTTCCTCGCGTGCTTACTACCGTGGGATAGGAAGACGAAGGAGTGGTTGGCTAGGGTGGATGTGAAGGAGAGGAGCTCTTCTTCTCCACTTCATCTCCTTCTTCCTTGAAGGGTGGTCGACGGAAATAAAACCCTAACCCTAGGGTTTTGGTTGGCGCAAAGGAAGGAAGAAGAAAGGAGGATTAATTAGAGGCCTTGGTGATTCCGAGTCTTGGTAGATCGTCGCCCACACGATGTCCAAGAAGGGAGGGTTATACGGTAGAAGACTGCGAGGTAAAAGAAGAGGTATAACTTCTCTTTGGCTCCTTTGTTTCTCTATCATTTTATGTGTGTTCTTAATTAATTATCATGTTCTAATTATTGTTAATTAATGTTGATAATTAATCATGTCATGGACCCCGATAACAAACGCAAAAACTAGCGATCCGCTCGTCGTCTTTTCCGCGGTCAATTGGTTCGGCAAGTTACAAGGCCTTATTTTTTAGTTTGGCTAAGTTGTAACTTGAACCAATTGATACGATGACGAGATGTCGTTTAGGAGATAGGTCTCCATTCGGTTTAAATTTTTAATCCGTAGACATGGAGAGGTCTCTCATGTTCGACCCCGTGTTCGTTTAGGAAACCCGCCAAGCTATCCAACAATGTCTACTTCACAGGGCATGAGATATGGTCGTGCCTACTTCACTAAGGCTATGTGGCAAGGCCATGCCAGCGCCATGTCTACTTCACAGGGCCATGAGGCATGACCATCTCTACTTCACCAGGGCTATGTCTACTTGACCAAGGCCAGGAGACATAGTCATGTGTCTTCCGAGGAGCAGACTACACCAACACACATGGTCGTGCCTCCTCTCTAGAGAAGAAAATACAAGGGTTGTGCCTATAGACATGGTTATGCCTCCTCTCCATAACCTATAGACATGGTCATGCCTCATACCGAAGGCTACCCACGTAGGTCATGACAAAGGCACAACCATGTCTCATTTCAGCGAACTATACATGGTTAGGTCGTGCCTTTAAGGCAAGGTCATGCCTCAACTTAACGAACTATATAGAGGTAGGTCGTGTCTTTGAGGCACAGTCGTGTCACCTTGAGTAGAGACATACACGGTCGTGTCGTGCCTAAGAGGCATGGCCATGTCTTCTTCCCGTGGTGTGAACAGTAGTGGTCGAGCCTCTCTCAGTGCTCAATGCAGAAATTATCCCGACAAGCCCATGTTCCACGAACCAAATGGGGGTCTAAATGATATCAAGGGAGTCAAATTTCTTCCGCGTGACTAAGATGAGCTAAAGAACACGACCATGTTAATTTTTCTTTTTTTTAACAGAATGTTACATCTCATGGTTGTGTAAAATTCAAGATAGCACAACAAAGCAAAAGTAAAATGATCATAACTTTTTGCTCGGTTAGAGTTATGGGTCGTGCCACCCATTAAAATGAAGAGGATTTCAAGATCTACAACTTTGCTTCAGATATCAACATGTGAAAACTATGTTTTTCTATGCTAAAAGGGGAGGCACTATCATGTTAGTATTAGTCCTAGAGCCAATTATGTGATGATTGACTAGGGAACTATTTGTATCATATCTTATTAATAAAGGCATAATTTTGATTATTATATTTACTTCATATGTGTGCCAAATGAATAAGTATAATAATATCTTTGGGTAGTAGGTTCTAATCTACATTATATCAATAGTTGAATTGATAGTGAGATGATATAGAGAACACTACTCTTAATTATTCCTAGTCAAGTATTAATATTCAAGGACAATATTAATGCGTTGAGACTAGCATATAAGTCAATTGATGACTTGATTTCACAAGTCATGGATATGAGATATCACGTTGACACATGGGTATATTTTAGAGAATATATACTGAATTGACCCACTATAAGAAAGTTTTATTGATCGTTATATAAGTGGCATAAACTTTCTCATAGTAATATTGGTATAAATAATCCTTAGACCTTCAGTCACTACGGTTTCCTACATAAGGAGTTATATATTTTGGTATCATCAAATGTCATCCGTAATAGAGTGGACTATAAAGGAGATCATTGGGTATATAACAAATTATGCGAAGGGATGTAAGTGATGTCGATGGGATCTATCCCTCCCATATAATGGGAGTGATATCTATGGGCCCCTTGATCGAGTAGGACTACTAAAATGCATGGTCATGTTCAAATGAGTCAATATAAGTTATTAAACTCATTTGGTTGAGTGAGTCTACTTGGAGATCAAGAAACACAAAGATTGTTAGGGAATGACACGGTCTATGCCTTATTGATCAATCTAAATATCGAAAATAGAAGAACAAAGTCATACATTATAATAGTCATGCAAAGGTTAGGTCGGATCTTGACTTTCTCGTCACTTGGGTAGTAATGATTCATTACTAGATGCTGCTCATTGTTTATGTATGTAAAGTGGTTTTGATATATTTGTCAATGTTACGAGAACCTATTGGGTCACACACAAAGGATACGATGTCTCAGACATAAGTTGATTTTAGTTTGACTAAAATGTGATCTGAAATAAGATTATTTGAGTTAGAATCAAGTGAATCTAATTGGATTGAGATTAGACTCAACCACTTAATTATGTATAATATTCATTAAAAGGTTTAATAAAATATTGTTGGAGAGGAAGACCGAGGGGCATTCTATTCATTAGATGAATATAATATTAAAAGTCAAAGGGGATACCAAGAGGCTTGGCATTCATTAGTTTTTATTAGCATCAAAATGAAAGAAGCTCAAGAGGCAAAAACCCTTCATATTCATTAGATGAATATAAAAGCTCTCCTCTTGCATATTTTCGGATTTGGACAAGTGCAAGATAAGAAGAAGTGTTCTTCATCCATCCTCTTCGTCCTCCTCTCCCTCTTGGCCGAAATCTTCATTTGAGATTTTTGGTGTTTTATGAACCATCCCAAGTTGCTAGCACAACTAAGGTGGTTCTTCTTTGAGACGTAGATCATGTTCATGTGGATACTACTGTTGGTGCTTGGATGGCTAGAGAGGGGGGTGAATATAGCCAGTCACTAAGAACTTATCTCTTTTAAAACTTTCTGCACTTAAGAGATTAGGCAGCGGAAGACAAGATGCAGAAACAGAAATGAAGAACAGAAATCAAAACAAAGGAAGCAAACCAGACGACACAGCGATGTACAAGGTTCGGGGATAACTTGCCCCTACTCCTTGGCGTGCCCGTGAGGTGGGTGATCCCTTGATCGTCGGCAGATCAAGCCCCGGTGAATCCCGAATATCAAACGCCTCCTTCTCGGTGGAGAAACCTCTCCACACGCTGTCTCACAGATGGATACAAGTTAAGCTCACGAGACACTCGAGAAGGAAAGCTCACAAGGATGTGACAAGAACACTCAAGCACAAAGCAACAGAGAGCACACAAACACCACAGCCAAAACTCCTCAAGTTTTCTGTCTGTTCACTACACCGCTCCTCTGCTTCCAGCTTTGTCTTAAGCTCAAGCTCAACGTCGTCAAGCTCCAACAGCATCCACTGAGCCACAGCCTGACTCCCTGAGCACTCAGTCCACTGAAGACCTCTTCAGCTGAGCCTCCGTCAATTGCCAGCCGCGCCAATTGCCAGCCGCGCCAGCTGCCCGTTGAAACCTGAAATCTGTAAACAGACAAACCTGCAGCAAGGAAAGTCCTCAGTTGACTCTCCCCAATGGTTTGAATCCTCCCTGTATCACCTGCATACTCCAACAGAAGATTAGCACAGCATATCATATGAAATCAGCAGTGTATCAGAGAATCGGCAGAGAAAACAGACGCAATCAGAGCGTCTGACAGTGAATTTGAATTAAAGTTCAGCTTTTGATCGGTCACTCGTCCGATTAGAGAGGACCCTGATCGGTCACCAGACCGATCAGGTATAGCCCTGACCGATCAGGCTCCAGCCTGATCGGTCCATGGTGAGAAAACTGAGATCGCAACTTCTAGTGATCGATCACCAAACCAATCCAACACTAGCTGGGTTTCCTCCAACTTCTTTCTGCCAAAACCCCTGATCGGTCACCAGACCGATCAGGGTGTGCCCTGATCGGTCTGGGGACCGATCAGGCCACTCTCTGACCGATCAGGGTCCATCCTGATCGGTCATAGTGAGGAGCTCGTGATTTCTGAAATCCCTCATATCGTTCACCAGAACGATCAGGAGCTCTCCCTGATCAGTCACCAGACCGATCAGGAGCCGAACAGAAGCCAACCCAAGTTTCTACAAACTTTCTGTTCTCTCCCTGATCGGTCACCCGACCGATCAGCCTCTTCTAGATCGGCCACCAAACCAATCCACAACAGGAGTTCGTGCCAATCTCCCTGATCGGTCACCAGACCGATCCAGGGACTCCCAATTCAACTCTAAGTCAAGAGAACGGCCTCCCTAGCCTTCTCTGACTCGTGCTCAGTCCCCCGGACCAAGACTCCGTGCCCAGCTTCACTCACCAGGACTTCATTCACCTGGCTTCACTCACCAGGACCTGGCTTCACTCACCAAGATTTCAGTCACCCAGCTTCACTCACCGGGACTCGGCTTCACTCACCGGGATTTCAACCTAGCTTCACTCACTAGGATTTCAATCACCTGGCTTCACTCACCAGGACCCGGCTTTACTCACCGGGATTTCAACCTAGTCCCACTAGGATTTCAATCACTTGGCTTCACTCACCGGGATTTAAACCTAGTCCCACTAGGTATGCCTAGTCCCACTAGGTCTTTTCCACTTCACCTAGTCCCACTGGTGTGCCTAGTCCCATTAGGTCTTTTCCCATGCCAGCGTGCAATCTCCCAATCCACCTGGACTTAACCCGAATTCATTCAACCAAACTTAAATCGTTGTCAACACCAAAACAACAACCGGGCCAGACTGCATCAACAACTACTAGAGGCATGAATATTCTGAATGTCTAAGAGATCTGGCAAATCAAAGGACTAGCGGGATAACTGAAGGGTATACATCAAAGGTATAACTCATAGATAGAAATTTCGTACGAGTTTTGCGCATGGATCACTCAAGCGATCCTATTTTTCGTTGCATGTATGTGATGTTTTTGTATAGAGATCCCTACAGACCATGCCTATAGACACGATTATGCCTCCCTTCTAGGCAGATTTTATGCTAGGGTCGTGTCTAAAAGACACGACTGAGCCTAAAAGACATGGTCATACCTCTTTTTCCAGAGACACACATGACCATGCCATGTCTCATGGCACAGTCATGCCCCTTTTTCCGTGGCAGTACACACTACGGCCATACCTCGCGGCATGACCGTGTGGCATGAAAAGTAGTGGGCATGTCGCTATGTTAATTTTCCCTTTGGAAAAGGAATCTTGGGTTTGGGGTTCAACCCCTTTCCTTAGGGAAGGGTTCTCCCCTCTAGGGGAGATCCTAGAGCTCCCTTTGCCTCCATCAACAATCTGTCCACCTCTGGAGCAAGGATTGCTTCCTAGAAGACCGACGCTACAAGAATAAGTCTTCTCTTATCTTTATGTTTTGAGGTGTAGATTGCTTTACTTCTTGTCTCTTGGTTGTCTTTCCTTCGTAATGGAGTGGATTCTCCATATCTAAGATGTAGAAAGTAACTATGATGTAATGTTGGTATATAAACTATGGATTTATTTTTTTCCTTGCTCAATGGTGTGTTTATGTCTTGTTCTATGTGTGTTGTACCTTGTATGTGTTTGATGAAATGTGTGACTAATGAATACATGTGGATTTATGAGATTGGTTGTCACGTAAGGAAGATGCTTTGGATCGTATAACTGGGGGGCCCTTGTGACGGAAGGGTACCCTTTTTCCAGATATCTAGAGTATCGTTCAATCCTCTACAAGGGATTGTCTAATTGTACTTAATGAGTTTTCCCTATTTTCATGTTAGGAAGTGACTTGAGTAATTTAGAGATGTGGAGGGAGGGGGGAGGGGGGGTTCCTCATGAAAGGGGTATCCCTTTAACCAAACTCTATATGTTACCTCTTTGCGTTCATGACATTGAATGTCAATGGGGAAGCACTTTGGTGTATTGTCGTTGGTTGTGCTGGAATTTAGTTAGAGTCTCTACAAGAACATAGGTATTGAGAATAGGGGATAGACATTCCATAGAACATTAACTAGCATTATAGTAAAACCGAAATCTTAGATTCCACTCATTCCAACTTTTCCCCAAGATCAATTCTTCTCCCTTTCTCACTCTCTTTTCTTCTCTCCCTTTCTTTAGTTCACAAATGTTTCAAAACAAAAATCAATAATCTAGATAGCATGCTTTGTAGACTCAATTAGTGCTTAATCAATAGTCCCTATAAATTCAATATTTTTTTAGAGCAATGATAGGGAGAGTGAAAATGGGAGAGTGAAAGCAAAGTGAATGACGTGGCACTTTACATGCACACGTCCGATTATCGCTTGGACACTATCAGCGGCCTTTGGCCGCTGCCCCGAATCAAACTATACCCTAGGGGGCATGGTGAACTCGTCGGAGATCGCTGCATGCAAAGTGCCACGTCATTCACTTTGCCTTTCACTCTCCCATTTTCACTCTCCCTATCATTTTTCATTTTTTTATTACTGACGACGTATCCGTGCACTTGTGGTTTCGTAACAAGAGACTTAATCGACAACATGCATAAAATACAATGATGTGCATGATGTTAATAAATCATAACTCAAACATAGTCATGATCAATGCAATAATATGATAAATATAAGTATATCTAGAAGCATGATCTATCAATCACACACACACACACATACATATATGAAAGAATCCAATCGGGGATTACTAAATATCATGTATAAGCAAATAGGTGCACCTATAGTACACACCACACTCGTTTGTACACTACTGAATATAAACTAACAAATATAATAACTCCTATAGTATACACCATACTCGTGTATACACTATAGATTAAGAATAGACAAAGCTAGATAAAAATGTATGAACATAAATAAATCATCTCTAAGATCAAGCAGGTAAGTATCAAACTCAGGTAAATATGAATAGAGTCAAGATAAAACAACCTAATTCGTCAACTAAATCTATACAATAAGATAAATGAACTATAGAGGTCAAGGAAGAAATATCTGCCTTTATGTAGAGTGTTCTAACTGTCTTCAAGTCTGAGTGATCGTATCGAGCTCCAATTCTACATATAGGATGCGAAGCAAAACTAAGAACTAGAGTAATCGGATAACTATGAATAGTGTACATGTGCTAATCATTTATTTTCTCTTTAATAGTTGTCTAGATTTCTCAATTACCATCAAATGATTCATTAGTCAATCTAGTATTTAATAGAAGTGGGGGAAGGCCAAGCCAATGGGGAAAGACCTTGACACATTGGCAGGTGGAGGTGAAGGGCACTATCTCGGCTAGTTCATTGTCGTTACACCAGAGCAACTGGCCGAGCTGGATTGGGAGGAGGCGACAATAGAAGGGAGATTATCGGTGTGGCATCGACAGGGAACTGGGGTGT
This sequence comes from Boesenbergia rotunda, assembly GCA_024364735.1. NCBI lineage: Eukaryota > Viridiplantae > Streptophyta > Magnoliopsida > Zingiberales > Zingiberaceae > Boesenbergia > Boesenbergia rotunda. The sequence goes on from JAGFNQ010004332.1 coordinate 611,791, forward strand.
CAACTAAAACATTTGGCAGTGGCGGAGCTATTGTTAACTATTGTTAACTGTCGGCATAAGAGTAGCTTCACACAGATGCCTTCCAGCAGGGACAATTGATGGTCATCGTGCACAGAATCGACTGTCACACACAAGAACGGGCCAGTAGGGGAAGTGGCTCGGTGCTGGTGCTTACGGTGATTGGGAGAAAGAGGAGAGGGAAACAACAATGATTTATGCTCATGGGCAGCCAGCGGTGGGATGCGTGATGTGCGTCGAAGTCATGAAGAAGGGAGAGGGGCATGAGTAGGGCCTCGGCGATGGTGACTGGAAGGGATTAGCAGCACCCTTGATGGCAAGTGGCACCTATGGCTTCATATCGCATGGCAAAAACCATCATCAGAAGTGCTAATCAAAGAGAAGGGGAGGAAAGGGGCTTGGCATTATTCACTCATGGGGATGACGTGTTGAGAGTTGAATACATGATTTTATTAATGAGATGTGTGGTATATAAATACCAAAATATCTAAATATTAGAAAATAAATATACCATAAAGTTAAGAAAATAAATATTCTCTAATAAAGAGAATATTACAAAATTAGGAAATAAATAAATTAGAAAGCTAAGAAAATAAATATTATTTAATAAAGAGAATATTATAATACTAGGAAACAAATAAACCATAAAGCTAAGGAAATAAATATTCTCTAATGAAGAGAATAATAATTCTTAATATGCCCCCTCATTATGGTGTCCCAGCGATGACACCAATCTTGTTGCAAATAGCTAATAGTCGAGGTCAAGAAAGTGACTTGGTGAGTGAATCGGCCAACTAATCGGCTATAGAAATATGAGTAACTCGCAATTCAGAGAACTGTACCAAATCATGAACAAAATGATAATCAATAGTTAGATGCTTCATCCGAGAGTGAAAAATAGGATTAGTCGAAAGATAGATGGCACTCAAATTATCGGTGAAGAGCACAGGAGGCATGATAACCAAATGAAGCAGTTTTGTCAAAAGTCAATTAATCCATTGAAGCTCGAATGTCATAGAGGCTATAGCACTATATTCAACCTCAATTGAAGAGCGTGCAACCATGCACTGCTTGGTAGATTTCCAAGAAACTAGATTAGCACCCAGCAAAATAACAAATGCGCCTGTAGAACATCGATCATCTGAATCTCCAGCCCAGTTTGCATTAGAAAAACCATGAAGAGTGAGAGGTGTATCTGCAAGTAGATGAATGTCAAGATCCCTAGTACCATTGAGATACTAAAGCAGATGCTTCACAGCGCCCTAGTGCTTCTCTGAAGGGGCATGCATAAACTGTAAAAGCTTGTTGACCGCAAAGGAAATATCAGGATGGGTCATACGGAGATGTTGTAAACTACCAACTACCTGTCGGAACTTAATTGCATCAAAAGACGAAGATCCATCATGCAAAGTAAGATGAGAGCCAGCAGCAATAGGAGTGGAAACTGATTTAGAGGCTAGTATATTGTGTTTGGAGAGAAGATCAGTGATATACTTTTGTTGAGACAGAAGATAACCTTTTGATGTTGTGCGAACCTCAACTCCATAAAAGAAGAAAAGAGCCCCAAGATCCTTATTTGCAAATTTGGCATCAAATTTGCATATCATGTCATCAACAACAGAAGCATCACTGCCTGTAATGATTAGATCATCCACGTATACAAGGAAATAGATAACAGTGCTATCCTGATGATAAACAAATAAGGAATTATCAGCCCGTGAGGAGATAAAGGCCAAGAGAAACCAAGAAGGCACGAAGCTCCAAATACCAGGCGTGCAGAGCCTGCTTTAGGCCATAAACCACCTTATGCAAACAACACATATGATCTGGAAATTTAGCACTGTTCATACCTGAAGGTTGCATCATATAAACCACCTCTGTAAGACATCCATCAAGAAATGTATTATTAACATCAAGTTGGCGATGACACCATCCCCGATTTATAGCTAGACTAAGAACAATACGAATGGTAACTGGGTTAATAATAGGGTTGAATGTATCATGAAAGTCAACATCGGGATGCTGATGAAAGTTCTTGGTAATAAGGCGAGTCTTATACCGATCAACAGAGCCATCAAGATTGCACTTAATGTGAAACACCCACTTGTTACCCACAAGATTCTGATATGGCAAAGATGGGACAAGAGTCCAAGTCTGATTATGGAGAAGGAAATCCTACTCTTCGTGCATGACCTTTATCCAGTTCGGATCATTGAGCGCTTGCATGACAGATGATGGTTCACAAGGCTATGAAAGGCTAGTATGAAGGATATACTTTGGGTTGGGTTTGTAGATTGTATTTTTGAGCAAGTTTGCATGGGATGTTAGTTTAGAGAAGTGCGAGGGAAAGAGGGAGGCGATGGGTTAGAGGGTTGGGTGCCACTAGGTAACGTGGACAATGGCGATGGCAGCGGTGAAGGAGTCAGTTGCGAGCTGTTACAATAAGTGGTAGGTTGTGGCACCGATGTCGAAGGGCCCTAGGAAAGGACTAGTGAAGCAAAAAGCTAAGAGTCGGTGTTTATTACTATACAATCCAAGGTAGAGGTCTTAGCAAATGGGAAAACATGCTCAACAAACTTAACATGGCAAGATACAAAGATTTTTAGAGTGAGATCATAGCATAGAAAGACACTCTAAGTGAGAGAATAACCAAGAAAGACATAGGAGGGTGACTTGGGATTAAGCTTGTGGTGTTGGTGCCAGAAACACCAAATCGAACCTGATTTTGATAATGAAAAAGGGTTCATAGTTAAGTATGATTTTGGATCTAATGTGTTTCACTAAGTGTGTGGAAAGCCCTAGTTTACCTAAGCACGAAGTCTTGGCCTGCAGGGTTGAACACGAAGTCCCGGTCGAGGACTGGACAAGAAGACCTGACCGAGGGTCAGGCACCGAAGACCTGATCTGAAAGATCGGGCAGGAGTCTTAGCCGAGCGAGGACAACGGACAGAAGTAGGGACAAGTAGAGGAACAAACGTCTCGAGATCCAAAATCTTCGAAGGCTGAGCAAAAGTCCAACCGGAGATGCTGGTTGGCAACAGGTAACTTCTCCAGAGTGAAGTAGGTGAGGACGTGTTCCATGGAAGATGGAACAGTAGGCGCCAGTCCAACCTAGGATTTTAGTTGAAATCCAAAGTCAGGATTGGACAACACTGGCTATCGTACATGCATCACTTTATATATTATTTGTATTCGGACTAATGCAGCTAAAGAAGATGAAAGCTGGTCACATCTAGGGCCCCCGAGAGGACTCGGACGCCTGAGAACACAAGCGCCCGGGAACACAGGCGTCCGAGAGGTCTCGGGTACCCTGTGCAAATGACTCAACTTGGGCGAAGCTGAGTTGGCGCGCGCTGGTTGGAGTTTACATGTCAGCAACACAGGCGCCACAGAGGCTCTTAGGCGCTCGAGCAGAATAAGGTTTGACCAAGAAAAGGATTGGGGCGCGGCTGTATCACGACGTTGGGGGCACCTCTAAAGGCACTCGGGCACCTGTATGCCTATATATAAGGGGTCTCGACCACATACTCTAGAGATCAATTTCTACTGCTTTTGTGCTCAATTGTGCTGCTCTGAAGAGATCCAGAAACACCGAAACGCTGCTCTGACAACGACACACAACTTCCTCCTCTTACTTAGAGTTGTCGGTATAATTTGTTATTTTTCTTGTACTTAAATTTGCATTTTGTAACACATTTTTGTGACTTATAGAATTGTCCAACGTATACGGTCAAGGACCGTGGTCTTTGGAGTAGGAGTCGTCACAGACTCCGAACCAAGTAAAAACAAACGTGTTAGAGCTTGTTTGAATTGTGTTTGTTCTTTCTGCTACGTACACTCTTACCTAAATCCAAGAATTTTTGAAACGTGATATTCACCCCCCCCCCCTTTATCGCTCTCTACGATCCCACATGTGGTGGGAGTAGGGGTGCAACCATGGAAAACACAAACACCCGAAGACACAAAGCTTCGAAAGATCAAGGGTGGATGCGAACAATTTTTCAAAGGAGGACACGTGAGAGAGACCGGCCTTAGGCATGCAGTTAATCAAATAGACAGCAACAACAGAGGCAAAAGGCTAGAAAGTGAGTGGAATAGATGCTCTATGCAACTGAGTGAGGCCAGTTTCGACTATGTGATGATGATGGCATTTAGAGTATCCATTATGTTCAGGAGCATGTGGAGGGGTGGTAAGATGACTGATATCATGAGTAACAAGAAAGGAGCGAAGTGCTACAAAATTGACCCTCATTGTCAGTGAAAAGAGTTTTGATAGTCATTGAGAACCAATTTTCAACAAGAGTTTTGAACACAATAAAGGTGGAGATGTCCATACATCCAATTTTTTGCGAATAGGATAAAGCCATAATACTTTGTAAAATAATAAACGAAGATAACATAATATTTTAGCCCATCAAATGACAAAATAGGAGATATCCATACATCAAAAAAGACAATATCGAAAGGAGCACGAGGCAAAAAACTAGATTTATGAAAAGGCAATTTATGACTTTTATTAATATTGCTCAAAGTGCAAGAAAAATTAGATAAAGTATCCATATAAAATGAAAGGCCCAAAGAAGATAAAGACTATCACAAAATACTTAACGACATATGACCTAAAGGACTATGCCATAAGGATATAGATGACAAGATAGATGTAAAAAGGATGGAAGCAAACAATAGCTTAGACGCAGATTTCGATCAATGATAGACACCATCTCTATAGGCCCCGCTGACCAATATCGCCCTTGTACGACGATCCAACATCTAAAAATATAAATCAAAGAAAAGAAATATGATGAGATTAGTAGCATAGAGTGTTGTGACAGAAATCAAATTTTTTGACATAGAGGGCATATATAAAACATTAGAGAAAATTAAAAGGAAATATGGAGTTGAGAAAGAGAAAGAACCAGTGTGGGTAATAGGTAGTACAGAACCATCACCAATAATAACACTATCGTTCCCAGAGTATGGCTCATGCAACGAAAGAGTAGCAAGGTTAGTAGTGACATGATGCAAGGTGCCAGAGTCAACCACCTATTCTTGAGGATCGGACCAAAGGGTAGAATGAACGACAGTGTGAGCAAATGGTGTACTATATGTGATACACAGAGCATGTGGCAGAGCCGGTGGAAGAAAGTCTAGCATTGAGGCAAACATATAACCATACTAACGAGTAGAGTGACCTGTGACATCACAGATCTAGCAACGCCCAAGGTAGCGATTGGGACTGGATGCAACTGACTACGGAGGTGGGCGTGCAGGCAGCACTGGGGCAGAAGGGCGCGACTGATAGGACTTCGTCGGAGGTCGGCTGGTTATGTCATCAGGGTGGCCATTATGGGCGGTGAGTAGAGTTTGTGTAGAGAAGAAAGAAGAAAAGAGAAAAAAAATTGTTGTTAAGCTTATCGCTCTGATATCATATTGAGAGTTAAATACTTAATTTTATTAATGAGATATGCAGTATATAAATACCAAAACATCTAATATTCGGAAACAAATAAACCAAAATGTTTAGGAAACAAATATTTTCTAATAAAGAGAATATTACAAAATTAGAAAACAAATAAAATTGAAAGCTAGGGAAATAAATATTCTTTAATAAAGATAATATTGTAATACTATGAAATAAATAAATCATAAAGTTAAGGAAACAAATATTCTTTAATAAAGAGAATAATATTCCCTAATACGACGTCGATCGAGCATGGGATGACATCGACAATGGTGGCGCAGTGATGTAAGAGGGAGAGAGTGAAGCAGCGATGGTGGGAAGAGATCGGGGTCGGAAGATGAGCAAGGTTCAGCAGTAGGCTTAAGTCAGAGAAACTAATATATATATATATATATATAAAGAAATTTTCAAAAATAAATATTTGCTCATTTAATTAGGGTAGCAAAAATAGTCTTTCCTCTTACCCATTTATCCCCATCAAATCTAAAATGCTCCTTTAAATTCTAGAAAAAAAATACTAAAAAATCCTAGAAAATTCTATAAGGTTATTCCTTAATTTAACCCTTAAAATTTAATTGTTGTATCTCACAGACAGTGTTGTAAAAGCTACGGAACCGTAGTTGCTATAACAGTTATAACATATACAGTTTCGTAGCTAGTACAACGTGAATGGTAGGTAAACAGAGTTAAATTTGTTGGTGCTGAAAGCACTAGCTAATCAAACCTGGGTTTTAATATTGGCAAATATTCAAAGTTAAAGTTGTTTCTGATCTAACATGTTGAACTAAGGTGCAAGAAAGCCCTAGTTGTGCTAGGCACTAAGTCATATGTCGTGGTAATTAGACACTAAGTCCTGGTTGTGGTGATTGATCACTAAGTCCTGGCTGCGTAGGTTGGGCTGCGTAGGTTGGGCAACTAAGACTTGGTCTGGAGGATTATGCACTAAGTCCTGGCCTTGTGGATTGGGTAACGAAGACTTAGTCTGAAGGATTGGGCACTAAGTCCTAGCCGTGGATTGGCCAACGAATACCTGGGCTAGAGGATTGGGCATGAAGTCCTGGTCAAGGATCAGGTAGAAGTCTTAGCAGATCGAGGATGATGGGTAAGAGTCGAGATGGGTCGAGAATAGGATGTCGAGAGTCCTAGAAGTCAAGGATTAGATGTTGATCAAAAGTCCAAATAGGAGTTTGGCAAAAGGTAACTTCTCCTGAGAGAAGTAATAGGTAAGGACGCATTCCCCTCAAGAGAATAATAAGCGTTGGTTCGACCTAAGATTTTAATCAAAACTTAAAAGTCAAAATCGAACAGTTTGAGAATATCAAATGCATATCATTCATATATCTTATGTTTTCCTAACTCTGTGATATAGGAAAACAAAAGTTAAAGACAATATGGTAAAAAGGTTCCAAGCGCCTGGAGGTTGTCCAAGCGCCTGAAGGTCTAGGCGCCCGGAGGCAGTCCAGGGGCTCGGATGTCTAGGTTCCCTGAGGTGGTCCAAATGCCCGGACCAATGTGACTCAGCTAAGTGCACGACTAAGCTGGCACAAGTTGATTAATGGGCCCACATTATAGTCAGGCACCCGAGAGTGGATAAATTTGAAGGATTAAGTTTCAACATGGAGTTGTCATGTCAACCCAAAGGGGGCACCCAGACTAGCATATATAAGTAGTTTTGACCAGGAGTTTCAGAGATCAATTTCCTACAATACACGTGCTCAAGTGTTAGTCTAAAAATTACTCTACGACATTGTTGTGCTACTCCAACAACAACGCTTAAGTTTAGATCTTCAGAGTTACCGGTATATTTTAATTCTTGCAAATTATACTTCAAATCATTGTACTATTTCTTGGATTGATAGTGATTGGCCAATGAAAGCCATCGATAATCGCAAACCTTCGAGTAGGAGTCGCCACAAGTTTCGATCCAAGTAAAAGAAATTGAGTTAACATTGTTTGCTTTTATATTTCCGCTGCATACTTTAAATTTGAGTTTTACGAAAAACATGAAAAAGCCATGAGCGTTATTCAACCCCCCCCCCCCCCTAACGCTTTTCTAGATCCTACAAAATTCCTGTTGTAATAGCTATAAAATCGTAGCTGGATACAATGTGAATATTTTAAAATAGATTAAGTATGTATTATAGTAGTTATGCAACCATAACTATTATAACATGTATAATAACTACGAAATCATAGTTGCTATAACATATATAGCAATTACTAAATCGTAGTTGTTACAACATGCTGGATCAATTTATGATTTAGGTAGGAGATAATAATTAGAACAATATACTAAAGGGCAGTTGGGTAATTATATATAAGTTGTTGGTGGGGTAGGGCACTCTTTTAATAAAAATAAATAAAAGAATGACACCTCTTTGATGATTCTAAAAAATGAGATGGCCAATTTTTGCCCTTTATAATTTGAGATGTATGGAAAAGTTGATAAGTTTAACTGAAATATGTTATTAAACATCAAAAAAGAGGGAGAAATTATTAGTGTAATTGATCCTTGGTCAAAATCAACTAAGTTAGAATACAATTTCATGTTTGATTAATATATATCTAAGAGATATTGTGTTTGATCAATGTGTTTAATAATTATCAAATAGGATGAAATTGGTAGTAAAATCAATCTATTATCAAAATTGATCAAATTTCAATATAAAATTAATAAGAGAACAATTCAAGTGGAATAGAAAGACTAGACATTTGGCATTGTCATTTGAAGGTTTCTGTAGGTCACGAGAAATTCTATTTCAATTTGACAAAATCATTCAGTTTTTTGTATGATAACCATATTTTATCCTACGAGAGGAACATGAGTGAGTATCCTGTGAACACCTAATATATATATTTTTTTAATTTTTATTTTCTTTATCATAAATATAATACCCTAAACCCTACATCCTAAAAAAAAATAACACTAGGTGTTTACGAAGTACTCACAGATAGGTGTGCAACATAACATTTCTGTATATATATGAGTTTTATTACCCTAAGGACCTTACCGTACATATCCTGTGCAAACCTCAAATATTTTTTTGATTTAAAATTTTTTTGTATTTAATATTATAACTCAACCTCTAAATCCTAGATGCAAAATCTTAAATGACATACTTGCAAGATTAAAAAAATCAAAAATAAAAAAATCTCTTCACGTTGGTCATGGATGAGGTCCGCATGCTATGGTACATACCCTGCGGGACTTTGTTTACACACTTGCCCACAACGCCTCCATCGATGCACTTGGATTCTATCCAAGTGTCCTGATTTAATTTTTTTGATTTTTTAAAAATTAATATTTCCTTAAATTCTAAATCTTAAATACATATATTACATCCAGTGAACACCTAAAATTTTATAGTTTATTTTTTTAGCTTAAACACTATAATCCAAACTTAAGTTTATCCTTAAACCTTGGATATAAAACCTTGTTTGGTTTCGATAATGAGTGATTCCTAAGTAATGATCGATGCCCGACACGTCAGCAAAAGGGTCATGCAACCAGGAATCGGAAAACCTTAGGAAAGTAAGGTTTTTCTTGATTCCGGGGTTATGCAACTTTTTTTTCCAAAATTATCCTTCAATATTTACATTTAAGACGAAAATAACTGTTACAATTTATTAACTTTCGAAAGCGTTATTCACGAACGGCGATTGACAACGACGGTCGACGATCACGCTGGCGGCCGGCGACCACCGCCGGCGGCCGGCTGCCGGCGACCACCGCAGGTGACCACGGTCGGCGACCGCCGGCGGTGGCCATGGCCGGCGACCACCGCCGGTCGCCGGCGGCCGGCGACCGACGACCGACGACCGACGACCACCGCCGGCGGCCGGCGACCAACGACGGCCGGCAACCAACGACGGCCGGCGACTGACGACCGACGACCGACGACCGACGACCGGCGACGCCGGCGACGGTCGGCGATGGTCGGCGGTCGACGATCGACGACGGTCGGCGATCAGCGACGGTCGGCGATCGACGACGGTCGGCGATCGGCGACCGGCGACGGCCGACGATCGTTGGCGATCGGCGACGGCCGACGATCGGTGATCGACGATGACCGGCGATCGGCGACCGACGATCGACGACGGTCGGCGACAACCAGTGACCGACGACCACCGTCGACGAACGGCGATCAACAACTAAATTAAAATATTTTTTATTTTATATTTTAATTATATTTTTAATATATTAAATAGAATAAATAAATAAATTTAATATAAATTTTAATAAAATTATCTAAACAAATTCTAAAGGGTAATATGGTAAAATATTATATTAGGTTATAGACTATTACCTCTAAACAAACAAGATTTTATTTGATTACCTAAATTGAACCAAACAACTTCAGGTTATCTTTCATTCCCCATTACCTTGGTTATGTGATTACTTGGTAATCACATAACCAAGGTTATATACGATAACTTGAACCAAACGCACCCTAAAAGTAAAATCTAATTGGCTTAACCCTGGAGCTAAAAAAAATAAACAAAAAATATGTTATTAGCGCACCCTAAATATATACCTTGTGTCACCTAAAAATTTTTTTGTTTTAAATTTTTTTAGCTTAAACACTATAACCCAACCCCCGGACCATAAAGGAAAAATCTTATTGGCTTAACCCAAGCTAAAAAAAATAAAAAAGCAAGGATGAGGCATGCAGTATATCAAGATCCTATATATATATATATGGGATTTGATACGTTTCGGTTATTCTTCTCTACAATCGTCCGTCCCCCCGACTTGTAGGCGCCCTACGTACAATTTTTTTGAAGATGCCGATGATACCAATAAGATTTTTCCTTTAGAGTTTAGAAATTGGGTTATAGTATTAAGTAAAAAAAAAATTCAAACCGAAAAAATATTTGAAGTATGCATAGAGTGTGCGACGTAAGATATGTAGGCTATGTTTATGACACACATCCCATGCATACCTTAAATATTTTTTCAGTTTAATTTTTTTTCTTAATACTATAACTCAATTCATAAACTTTAAAAGAAAAATCTTATTGACATAATTGGGGACTTAAAAAAAGTTTGAAGTGGCAGCGTAAGGTATGTAGAATATGTTTATACCGCACATTCCATGTGCCTACCTTAAATAATTTTTCGATTTGAAAAGTTTGTTGTGTTTAATATTATAATTTAACTTCTAAACTCTAAAGGAAGAAAATCTTATTGGCATAACTATGAGCTTAAAAAAATAAACAAAAAAAATTGGACATTGGAGGCACCCCAAGTCGGGGTGCGGAGCATAAGACCTCCAAAGGTAATCAAAAAATGTTAATTGCAATACAGCGAGCATATTTGTCCACACAAATGTGGTGTAATAATAAAACATTTTAAGTGCCCCATGAATAACTATTATTCTGAGGTTGAAATTAGAGAAAATTTAGGCAAAAAATAATATAAGAAATTGACAAACGAAAAGAAGTTGTCTCTAAATTTGACTAAAAATTAATTTTTACTAAATAATAAAAGATAATCTTCGAACAACTAAATAGATATTTAAATAAATAAATTTTAATTTATAAAAGATAAAAATTATCAAAAATATCTTAAACATCAAATAAACAAAAATTTCTAAAAGTAATAAAAAAATATTCTGAACCTCCGAAAACATCCTAAATGAAGTTTTTTAATTCTAAACTTACCATGTTATGGGTTCATCTACTAACAAAATTAATTCTTTAAATAAATTTTGATTAAAAAATAATTATATCTCACTCTAATACTCAAGTTAAAAAATTATGATCTATTAAACCTCGAATCTCTTATGTCGGTATCATAAAGAAAAAATAAAAAAAAAATTAATTTCAATATAGATAAATATTTTAATGATTAATTTCTATATGTACATAAATTATATTTTGAATTTATCCAATATATGAATTAAAGAAAAGATCATCCACCTCATATCCAGACATTTGGATTATCACACAGATAAATTAAATATTTCAAAAGCTGTAAAAGAGAATCAAAGTAGAAATTTTCAAGAGAGATGATTTAACTCACATCCCTTAAAAGGGTTCTCTTTTTAAAAAAAAGGATATGTACATTTACACACAGCTATATATTATTGGCACCATACATCCAAACTAATATAGTTGACCTTTTGCTTCATCTTGTGTACATTTTATTCCTGCCATTTAGCTACTAATTCCATCAAGAGCATGCAGCTTCGATTGCAAGGCTCTTGCTAACATTTGCACATGGATCGCCAAATAACTCAGTTGATACCTCCACATCACAGCTCTTCCAACCAACACATGCCTAAAACCATTACACCAACCGTTAGTCGATAATCAAAACAGTTCATTTCTAGCGAGAACATTGAGTGGTAGCACGAATGATACCTGCTGAACAATAGCATGAGCGGATGAACTTCTGCATTTTCCATGCTTGTACCTCCCACAAGTGCCGGATGGAGTGCCAAAGCTTGCAAATCTCACTGTGACCTGATTTGAATAGGGGCATTCTAGATGGAGCACTGGTACCTGGTTCTTTGCAGTTGTTCCAAGCATCCACTGGTGCTGGATGAGACTCGGAAATGTATCCACATAGGCTTGTTGTCTGCCTCGTAGTGAAAGATATCTTCATCGGATCGCCGCCCATTTCCTCAAAAAGAATCAGTTTATTTTTTCCAGGTTGAATGAAGGAACGAGGAACATGATATCTGTGCATAAGAGTATAGATTGTGTCAGTGTGATGTATAAATATATGATGCAGAAAAAAAGATGTGTAGTTAAGAGAATGCTATTGTACAGTGTCAGAGACGCTTTCCACAGTTCTTTAAGCACTTGTCGGAACTGAAATTGCCTCTATAGTCGCACGATGAGCAGCCAGTATGTGGAGCAAGATATGCCGGCCAATAGCGCCCAATGCTTTCTCCATTTACCCATGCCATACCCTTTCTCATACCGGTAAAATCTATTGCAACAGGATCAGTCCCAGCAGGGGCATCAAAGTCAGTCTGGAAAGAAAATTTTGTTGGCGATTTAGACTTATGGAAAATACACTTAAAATGGTTCTCTTTAAATCAAAGAAGAATAAGTTTTTATCTTACAAGGTGGAGTCGGCTATCTTGATCCTCCTACATCATGGGGCACTATTCCTATTATATCATCATCGATATTAAAATAAATTTTATCTTGTTTTATCGTTACTAATCAAGTTTTCTAATCTTTCTTTTCTTTGTTTAACGTGCATAGTGGTTTCTTTAATGTGCTCTGGTTTGTTTAATGTGCATTAATTGGTTGTCTAAGATGTTGGTGCTTGGATGGCTAGAGAGGGGGTGAATGTAGCCAGACACAAATCACTTGCTCTTTTTGAGTTCTCTGCAGTCAGATTAGTAGCGGAAGCAAACCAGAGCAGAGACTAACAGAAAACTAAGACAGAAACAGAAATAACAAACCAAATCGCTAACGCGGCGATGTACAAGGTTCGGGGATAACTTGCCTCTACTCCTTGACGTGCCCGTAAGGTGGGCGATCCCTTGATCGTCGGCAGATCAAGCCCCGGAAAATCTGGATATCAAATGCCTCCTTCTCGGTGGAGAAACCTCTCCACAACAAGTCTCAACAGATATGTAATGAAAGCACAGAGACAAAAACAAGAAGGCTTACAGAGCAGTTAGGACAGAAGGAACACAAGAACTCTACACTGAACTCCACCCAGCACAAACCTCACGCAAGAACTCCCTGCTCTTCGTGTCTGCTTGCTGATGGACTCGCCAAGCTCTTTTTCTTTCTTCCAAGCGCTCAAGTATCAAAGTGTATGCTCAAGCTTCAGGATGATCAAAGTTGTAGCAAGAAGAGATTCGATCGTTGTTGCTTGAAGATTATCCTTCTCTTCTTCGCCAGCCTCCACTTAACCTGCTACCCATCCAGGTCGCCACAGGTCACCAGACGCTCCTCTGCAGCTCACCAGCTGCTCAGCAGCCACAGCCCAGCTACCACTGAGCTCTCCTGGAGTCTCTGAATCCTCTCCAGTCGAGCCCCAGGTCAGCTCCTCAGCCGTTGCAGCTCGCGCCAGAAGACGTTGTATCCTGTGAAAGGAAAACTGTCAAACCTAATGTAGCAAAAGCCTCCGTTTGACTCTCCTTGAGTAATCCTGAGTTACCTGCACACTTAGCAGTTGTTTAGCACAGCAAATCAACAGAGAATCAATTATTAGACGATCAGAACAGATATCAATAGTGTATCAGTAGAAATCAAAACGCGATCAGAACTCTGACAGCGTATTTTGAATTAAAGTTCAGCTTCTGATCGGTCACCAGACTGATCAGAGAGGACCCTGATCGGTCACCGGACCGATCAGGATAGGCTCAGACCGATCAGGCTCCAGCCTGATCGGTCCACAGTGAGAAAACTGAAATCGCGACTTCTAGTGATCGGTCACTAGATCGATCTCAGGTCATGGATCGGTCACCCGACCGATCCACCCCTTTGCTGAGTGTTTCTCCAGCTTCGCGGGCCAACCTCACTGATTGGTCACCAGACCGATCAAGTTGTGGCCTGATCGGTCTGGGGACCGATCAGGGCACTCCCTGACCGATCAGGATCCAGCCTGATCGGGCATAATGAGGAACTCGCGATGTTTGATCGGTCAGCCTGACCGATCATAATTCTTCACAGAAGGGCTCTGAGATCCCTCTGATCGTTCTGGTCGTTCACCAGAACGATCAGGAGGTCTCTCTGATCGATCACCAGACCGATCAGGAGCCAAACAGAAGCCAACCAATGTTTCTGTTCTCTCCCTGATCGATCACCAGACCGATCAGACTTCTCTGGATCGGTCACCAAACCGATCCACGACAGAGAGTTCGTGCCAACTCCCTGATCGGTCACCAGACCGATCCAGCCAAGGCCAACTCCACCATAAGTCAAGAGAACAGGCTTCCTAGCCTTCTCTGACTCGTGCTCAGTCCCCCGGACCAAAACTCCGTGCCCAGCTTCACTCACTGGGTTCAGTCACCCGGCCTCACTCATCGGGAGTCGTGCCCAGTCCCCGACCAGGACTTAAACCAGACTCATCTCATTAACCTAAACTAAAATCGGTGTCAACACCAAAACAACAATCAGGGTCAGACTGCATCAACATAAGAAACACGTCACTTAAAGTTTTCCCTCAATATATGCAAACCTGACTTTCTCTATGATATTCTTATTTGTTATCATATCCATCCTCATGTTTGCACATCCACGTTAACAACCTCATCTCACTTTTATCTTTTTCTTGTATGCTCGAGTTATAGCCCAACATTTAGCTACATATAACATAATATATCTAATCGTTATTTTGTAAAACTTCCCATTAAAGTTTAGAAGTACTTTACAATCACAAAAAAACTCTCTTCCATTTCAACCATCCCTCTTTCTATCCTTTTGTAAAAACGATAATACTTAAATCTCTTAGTTACGGATAATTCATTGTCTTCTATCTTAATAATTGTCTTACTATATCTAATATTATTAAACTTAAATTTCATATATTTTATTTTACAAAATATCAAAAGCAGTCAAAAGAAATAAAAATATCATAATATATATTTCCCTTCAATTTTCTAGAATGAAGAATCTTCTTATAGACGAATACACACTTGGATGTATATACTAAGTCCATGCCAGCCTACCCTTTACAAGCATCCATCATAAACAAATGAAGAATGGAAAACAAAAAGATAGGGAGTCATGTCATTATCACTTAAAGAAACATTTACAAACCCTCATTATTGTTCAACAATGAGGAAATGTTCTTAATAATACAATCCTACAAACAACAATCAATTCATAGGCCACTTAAACTGCTCCTTTGTTTCGTCTCTATAATAAGTTAGTTTTTTTACTTTCTTAGAAAAGGTACCACATTGGATGCCTAAAGTCTATCATCTTACTGGGATATTTTAATTTTTAACCAAGAAAATCAATAAAATAACATCATCCAAGCATTTTGAGGTCAATTCGCTCAAAGTGATCATCCATATTCTTCATTATCATCTCATATTTCTTAAAGGATAGAACCAGTTTCCAAATCCAATCATTAGTTTTTACTAAGAACGATTAGGTTTCCCTTATCCGAGAATTATGTACAACTATCAGGCTATTACTTGAGATGGCAGTTTTCTTCATCTGTCTTCCAACCACTTCGAAGGCTCATTTCTCCGAGCAGTCATTGAAAGGGATTTGCAGAGAAAAATCAATTTGAAGAGAATGTACAAAGGTAAAGAGAACTCAAGGACTGACCATGTACCATATCAAAGGCAAATTCTTTGGCAAGGCATCTTGTGAAATCCATATGGATGAATTCTCTGAGTAATCAAACAAACCCAAATCTTCGCCATGAAGTCTAATCTGAATAGAATAGTGCAATGATGCAATGAAATAAGTATTATAAGTTTACAAAATGCTTAGGACCTGAGTTATGCTAGTAACATCACAACATAATATCTAGGAGGCTGTGTGAAATCACAGAGAAGATACCTGATACGTCCACAAGTTTGAAGATAGATCTATCCTGCCGTTTTGACCCTTCAGCAACACAGGACCAGTTACACCAGCACCCGATAGGTCGAAAAATGCACCATAGCTCTAGAGAGAAATTTTAAAAGAAACAAAAACAAAATATAAATCCAACTTTAGAAAGAAAAAAACACTAAAGACCAATTCAATAATGCTTGATCGAGAAACATTTATATGCTACCCTATAATAAAGCACAGAACTTGCTTTTACAGTGACAGTAGATCACCAAATTATATCATATATGATTCCTCTCAATTACAAAAGCTTGTATATTAGATGGTTCTTTAGTGATTCTGGCATATAAAACCTTGTAGTAGCTCTAGAGATTAGGTTCACAAGCAAGCAAAAGTTCCAAAACCATGTCAACTGTATCTAGATCTTTCTTGATAAGGAGTTTGGAAAATAAATACAACAAATGAACAGAACAAAATTGGTGTGTAGTATGACTACCTGAAGACCAACTGTCACACTCAAAAGATCAATAATGTTCTTTCCTGGGAAAAGTGTTACTATTGCCTCCAGTGTTATGGTTACATTACTACTGTTGCCTATCCCGCTACCTGTGCAAAAACTCAACAGATATGGTTAATTAGGCAATAATTTATCTTCTACAATAACAACAACAACCAAACTTTATCCCACTAGATGAGGGCAATGGTTTATCTTCTAATGTCGCTATATCAGAGAAAATGAGAGATATAGAAAGTCGAAATGCAAATAACCTGTTGGCTTCCCATTAACAAAAGAATGGAGGACATGGCCAAGAGATTCCACATGTAGTATAGATTGAGTTCCATTGAAAAGAAATGGTTCGTTTCCAGTTATATCGACACTGTAAAACATGTATGAGAAAGATTTAACTATGATCACAACACTAAAATCACCAATGATGCAGAGATAGATTGTATATACAGAAAGAGAAATACCTAATACCTTATCGAATACCATAGGTAATCACTGGCATCAGCGGTAGTATTTATCTGCTCGAATAATCCTTCTCTTTTAAAAGCACTGGTCTTCGAGATACCCACAGGTTCTTGGACATATTTCCATCCTGACTCGTTTATTTCAGAGGTAAATATGGGTTGATCTGATTCCTGACCGTAAGTCTTTACGTATTTGGTGTCTGAAAGAGTCGCTTGAGAATTTATCTGTCATTGGTGCAGTAACTAATCAAAAAACTGGGTCAAGACCATGCAATCTAGAAAATAACATGAGTGTTCATTTTATCAGTGAGACAACATTTTGTTAGAAGTAGGAGGTCAAACACATTTTGGTTTTTTATTGTTGCAAAAGCCCTTTTTGACAATTGAAGCTGTTTTGTACAAATTTGAACCTTCTTTCTCTTCTTTGTCCCTAAAATTATATAAAATAAAATTCCATGATGTTGATCTTTAGATTGGGGTTCAAAATCTCGAACTCGATCTTTGCCTATGCCGATATTCCAATGTATGGTTTTGATGGTAAATTAGAGGTGGAAGGAGGAATGAGATGAAGAAAAAAATAAGACAATTATTCAATGTTTGCTTTCCATATGGAATGCTACAATTTTGGCATTATCATCTATGAAAACAACTATAAAGAAAAAAATAATAATATTATCTCAATTTAGCATGACAAGAGGTGTCATGTGGACATGAAATAATACTCATCAACATGATTGATACAATACAATGACATAGGAGACGTTGTCTTGGTGCTAAGTAGTAACCAGTTTTGTAATTTATCAGACAATACATTATGACTATTTCTCTTGGCATAATATGAGATTTTAAACCATACTTATAACCAAGGTTTAATATCTCCTAGTATCAAGTCTCCATTGCTAAATGATGCAAGTTTTCAGCTAGAAAGCTTTATTGTTGTTCTGCATCTCAATGGGCATAAGTTATCATGGCCATTTAAGATGAAATGACAATATTTTGATTCATGTTTTTGACTGTTGGAGCGATGTTACTGTTGGAGAAATCTAGATGCAGTAGGTTTTAATGTTTGGGCAAAAGTTTAAGTTAGGTTTATTGATATTTGATATGCATTATGAGTGTGCAAGATATAGACAAAACAAAAAAAGTAAAAGTAGGATCTTGGCAAAGGAAAACCCGACAATAAGGACTGAGGCCAAAGAAAGCTCCAGAAGGCAAATCATGAAGGATGGGGAGACATCCGAGGAACGCAAGACTGATGAAGGAGACTAGAAGGCTAAGTCTAGGTTGGTCGGGCGAGGATGAGTGCAGAGTAATTGTACTCGGGGCTAAAACCCTAGGATTAGGGTTTGGGCAATCGACTGCTACTGGGAGCAGTCGACTAGTAGAGGTCACAGAAAGATACTGATCTTTCTGTGCAGTCAACTAGTGTCGGCTGAATTCGAGCGTTGGGTTGTAACATTCGAGTTCGACAGTTGGCAATCGACTGGTGTTGGCACCAGTCGACCGATAACGGCTGGATCAGGAACAAGCTCTATTTAAGAGAGCTTAGTTTGGCTGGGCAAAGGTTGACGAAATAAACTTGGTTAAAGCTTATTAGCAGTCTACAAGTGCTTAGGTGTGTTGTTGAGGTTGTGGTGAGGTTTCTCCACTCACAAGGAGCGACACGAGCTAGCCAAAAGTTCTCCGGGGACTAATCCACCGACGGATAGAGATCGTCCACCTTACGGACAGCCGTGGAGTAGGAGATTTATTTCCGAACCACGTTCAAGGTTTGGGTTAGCATTTGTTCCTTGTTAGTTTTGTTTAAATTGTATTTCCGCTTACGCAACTAACAAGTATAGGAGCAAACCGAAGACGACAAGTGGGTGATCAGCTATTCATCCCACTCTAACCGTACGATCAAGTCCCAACAAGTAGTATCAGAGTGAGGTCGCTCGTCTACAGAATAATCACCGGGAGAGCAAAGTGCTAGAGGAAGATGGAATCGGAAGGTCCGCTAGGATCGGATACTCGGATTCCACCTCCATACGATCGAAATGATTTCGATTATTGGAGAAAGCGGTTAGAGACTTAGTTCCAAATGGATTGGGACCATTGGACCGCATTGGAGATTCCGTTCAAAGCTACGACGGACAAAAAGGGGAAACGTCTCCGACCTCGATATTGGTCATAGGCTTATAAGGAAAAAAGATATCTCCATTGGAATGAAACCTTTTGGGAGAGCTCAAGAGCAAAACCATGAGGGCTTAGGCCCAAGGTGGACAATATCATACCATTGTGGAGATATCTAAATTCCTTTCAGTCCTAACACTTGGTATCAAAGTCAGGTCGCTCTTCACCGAACTAACCGGCGGAAGAAGCACGAGCTAGAGCCATGATCTAGATCTAACCATGTGGGTTAAGCCTTGAATAAAGGATGTGTGGGCTCCCGTGTCTTGATCAAGAGTACCAAACACTAGGCAGAGAAGTCTTAGTTGCGGCTAGGCGGTGAAGTCCTAGTAGGTCGGGTGGACCGAGGGGCAAAAAATCTTGGTGGGTTGAGGATCGAACATCAAACGGAAAAGGATTTCCGCTTGAAGGGGGCTTGTGGTCCTTTGTTTGAAGGAGGGATTGTTGGGATTGCAAGGTTGCAAACATAGTCTCACATCGAAAACACATGGAAAAGATCATAGGCTTATAAGGAAAAAAGATATCTCCATTGACATGAGGCCTTTTGGGAGAGCCCAAGAGAAAAACCATGAGGGTTTAGACCCAAAGTGGACAATATCATACCATTGTGGAGATATCTAAATTCCTTTCGGTCCTAACACAAGGAACAAAAGGAGGAAGCGGAGCGGATAAGGAGGTAACAAAAATTGTTTTAAATTTATTACCTTCTTATATTGTGTCACGTGTAGGTGAATACAAGAATATTCATGAGCTGTAGAGTAAGGTGATAGCTCTTCATGAGAATTCTACACAAGGACAAGAAATGGAAGAGCCAAAGGACAACGGCTCATTAGTCCAAGAGGAGGAGTCACCTAAAGAGGTGGCTAAGACTAAAAACTCAAGGGGAACTCAAAGAATCAAATTGGGACCCATGGTAAATTGACCTCAGAAGGATATCTCCTAGAAATCTAAATGGACCATGAAGTGTGTCAAAAGATTTGGAGATGGATTTGAGTCTCAATCCTTGGGTTTTGGCACATATGGGTTGTGTGTCATGCTTTAGATCAAGGTTTAATTGAACCATTTAGTTAGTTTTGGATTTTGTGTCAATCTTGGGATCCGAGATATATACATTTTTAAATGTATTTTTCCCAGCACATATGGGTTGTGTGTCATGCATAGAAATATGACATTGGGGTCATATTACATGAAAATTGATTTTTGTTGCATAGATGTCATATAAAGTAATGCTAGGGGTGCATTGTGGTTTAGTATAGGCAGATACATCAAGAGGAGGCCAAAATTAGGACTTTAGATCAAGGTTTAATTGAACCATTTAGTTAGTTTTGGGTTTTGTGTCAATCTTGGGATCCGAGATATATACATTTTTAAATGTAATTTTCCCAGCACATATGGGTTGTGTGTCATGCATAGAAATATGACATTAGGGTCATAGTACATGAAAATTAATTTTTTATGCATAGATGTCATATAAACCAATACTAGGGGTGCATTGTGGTTTGGTATAGGCAGATACATCAAGAAGAGGTCAAAACTAGGACTTTAGATCAAGGTTTAATTGAACCATTTAGTTAGTGTTGGATTTTATGTCAATCTTGTAATCCGAGATATATACATTTTTAAATGTATTTTTCCCATGTAGACACGGATACCATAAACTTCTCCACAAAATTTGAAAATTTTTGGAGATTTATAAAATTTCTGGTGCATTTCTGAAATTGGGTTCAAAATGCAGAAATGGGTGGATATCATGGTTTCGTCGACTGGTGCAGGGTTCAGTCGACTGATAATTCTGTGAGTTGTCTTTCGATAGGGGTCAGTCGACTGGTAACTGTCTCAGTCGACTGATACAAGCTGAAATTGTTTCAGCAAAGTCGAAAAGTATCCAAATGAGTGTAAACTTGTATTTAATCTTATGGGGGATTAATACACAATGTTTATGATCATTAGAGGTTAAAGAATCCAATAATTGGGAAATTGTTAGAGCTCTTTTTGATGTATGGCAAAGGGGGAGAAGTGTTAGGTTTAAGTGGGAAACCAATACACCCTTGCAAGAAATCAAAGCTCAAGGGGAAACTTAGATGAAGGGGGAGCAATAGTTTCTCATTTGCTGTCAAAGGGGGAGAAGTACCTTTGCAAGAAAACCCAAGCTCAAGAGGGAGTTTAGGAAAAGAGGGAGCCTAAGGTTAGGTTCTATGATTTTTGCTTTGTTATTGTTTTCCTAACTTAAACGGGTTGTCAAACATCAAAAAGGGGGAGATTCTTAGAGCAATCTAGGTGCCCTAGGTTTTGATGTTTGGGCAAAGGTTTAAGTTAGGTTTATTGGTATTTGATATACATTACAAGTGTGCAAGATACATGCACAACAAGGAAAGTCCAAGTGGGATCTTGGCAAAGGAAAACCCGACAATAAGGACCGAGACTGAAGAAAGCTCCAGAAGGCAAGTCGTGAAGGATGGGGAGACATCCGAGAGATGCAAGGTTGATGGAAGAAAAGGCTAAGTTTAGGTTGGTCGGGCGAGGACGAGTGCAGAGTGATCGTACTCAAGACTAAAACCCTAGGTTTAGGGTTGGGCAGTCGACTGCTGCTGGGAGCAGTCGACTGGTATAGGTCATAGAAAGATCAGTCGACTGATCATTCTATGCAGTCGACTGGTGTCGGCTGAATTCGAACGTTAGATTGTAACGTTCGAATTCGACAACTGGCAGTCGACTGGTGTTGGGTAACGGCTGGATCAAGAATAAGGTGTATTTAAGAGAGCTCGGTATAGCTAGGCAAAAGTTGACGAAATAAGCTTGAGTTAAATCTTATTAGTAGTCTACAAGTGCTCAAGCGTGTTGTTGAGATTGTCGTGAAGTTTCTCCACCCACAAGGAGCGACACGAGCTAGCCAAAAGTTCTCCGGGGACTAATCCACAAACGGATAGGGATCATCCACCTGACGGGCAACCGTGGAGTAGGAGCTTTATCTCCGAACCACGTTAAAGGTTTGGGTTAGCGTTTGTTCCTTGTTAGTTTAGTTTAAATTGTATTTCTGCATTGAGCAACTAACAAGTGTAGGAGCAAACCAAAAACGACATGTGGATGATCGGCTATTCACCCCCCCCCCCCCTAGTCGTACGATCAAGTCCCAACAGTTACTAAATTTAACAAACCAACTTTTCAATTTAATTTTCTATCTAAAGTTATTTCAAGCACCATATAAGTAATCATCATCCAAACCATAGTTTAAAGTGGAGAACCGTGCCGCCCAAAACCATCGAAATTTACCGTTCCAGTGAGGGAGCGAAACCAGCACAACACGTGAATAAATTTCTCGTGCATCTTCCGGTGGCTGCAGACGCCTCGTTCGACGCTTCCTGCACCGGCAGAAGCCTTGCGCAGTGCTTCCTGCGCACGCAGAAGCCTCATGCGGCGCCTCCTGCGCACGTGGAAGCCTCGCACAGCGCTTCCTGCGCCGACACAACAAGTGTCGCACGATGCTTTCGCAGGCACTAGAAGCGTCGCGCGATGATTCCGCCAGCACCAGAAGCCTCGCAGGAGGCCTTCGCGGCGGCGTAAGCGTCGCGTGACGTCCGTCGTCGCCGCGCGAGCAACGCCCGATATTTTTTGGAAAAAAATTAATTAATTGATACAATTCCAAACTAAACTGTATTAATAATATTTTTAAAATTTTAAAAAAATTAATAAATATTATTAATTGATATTATAAAAAAATTATTATTTTAATATTTATTTAAAAATTCTAAAGAAAATTTAAAAAAATTAATAAGTCAAATTTATATTCTGATAATTTTTTTATTATTTTATATTTTTTTACAGTTTAATTGATATTCTGAATTTTTTTACTATTTTAAATATATATTAATTAAATTAATAATAATTAAATGAATAACCAATTAATTTATATAATTATAATGTATCAATTTTAATTCGAATTATTGATACATTAATTTCATTTAAAGAAAACTATATTTAATTATATTTTCTAACAACATTAAATTGTTTAATAATTTAAAACTTATATAAAATCAATATACAACTTATTTTTCAGAATCAATAACCAAAACTGTATCGGCACGACACAACACGATATCGAAACCATATCGTTCCAGTCAAAGACCGAAACCTCGGCACAGATCGAGATTTCAAACATTAACAAATGCCCAAAGGTCCCCCAAGTTGTATGGACTTTTAAGGATTTCCTAGATATACAAAAAAACTAACGAAGATATAATGTTCAACGGCAGGAGTTTGATAAACAAGAATCAGAATAGTCTACAACCATTATAGGTGTACTGGAGATAATACTTGGTAATTTAGTGATCGCTATGGATGCGAGCAAGAATTGTATTCTAATACAAGAGTACCTAAAATGGAAGCCAATACAACAATTAAAGAGTTCTACCATACCATGTATTTAGTGAGTGAATGGTAGCATGGTCCAAGTTAAGAACATTCCTAAATTGAAAATTGGATTATTTTCATTTAATCTTCAGGTTATGTATGGGGTTTTCCATTTTTCTTTTGTTTTTTATTCCTTGAGACATTCTAATCCATAGAGATGGGTGTGATTTACAAGTTGCAAATTGCATCCATGTGTTAATGCTTGTGGAATTTGATAGTTGAGAGTTATCTTTGACCAAATTTTGCATCCTTTATTTGACTTTCTTGTATAGATATATCTTTCATTCTAACGAACATACATTAACATTGTTCAAAATGCTTGAAAAGAAAGATGCAATCTTGAATTAATTAATACCATAATCAAGGTTTAAAATCTCAACCAGTGTCGAGGTTTCGGTCCCAGACCGGAACAATACGGTTTCAATATCGTAACGTGCCAATACGGTTTTGATTTTTTTTATTTATATATAGTAATTATTAAATAAATATATTTATTATGTATTTTTAAAAAATAAATTGTATATTGATTTTATATAAATTCTCAATTATTGGATAACTTAAAATTATTAGAAAAAACAATTAAATCTAATTTCCTTAAAAAAATGATCCATCAATAACTTAATTAAAATTTATACATCATAATATGTTAATTTACTAATACCAAAAGGAGTGGCGTCAATAGCATTGGTTCTCACAATATTCTGTTTAAGTCAACTTCCAAATTAAATAATCATCTCATGACATGTAACATTGATATTGATTTCTCCACATATACATAAGCATGTCTAAATATGTTAATATTCATGAATCTAAATTAAAAATTAATTCATAAATAAAAATTATTATCTATAATAAATATATAAATTAACACAAAGATGTTACTTTATATATAATAATTATATAAATTAACTATTTATTCATTTAATTAATTATTATTTAAATAATATATATTTAAAATAGTAAAAAATTAAAATATCAATTTAACGGTAAAACATATAAAAAATTTTCAAAATATAAATTTGATTATTATAATATTTTTATTTTTTTAGAATTTTAAATGAAATTTAAAACAATACAAAATAATAAAAAATATCAGAATATAAATCTGATTATTATTATTTTTTTTAGATTTTTTTTATTTTTTTAGAATTTTAAATGAAATTTAAAACAATATAAATAATAAAAAATATATATTAGATTATAAATCTGATTTATTAAAAAAATTAAAATTTAAAACAGTAAAAATTAAATTTTCAGAATATTAATTAATATTTTTTTAAATTTTAAATATAGATTTTATTAGGGATGGGAATTGAGTTGGGAATTGTTTAAATAAAATAAATCAAAAAAATTTTAATTGGTGCTAGGGCAGCGTCGCGAGGCGTTGGCATCGCAGAAGGCGTCCTGCGACGCCTCCTGTGGCGTCCGGCGACGCCAGAAGCATCCCGCGATGCCTTTGGCGGTGCTTGCAACTTGACGCGGTCGCCTCCTACTATTGCTCATGAAGCATAGGGACGTCGTCGCCTTCGCTGTTGCTCGTCGTCGCCTTCCATCTACGCATGACGCCCGTGCGCAAAATTATCATGTGTGGGGTGCCGGTTTCCTTCCCATCACAGAACGGTAAAATCTCCTAAACCCTAAAATTCGTCCGTGCCGAATGGCACGGAACGAGATTAACGTTGACCATAATAACTAATTACCAACAGAAAATGTGAAACTTTCTTTTAAACCAACTTTAAATTGGATCATCATTTATCAATATACCAATTTGTTACACAAGTAGATGACGAATCCCTGATGAGAAATTTAACAAAGATATCAACAATTTATTTTTCACAAGGGTAGTTTCCAACTAGAAAGGCCACAATTTTGCAGGAAGAATAAATACATAACTCTTATACTGTGTTCAAGTGAGGGTAGAACTCGAGTTGATTAGAGAATTAATGAATAGTTGCTACATCTATTACCCCTCCACTTTTATCCTGAAAATATGGACTATATATTCTAACAATAATCTTGAAGGATTGGAATTTAGCAGGTTCCCTAAACAAGTGGTATCACAGTATCCATCCTTGTGCTAGGAAACTAAAATAGAGTAGGTCAACATTGTTGGAAATTGCCAACGAAAGGGAAAAATGAAGGTATCGTACATGCCTCAAATCGGATCCTTATCTTTACTCATTTGCAAAGGCTTTCTGCTTTGTGAGACTTGGACTAATTTCCAGAAGATAATGCAAGATGTGTGCTACTATAGTGGTATATAGCTACAACCTATGAACATCTTAAAGTAATAAACCATGCGTCAAGTTCTAGTTACCACACAACATACATGTTGATAATTTCAACACAACCTATTAGTCTAATATTAATAAAACAAAATTTGATAACTGCAGTTTTGGCCATATTGCTATTTTTCATGTGAATTCTTTTGTTATACCGAAAATAGCACAGTTATCCAGGACTTGCAATATCGGCTTGCAAATACCAAATTTTCAATTGATCAAGTAGGATATTCTGCTTATGCCAATCATCTGAACAAATATTTTTTTGGTGTATTTGTATTCAAAACAGAAAAAGGAGATTTAGAATTTGCAAGAAAACATAATGAAGTTGTCTTATTTAACAAAGAATAATTATTAATCATCTCCACTAGATAGAATCAAACATCCATTGATATTAACCAAATAATGTTGCAACAAGTAATGGTTGAACATGATATCATCATCTAATTAGAATGAATTATTGAAGAGTGAATGTTCTACCAGCGCATAGTTTTGGAAACAACAGTCTGTGCATCACACTACATAAAAACATAGCGTTCATGTAACTCAAATCCAGATCCTTCCATAGCTAAAGGAGTAAACCTTGGGCTATGGTAGCAGAAGGGTGATTAGTTGTCATCCCAGACATCCGCGGTTCGATCCCCAACTACGATGTATTTTGCAAGAATTTTTCCTCCAAATGTGGCGCGAACCCTAGGACGCTAAGCTTCTGGACTGCCCATCGCTAATACTTCTCGATTTACCCTGGCGGTCGGTGGGAAACTTCTGTGGGGCCAGGCTGGTCACCCAAGGTTGGAAAAATCTTGTTAATTATTTTTTTTTTAAAGGAGTAAACCTTACCATTGTGTCAAGGGTCCACAGATCCTTGTCTACTCCAGAGAAAAAATTGAGCCCAAAAAGATGTTCATTTCAGCAATAAACATTTTTAAAATATAGATAGGCAGAAGATTTGACCTATGTATTTCTAGCATAAAATCTCAATTCTCCGAAGTTATTTTTCTACATCTAATTATATGCTTAATGTCCTTGCACAAGAAAAGGAAATATTGAAAGAAATTAGGATCATTTTTTAGTAAATATGGACCGAAATATCAAAGATATCAAGCAGGGTTAAATTTTCTAGGTATATTGAAGGTTAGGACCTTGAAATCAATAAATGGTTAGAGAACATGAAAGTTAATGCTTAAAGGCAAACTTCGATGCTTTAGAAAAGTTTACAATTTAAGAATTAAAGATAGTTATACCTGTGCAGTATTGAATAGAACATTTTCGCAGTCAGGAAGAACACTCACAGACCATGCTGGTAAATGGTATGTTTTACCATAAAAAGTAACAGTTGCATCAGAGTCAGAATTTACATTAGCAAGAAATGCTGCACGTCCCAGAGGATGTCTTATAAACATGAGCCTAAAGCATGCAACGTTTTAGCAATATGGAACAAAAAATATAAAACAATAGTAACGAATGAAACATAATGGAACAGAAAGGAGATACTGCTAAAGTGAATATGGCTACTTCTTTCCATCATAGTATGAGAATTGTAGAATTAACATGCACGAAATGACTTTAGAACATCAAAGATAGCCACCATGACAATAAGCTCCAAACCATTTTGGTTTTGGCTACATATATCTTATTTTGCCATTCAATCTATGCCAAGCTATAAAATGCCAAAGATTACTCAAAATTCGACTATCTTGATGAATGGAAGAAGATAATGAAACAATATGTATTTGCTAACTAATGTATATTTGTAAATCTTGCCTAAGTGTGGTCAGCTTGAAGCCCAAAACACATAGGGAAGCTTGGGTAGGGCATAATTCAGATTAACTCAACTTTGTAGAAATAATTCTTAATATGACTATTGTACAAGTTGGCAAAGTCACATGTTAGTCTTGATATGGATTCCCTTCTTGTATTTTTTTTTTGTACTTGTTACACAAATTAGATTAATTATTAAAGTTATCCATCAAATTGATATTTTAATCTAGTGGTCTAGCTACATATTTGTTTAACTAGTTGGTACCTATTTATTACTGATAATTTAATCAGATAAATAGTAATATAATATATAATTAATACAAATATGGACAATAATATATTTGAATTTCGAGTTGACTTCATGCCCCATGTCTAGCTTAGCATGTAGTAGCTAATAAAATGCTTGGATGTGGGGCTCTATAATCTTGAACTTTGTGAAAACAATAGGAAACAATCATGATGTAGTCTCCCTTGGCAATCTCAAATTCTAGATTCCTAGTGATTTGAACAACATTTTTATCCAAATTTCATGACCACCAAGTTCAGATTTAAATACTTCTGCAATAATTCACATATTTCTTGATTTAACACAACAAACTAATTTGGTTTATAATCATTTATTGTTCTATATAATTCTTCAATACGTTAGGGGTGAAATTGTATCAAGATAGATCTTAATATTGGATATGCAGAGGAAGATTTGGTTGGTCCTCGTTAAATAGGAGATTGAAATTAGGATATTGCATTTGTTCTCCAAGCAATTTGATTTAGTAATGAATAATCAAATTAGTAAATTAAAACATTACCTTTGTTATACATAGCTAATAACTCAAATGCTTAAGCACAATTTAGTAGTCATCTAAACCTATAACCCTTTTCTTCAGCCTACAGCTCTCTATATGGGAGTAAATAGGTGTCATAATAAGTAATGACTCATCTACATAACAGAAGTGCCCCATTAATACTCGCAAGTTGATAACAGTGCAGTTCTAAGCTTATAATCCCACAACACTCCACGCGGAATTATACCACGAACTCAACCAAAAATAGAGGTGAATGATAGGGAGCTCCACTTTCGATCAAATAGTGGGGAAAAAAGCAATTAAGGGAAATAAAATGTAACAAAATTATTTGCATCAACACAACAACATAATATAAAAAGAAAGTTCATATTTTTCTAGAATTAGGATAAAAAAAGAGGGTGACTAATCATTTCCATTAAAGGGAAAGAACATGAAATTGAACAGCCATTGTAGTGGGCAAACTTCATGTTTTTTTTCTTAGTCTTACTATCTAAGTTTGAATCTTTGATCTTCTTAATTCATTTGAGACATAAATTAGTGTCTATCGATGCTCATTTGGACGCCCATAAAATTAAGTCTATCTGATGTTTCTTGATCATGAAGCATGACTTGACAATTAAATAATGTAATTGATTTAAGACAAATTAAAGGAAGGAAATCAAATTGCACTCAACATTGTCTTACCCACAATTATTTGTGGAATTTTCTTCCCCCAATAGTTTATTTTCTTTTTTAAAATGCTTCCTAGAGCTTCAAGAAAGTCAAAAGGTATCCTAAATTTTTTAAACTTCAATTATTTTGTCTTATTTTCATTATATCTTTGATTTATCTAATAGAACTGAGGAAACTCAGCATCATTATTTTATTAGATAGTGCAATAATGTTAGTGGACAGGTATACAATTTGAAATGAATGGAAAGCATTTTGACAATGATAAAAAATTTAGGCAGAAAACCAAAACAATGTCCTTTAATCCATATCATCAAAAGGGTGTTCCTCTTTTAAAATTTAATAAAACAACACCCCACCATAATTTGATACCTAAATACCCATCTGCACTCTACCTTGGAGCAGCTTTAACCAAAGCTACACCAACTTGGGGTAACTTTAATCAAAGGTGCTCTAAGGTGGTGAAACTTTGGTCAAAATTGTTCGTGCCCGTAGAACAGTGTATCTCCAAAGTGAGCAACTTTGGTCAAAGATGCACCGCCTTGGAGTAGTTTTGATCAAACTTACTTCATGGTGCATAGTTCAATAATTGACAAGTGGAAAGTCCATTAGGAGTTAGCAGATGGTGA
This sequence comes from Boesenbergia rotunda, assembly GCA_024364735.1. Taxonomy (NCBI): domain Eukaryota; kingdom Viridiplantae; phylum Streptophyta; class Magnoliopsida; order Zingiberales; family Zingiberaceae; genus Boesenbergia; species Boesenbergia rotunda. The sequence goes on from JAGFNQ010004332.1 coordinate 641,447, forward strand.
AAGCCTAATCAGGGTTATCATTGAAGGAAGTCTTAACAAGTTACAATGGACCTAAGGCTAGACAAGTGGAAAACAAGTAGTGGTAGTTGTTTAGAACAAAAAGGCTTACAAGGGGATTTTGGAAGTCAACACTTAAGAATTCTTGAGTGAAAGCAAATAATGGTAAGTGAAAGTAAGTCAAAGAAGAGCTCCTATCTGGTAATTGTTCTATTGTTGTAACTTTCTGGTTCATAAAAAGATTTCGAGACTGACTCACAGTCTAGACTCACCAACAAGTCAGAGAATGTGGAGTAGGAACCAAAGGTTCTAAATCATGTTAAAGGCTAAGTGTTGGCATTATTTTGTGTTCTAATATTTGAATTTCTTCTCCACATTTGTAGACATAAGCAAGCAAAAAAAAGTAATGAGCTATCCACAACCCCACTCCCATGTGCGCTCCCACTAATTCCACAAACAATCCAAGAGTATCAAATTTCAATAATTTATCAAAATAATACATTTTGACCATCCTGCCCGATATAATACGAGATTACAAACCATGATTTTAATGCTCATTACCCTGCAAAGAAGACAACATAATTCCCAGTAAACCATAAAAATGTCTCTTTTACTTATAGAATTAATTTTGTTAGAATAAACTATAAAGGCATCATTTTACATTCTTTTCCTGTATTACACCAAGATAGGATTTGTCCAGCCTTCTTAACCAAGCTCTATTAAACTAAAAACTTTTGTTTCCTATGTTTCTCCTCTTGAAAGAGGTGACATGATTTTGAATCTCAACCTAAGCAAGAAAAAAAAAAAATCTTTGATGTCAACAAGTTGAGAGCAGAACAAAGAAAGTAAATGGTATTAAATACAGGATGTTGGATAACATGCATAATTGCTTACCTCTAAGTTTGGACCAAGAGAAGTGTATGTTGGATCAGTTGCAATCAATGCTTTTTCACAAAGCTTGATCGCTTTATGTAAATCTCTAAGGTGACCCCACTTAGGTTGCCTAACAATTCCTGAGAGGTGTTTCAAAAGAATTATTATCAAATTGTGTAACATGACAAAGATATTTAATTTCAATCATTAATAAGTGCTAATTCCAGGATGGACAATTTGTCTGCTGCCTGGTTCATCATTTTTTTTTTAATTCCAGGATGGACAATCATTGAAAATGGTCACTTCGTTACCAAGGGTTTTACGATTAGTGTTAACGACAATAAACTATCTGGACCAAAACACAAGCTCACCATACTCATCAATAGGAGCATCATAATCATAACTTGTAGAAATAAACGGCCCTCCTGAAGAACGACCAAAATTGGTTCCTCCGTGGTACTGGCAAAGTCAAGATCCACCATGGTTAAACAGAATAGAAACAGAAAAAGAAAAGAAGTAACAAAATAACTTTATTGATTGAATAACTCGTCCATGAGATATACAATTTATAGAAATCTTACGATGCTTAGTCAAATAAAAAATGAATAAAGAAATTGTTAATTAACAAATTCATAAAGAAACTATCAATTAACATATTAATAAAGAAAAGGTCTAATATAATAATTAATTAATATATATATATATATATTTATTTTGATTCGGTCAAAAATCTTATTAAATAATTATTCTCTTTTATCCCCGACAAATTCAACGGGAGATCTTTGACTTTGACTTTGCTTGTTAGCCTGTTGAAACACTGTCTAGATAATGGCTTAGTGAAGATATCAGCAATTTGATCCTCTATAGAAATATAAGAAACCGATAATTGTTAAGTCGCCACACGCTCTCGAACAAAATGAAAATATATTTCCACATGTTTTCTATGTGCATAAAAGACTAGATTTGCTGTGAGATATATGGCTCCAATATTATCACACCAAATTTTTTGTGCAATATTTAATGCAAGATGAAGTTCAGAGAGAAATGAATGAAGCCAATAATTTTAGATGGTGCATTTGCTATATCTTTATATTCAGCCTCAGTGCTTGAACTAAATACTGTAGGTTGTTTTTTCGAATTTCATGAGATAAAATTTTGTCCAAGAAATATTGCATATCCACTAGTAGAGTATCTGTTTTCACGAGAGCTTGCCCAATCCACATCACTATATGCATGTAAATCTCGAGATGATCATCGATATAAAAGAAGACCATGTGAAATAATACCTTAGAATAACGAAATATTCTTTTCACACCTTCCTAGTTTTGTTCAGTAGGAGCATGCATGAACTGACAAGCACGATTTACTGCAAAAGTAATATCAGGTATGTGATAGTAACATATTATAAAGCTCCAACAATACTTCGATAAATCTAGGGATTAGACATAGCAGGAGAAGGTGCAGAGAAATTAGTAATAACAATTAGTGTAGAAACCGAACGTGCTTCATCCATTTTAGCTCTTTGAAGATATATTTACTTTAAGAGAGGAGACAACCTTCTTCATGTGGAGTAAGTTCAATACCAAGAAAAAAACGAGCATTACTCATATCTCAAATAGAAAATTTTTATTAAGATGACTTAATAAAGTTGTAATGCCCTTTTGATTATTGTCGATTATTAAAATATCATCCATGTAAATGAGAAAAAATATCATAGATCCTTCATTATATTGATAGAATAGAGAAGAGTCAGTCTTTGATCCAGATAATCATTGAGTTTGCAACAAGTCTGATAATCTATGAAACCATGCACGAGAAGCTTGCCGAAGACCATAAATGGATTTCTTTAACTGACAAACATGAGTTGAAAATTATGGATAGATAAATTCAGATGGTTGCTCCATAAATATTGTTTCCTCAAGATTGTCATAAAGGAATGCATTAGAAACGTCTAATTGTCGTACAGGCCAATTAGAACTAACAATTACCGATAATAATAGTTGGACAGATGTAATTTTAATGACTAGGCTAAAGTTGTCGTTGAAGTCAATACTTGATTCTTGATTAAATCCTTTAGCTATAAGTCGAGCTTTATACAATTCAAGAGACCATCAGCTCGATGCTTAAGACGAAATACCCATTTAAAGCCCACAACATTCAGAGAGGAAGTGCGTAAAACTAGATTCCATGTTCCATTGCGAAGGAGTGCATTAAATCACTACGCCAATTCGGATCCTTATTTGCTTGAGAAAAATAAGTTGACTCAACAAATTTTGAAGATACCATTAGAGCTTCTGGAAGAGGATATTGAGTTGTCATTGGTGAACAACGTGCATAAATATCACTTAAGGGAAGCATGTGACGAGGAGCATTATCATCTGAATCACTTGTTGATGGTGATGAGGAAGTAGGCTGACATGGTAATTTTGATGATGGACTTGTATATTATCTTTGACTGGTGAGACTTCCGAGATTGAAGCAGCAACTTGAGGTGATTTTGATGGAATAGTGGAGTTATTAGAGATCTCCAGAGTAGGACCTAGTATGTCATCACTTCTGACAATGTTAAGTGACATCAAGAATGTGTCACCTGTATCTAGAGGAGAGATTGAAAAAGCTGCTGAAAAAAAATAAAGACTCATCAAAAGTAACATGTTGTGAAATATATATCCGTCTTGTTGGTATGTACAAGCATCGATACCCATGGTGTAAATTGCTATAACCGAGAAAAACACATTGTAGTGAACGAGAATCAAGTTTGTGTTTAGAGTAAAGGCGTAATCACAGATAACATGCGCAACCAAATATTCGAAAAAAATTTAGTCAGGAGTTTGATTATAAAGTTTTTCCAAATGACACTTATGATTGAGCAATGAGATAAGAAGTCGATTTATGAGATATACTACAATACAAATAGCTTCATCTAAAAATTTACGCGGAACCGATGCATGATGAAGAACAGCCAAGGCAGTTTCAACTATATATATATGTTTCTCTTAGCAGAGCCATTTTGCTCTGGAGTGTGAGGGCAAGAGACTCGATGAATAATTCCACAAAAGACAAGATGACGATGAAGAGCTTGATATTCCCCTCCCTAATTAGAATGAAGAGAGAGTATATTACGATTATAATACCGTTCAACTTAGTTTTAAAAATGACAGAATATGTCTAATAAATTAGATTTTCTTTTCAGAGGATAAAGTCAAGTATATTTACTAAAATAATCAATGAAGGTAACATAATATAGGGAACTTTGGTTAGACAAGATAGGTAATTATTTCAAGTGGAAAATTGAAAACACGATCGGCTGAAGAGAAAGGTAACTTATGACTTATAGATTCCATGTATGCCTGACATGAATGAGATGGAGAGTAAGTAAGTAGGTAAATCATATCTATTTATGATCGACTGAACAATACGAAGGGAAGGATGACCAAGTCGAGCATGCCAAGCTGGTTTATTTGTACGTTCACCAATAAAAACTGTTAAAATACCGAAAATTTTGAGGCCTTAGATGCGTAAAACCCTAAAATTAATGGCTGAGTTGGAATTAGCCATGTTTTGAGAGCTAAAATGCAAAATGTCTTATTTTTTCACTTATATATATAATTTTTTTCTTTTCTTTTTCTTCTTTCTTTACTCTTTTTCCTTTTCCTTGTTGCGTTCATGCCGCAAGGGTTACGGTTTCCTCTCCCTCTCGCAATCCAACCTCACACATCTCATGCGATCTTGCCAACAACCCCAAATCTCCTCCCCTTTTTCTCTTGATCTCTCTCACGCAACCCACTGTTTTTCTCCTCCACGCGGTTGGCACAACCCATCAACGTCGATCACTGCCTAGTCGTCGGGGACGACGAGCCCTACATTCCCTCGTAGGACGGCCAAGTGAAGAGAATGGCTTCCCTTTCGCTTGAGCACAACCATCTCCTTGCTTTGATGACAGCGTCCCGCAACAACCCCTTACTAGCGTCGATTCTACAAGAGATGATGTTGCGCATCGCAGGGATTCCGAGTGGTTTTGGGTGTTTCCTTTTCTCTTTCTTCTTCACCATCGCTATGCGCCGAGCAGAGATAAGATTTGCTTTCTGTTGGAGATGGATTTCTTATGTTCAGATCTGTAGGGATTCTTGGTTGGGTGTTTAGGTTGCTAGAATTAGTGATTTGTAGTTGATCTTTAATCTGATAGTATTTCTTGATAGCTTTTCAGTTGTAGAGGTGGTGGTGGTTGTTGTCTTTTGAATTTTGTCTTGGTCTCAAGTTTTGGATGGACTTGATGATTGGTTTGGATTGGTGGCATGTGTGTTTGGAATAGATTCTGTTGGGTTCTCCCGGCACAAAAACATAAAAACGCAACGGAAACAAGAACCCTCGAGCGATCCATGCGAAAGAAAAACTCGTACAAAGTTGATCTACATCTACTTCTAAAGGATATACCTTCGGAGCGTGTCCTTTGCTTATCCCGCTCGTCCAAGGTGCGCCGGATCTCTTGCACGTTCAAGTGTCCGTGCCTCTATTCGTATCCACACGGACACAATCTCTCAACTTCGGGAGAACTACCTTAGTTGTGTTAGCAACTTGAGGTAGCTCGCAGAACACCAAGAACCCTACAGTAGGGTTTCGACCAAAGGAGGAAGATGTGGGAGGGAAGAAGAAAGGGAAGAAGGAGAGAGTCATCCAAAGTCACAAGACCCTCTTTTATACTCATCCCATGAATATGAAGAGGTTTGTGTCTCTTTGGCTTCCTTCATTAATACCAATAAAGAGCACATCTTTTCATGTGGCTCTTCATCTTTTCCCATACAAGAAAAGAATCTTTTTCTTTTCCCTTCATTAAACACTTTAATGAATTTCCCTTTTAATCCCGACCGGGCCACTCGGGCTTCCGACTCGGTCTCCCGACCAAGTCTCCCGAGTGCCGAGCTCCCGACCCAGTCTGTCGAGCTCCGACCAAGTCTGCCGATCTCCCAGCCCAGTCTGCCGAGTGCCGACCCAGTCTGCTGAGCTCCAGCCCAATCTGCCAAGTGTCGTCCCAGTCTGTCGAGTGTCGTCCCAGTCTGCCGAGCTCCCAGCTCAGTCTGCCGAGTGGCGTGCTCCTGACCCGCACTCCCGAGTTCCCAACTCGGGCTCAGGTCTCCCGAGTTCCCACTTGGGCTCAGATCTGCCGATCAGATTTCCCGAAGCATTGTGTCCTTTGTGTGTGACCCAATAGGTTCTCGTGACGTTGGTAATGCGCCTAAACACTTTAGACACATAAGCAATGAGCGGCATCTAGCAATGCATCAATGCAACCCAAGTAACAAGAAAAGTCGAGATCTGACTAAACCTCCGTGACTATGATAATGTATGACCTTGTCCTTCTATCCTTGATATCTAGATTGACCAATGAGGCATAGACAGTGTCATCCTCAGTCAATCTTGTGTTTCTTGATCCCCGAGTAGACTCACTCAAACAAATGAGCTCAATATCTCATATTGACTCATTCGAGCATAGTCATGCGTTTTAGTAGTCCTACTCGATCAAGGGGCCCACAGATATCACTCCCGTCATATGGGAGGAATAGATCTCATCTACATCACTCACATCCCTCCGCATAATTCATTACATACCCAGTGATCGCCTTTATAGTCCACCCTGTTACGGGTGACGTTTGACGATACCAAAGTACATAACTCCTTATGTACGGAACCGTAGTGACTTCAGGTCTAAGAACTATTCATACAAATAGTCACATGAGAAAGTTTATGACACTCATATGACAATTTATGAAACTTTCTCATGGCGGGTCAATTCAGTACACATTCTCCAATGTTACCCATGTGTCAACTTGATATCACATATCCATGACTTGTGAGCTCAAGTCATCAGTTGACCTACATGCTAGTCTCTATGCATTAATATTGTCCTTGAATATTAATGCTCGACTAGGAATAGTTTAGTGTAGTGTTCTCTACATCATCTCACTATCGATTCAACTAATCGATATGATGTAAATAAGAACCTACTACACAAGGACATTATTATACTTAGTTATTTGGCACAAATACAAAGTAAGTATAATAACCAAACATACCTTTACTAATGATAGAATATGATACAAAATGTCCCTAGTCAATCATCATATAATTAGCTCTAGGGCTCCTACTAACACATTCTTGTTGCATTCGATGATTTGGTTATGCTCTGGCTAAGTGATCTGATTGGATCACAGTTGGTTAGTTTCTGTTGGATTAAATTGTAGCTTTGTTTTGTTAAGTAGAACTCGTCTTGTGTTATCATGTGAAGTTGGTTTGAACTGAGCTTAGACAACCTTGTCTTAGCTTGATTGTCTTGGTTGGTAATGCTCTTATTGTGAGCTGACCATTTTGAGGGTTGGTTGAAGATTGTAGTGGATGTGGTTTGTGATTAAGCTATTGATTCTAGGATGTGCCCACTGCCATAAGTAGGTTTTGAGAGTGTGTTGTTTGTCTTTGATACTTGCCGTGAGGTCTCTGATGTGTAGCTGTTATTCTTCATTCTATTTTGGTGTTGTTGTAGCTACTTTGGTGATGATACCATGTGGGGAGATTTATCTGTGGTGAGGTTGTGCTTTCGAACTTAGACGTGAGCTCTATAATTGGAGTTTGTATGGTTTTGGGGTGGAGTTTTCATAGGATTTCGATTTTAGTTTGGTTAGTATTAGTTGTTTGGTAGCCGCTAAAATCATATCCTTTGATACAGGACACTGATTGATTCGGATATCTCGACGAGGAGGTTCTTTCGGATACACACTGCATTACGAGGCGGGTACTTCTTACTTAATTATTTAGCTCATTTTCCTTTAAATGAATGGTTATCCCATTATCTGAGTAGGTTTATTTACTTTAGCTCTACTTTACTTATTTTCCTGCTTGATACTTTTCTTTGCTTGATCTTTGAGTTAAAAATCCAAATTTTTAGTTATACAGTCTCGACTCTTGTTTTCTGATCCAAAGAGTACCAATAGTACTCGTGTACTTTAAAAATATCATGTGATCTATCTAGGGTTTGGTTGACATTAGATATATTATACCCAATAGATTAGCTGCATGTTTGTTTGTTATGGTTCTGATTTGGGTGCATGTGTTTCCTATTGATTCCATGATGGTTGACCTGGTTGTGTTTATGCACTTTGGTATCATGCACCATGTTGCATTTGTTGCATGCTGGCAATTATCGGCTTCCTTGTGGTTAAGCCCGCCGTCAGTCATATAGTGGTCTGTCCACTCAACCACTTGGGGTAGTAGTAGTTGTCAGAGTGCGAGCGGGCGTCCTGTCGTGCTACTCTCAACCACTCATGGATAGTGGTAGTTGTTGGAGTAGTAGTCGGCGGTGACACCCCCTCTGTTATTTAGGAAAGATAAGTAGAGCGGTTGTTCTCTCCCGTTAGGTACTAGAGCGGTTGTGCTCCCCTTCTTAGAATTAGAGGTTGTTCCTCCTTGTTTTTGGGTATTAAAGCGGTTGTGTTCTCCTGGGGTCTTTGATATAGAGCGGGTGTGCTGCCCCTTTTCTTTGGGTTCGGGATTGAGGTTATTCTCCCAACATCCTATCCACTCAGCCACTCATAGGAGATGGATCTGAGAGTGCCTATAGTTGTCATAGCCCTTACCCAGTCGGCCACGTAGATATGTGTGATGGTTGTAGATTGGTGTGTAGGGGTAACACATGTCATTGCATCATTTACATATAATGCATCTTGCATTTGTTTAAGCCAAGATCGTTGCATTTGATTGGCATACATATATAGATTTAATTTGCATTTATTATTTGATCTCGATCTACTTAGTAGTACGAGCAACTTATTGATTTGGTATGGGGATTTCTGATCATGCCCCCACATATTATATAGATTGTTAGGTATGTTTTATGCATTTGATTATGCTCTTGTTTCGGAGACTGTTTACTTTGTTTCTAGCTATTTGATTTATCTTGTTTATACCATACATTCATCTATTCGCTATACCCACAGAGTCGAGCCTGGACTCACAACCCCTTGCCACTATTTTTGTTTCAAGAAACTGAAAGTTGTGTCTCGTGCCGCCAGGAGAGGATCCAACTGTCATTCCCCAGTCTTGGGTATTTTTGGTTGTTTCGTATTTTATATTTTTATTCAGTGGACGTGTAGATGTGTCTTTAATGAACTTATATTTATTTTTGTAGGCTTTCGGTTTTACGCATTTTATTTTTTCTGCAGAGTTTATTATGCCTAGTATTTATTTTTATGGATTAATAACTGTGTGGATATGAATTTTATTATTTATTAATATTGTTGTCAGTCGTGTGTGGTTGTGCTATTATATATTGCTAAGATGGATGTAGACAAGTTTCTGATTGTCCGCCGTACAAGGAAGATGCTGCCCGATTTTCGAGTAAGCATAGGCCTCTAGGAGCATGACAAAAGCTTTGATTGAAGAATTTTGAAGATAGTAAAGGTCATTTTTTGTTCCCCCGTAAAATACAGTAGTATTTATTCCTATATCTTTTATAAGATAATGATCATGATGAAATTCAAAAAAGACATTGTTATCAAAGCAACACTGATGTGTGGAGAGTAAATTTTTAGTAATAGATGGAACATGAAAGATGTTACGCATGTGAAAAATACGATTGGACAAATGAATGTATGAGTTTTCAAGATTAGTAATTTGCAAACTTGAGTTATCACCTACTTGTACCGTATCTGAACCAGTGTATGGTAGTATTTCTGTAAAGATATTGTAGTTTAATGTGACATGATGAATTGCTCCAGTATCAATATCTCATTCAGTAGATAAAAATTTTAAAAATTTGTCTTGAGTAGGCGCAGACGAAAGAACTTTAGGATAGACTTGTGAAGTAGTTGGTTGTCTTAAAGTTGCAGGACCACTAATAAAGGTTTTGTCAAGTCTTTTATGATATTGAATACCAGTATGTCCAATTTGGAAACAAATTTCACATCTTCTTAAAGCTGCAGGACCACCAATAAAGGTTTTGTCGAGTCTTTTTGGGCATTGAATACCAGTATATCCAATTTGAAGACAAATTTGACATCTTCTTAAAACTAAAGGACCACCAATGAAGGTTCTATTAAGTCTTTTAGGATATTGAATACCAATATGTCCAATTTGGAGAAAAATTTGACATCTCCGAATATCTGACATAAAAATAAAAGCAACAAAAACAACACAAGTTGTTGTTGCTGTATCTTGACTTCTTATTGAGAAAAATTGCAAGAGTAGAAGAGAAAAGGTAAAACACTAGCCGAATGGTGATTGAGTCCAGGGCTAAAGGCACGGAGGTTATTTCTCTTCTCCCCTACTATCTCATCGTGAGAAGGAGGTTGACGAGCAATAATCGAGGAGAAAGAGACAAGGCATTTTTTAAAAAAAAAAATCTCTTCAGAAAAAAATAAAAAATAACGGTGACAACAAGCGTCATATGAAAAAGAAGGTGTCGCATAAGAAAAAACATCTCGTAAGGTAAGAAGAGTTATGACTCTGATACCATATTAAAAAGAATAGAAACAGAGAAAAGAAAAGAGGTTACAAAATAACTTTATTGATTGAATAACTCGTCTATGAGATATATAATTTATAGAAGTATTAGGATGCTTAGTCAAATAAAAAATTAATAAAAAAACTGTTAATTAACAGATTCATAAAGAAACTGTCAATTAACAGATTAATAAAGAAAATGCCTAATATAATAATTAATATATATAAATTTGTTTTGACTCGGTCAAAAATCTTATTAAATAATTATTCTCTTTTAGTTAATATTGTTTTATTCAAGAGTAGAGAAAATTATGGGATGCGATTATTTAACAAGTGGAAAAGTTAAAATCAGTTTATGTATAGGTTTTATACCATGTAGTAGTTTTGGAAGGTACCACCACGTTGGAAGAATCTGGCTACAGCAAATGCAAGATCTTCAACAGGTCTGTATGGCACTCTACCACCGAAGTCAAGAAACCTACCATGCCACAGTATAGCAACAATGAAAGAAAACATATAAAACATGGTTGTGTGACATTGAACAATATACAATTGACCGTAAAAAGGAGTCCAAATGCCTTACCATCCAGTCCAAATTTTTGGTTTCTGATTTGAGTTTGGAGTAAACTCATCACAGTAAAATCCATTGCAAGTGTTGATCTATACAACAGATAATGTAAATCAGTAACATCTTCAATAGAAAACTTGAAAGTATAGTTGAATATGGCGAAGAAGTGTTGATGAAATATCAGTATATAGAAAAAGTAGGAAAACACAAGATGAAGCATGAAACTCACAATTGGATCAGAGGCATCAGATTGTTGGCACATCACCCATGGTACACCAGTGTCTAGAGAGGTAGCCATTGATGCTGACCAATTGATATATGTTTTAGCTGCAGAACCATAAGCTTCATCAACGTTTCCGTATTCATTTTCAATCTACCATCAAAAAGAAAACCAAATCAGCTACAATGATCAGTCATGCCTGTTCCAGAAATGAAACCTGCCTTTGTTTCACTTTCTAAATCTTTACCTGGGATAAAATGATGGGTCCACCTTGTGATGCATACAAATTTCCCTGCTTCATCATATCAACAATCTTCACGGTGAACCGCTGCATCTCTTTCTGCAGTCATGATTTAGAAATTATGAACTATACACTCCAGAATTTGGGAATTTAATGGGGAGACAAGTAAACCTTGAAGGGCTCATTGTCAGTCCTAAACTTGATTCCAGGGATGAAATGCAACCAAACAGGGAATCCCCTGCATCAAATGAGCAACTAAATAAAATCTCCAGGCCAAGTCAATTGGCACTGAAAGATAAAATCAAGAACCCAAATTTTAATTTACCCATAATTCCATTCAGCGCAGACGTAAGGTCCTATCCGAAGGTGTACGTAGAGGCCTGCCGCTGCTACCGTCTTCACGAACCTCACCAAATCCTTCCTCCCCTCGAAATCATACTGTGACGAAGGCCAAAACAAATTATTTTATTTTATTTTTCCCAGGGAATCAAAGTAGAACTAACATACATTTGGTAGGAAGAGTGAGAGAGGCAAGATTTGACCTGGCCCTGGACGGGTTCATGGAGGTTCCAGAAGACGTAGGTCTCGATGACGTCGAGCCCGCCGTCCTTGGACTTGCCGATGAGGTCAGGCCACATCTGCGGCATTCATTCCGGAGAGGCATCGCAATCGACTATTATTTACTAGTTGAAGTGTGAAAAATAAAGAGAGGGCGGGGGAGGTGGGAGAGACCTCAGGAGTGCTGCGAGGGTAGTGAATGGAACCGGAGATTAGCACTCTCCGACTGCCATCGATGACCAGCGCCCTGTGATCGTACGATACATTGGCTGCGGCGCAGAACTGAAGGTCGCAGCAAAGTGAAAGCAACAACAGCAACAGAAGGAATTGTAGAAGGGGTGGTGGTGCCATCTTCTTCCTTCTTCCTTCCCTCCAGCTGTGACGAGAGATTGAAGGGTATTTTTTGTGGTTAACAGGAACATCGTACGTAATTTAGTGAGTTGGGAGGGGAAGCAACGCAGTCAGCTTCTGTCTGCTTGTTTCTAAGGATGGAGTGATTGCTATTTGTGGTAGAAGAAAGAAGAGTCGCAACTGGAGTGAGTACAAACGCAGGAGGCGTGAACGAGGGGTGGAAGGAAAGGCGGAGATGGCGATGGATTTGCTATTCCTATTTATTTATTTATTTATTTATTTATTCGTAACCAGTACGCAACGCCGGCGAGTTGAATTGTTTCGCTGTCTCGGAGTTGCTGCATCTACTCTTTCAAGGAGGAAAATCATACTTATTTGGACAAGTTGTTCATAAATTTCTATATTTATTTATTTATTCTCTCGGAACCTCTCCGCCGTCACGGAACCAACAATCATCCAACCAATGCGCAACGCCGGTGAATTGAACTGTTTCGCTGTCTCCGAGTTGTTGCATCCACTCTTTGGAAAATCATGCTTATTTGGACACGTTCATATGCCACTATAATTATCGTTTGAATTTTGTCACGGCTTGTCTGTTGTGTTCAATGAATTGTCACGTGGGATCATGTCCCGTTGTTATTTTCCCACTTTACTTTGGTATATACTAATAAACATATTTTTATTAAAAAATTAGAAATATATTAAATGATTAATCAAGTAGCAGTTAAATTGGAATGATCAATCTGATCTCATATAAAATTTTTATTGATCATCAATATAAATAAGAGAAGTGTATATGGAGAATCATCCTTATAGCTAGCATTTTCAGTTATGCTATCCATTGAAAAGAAAAATTATCAATAATATACCGTAGTTGAGTCTCGAACACAGTGGGACTGGACCGATCATCCCATATTAGACTATTACCTAGTTAATCATTGAAAATTTATTAAATGACGTACTTAAAGTTGAAAAATTCTCAAATCACATAACATACTTTGATAATGATTCAAGAGACAAGAGTATTAATTTTGGATGGCTCTCCCATTTTGCCCCTCGCACCAAGATTAGCTTTTCACGCGTCGATTTCCAATACATGTTAGTCATGTTTCCAAAAACTCTAATTCAAAAATAACTTCTTTGATATATATTGATGCAAGTCCATGAGAGCATCCGCGTCCTAACAACACCCATAAACTTAAAACTTGTCAATGCGAGTGCAAGCCAAACTACATGCATACATGATCTAAAAATGCAATCTTTGTAGGATCGGTGCCGTCGATAGGGGGGTGAATATCGACTGAGAAATCTTCGCGGTAAATCGTAAACTTTCGATCGTTCTAATCAAAGCGTTAGTAGCACAACGGAAAAGTAAAACAGAAAAATAAAAGACGACAGTGCACGCGGGATTTTTACTTGGTTCCCAACTCCCCAGGGTCAGTACATCCAAGGCCTATACAGACTTTCCACTATTGGTCTCCTTTCCAGACTTTCGAAGGCGGAGAAATTTGTCTTACAGTATAGAAATTACAATCAAAGATAGATAAAAATAAGTACGGAATTGTAAATTCAAGTCAAACAAACAAGATCTCAAACTCGACCGATCTGGACCTCCGAAGTGCCGCGCACTTCCTCCTAGAGCCTCCCGGTCGTAGAGCCTCGTCTTTAGCGCGTTGTCGTCACTTGGAAAGCTTAGAATCGTGTTTGGAAGTTGTGTTATGAACCTTGGGGTCGAAGCCCCTTTTATAGGCTTCATTCGGGCGCCTATGTTGATGGGGGCGCCTACACGTGGCCTCTCCTGCGCGATCTCTTATCCGCAGGCTCGGTCAGCGCTTATCCATCTCCACTTGGGTGCCTGAGCTGATGGGGGCGCCCGTATGGTCCCGAGCGCCTGAATGGAAGCATGTTCTGCCTTCCTTTGCTAAAACATGTTTTGCTTCTTTGACTCAGGCGCCCCTATTGATGGGGGTGTCTGATTCCATTGGGGCGCCCCCATTGATGGGGGCGCCTGGCTTCCAAGCTTTCAGCCGCGGTGTGTGTTGTTCGCTTGCTTTGTCTTCCATTTTAGGTACCTGCAAGATATACAAATACAAAGCAAATATAAACATAATCTTAAACTTAAGGATTTGGTTCTGACTTCGGATTTCCACGAAACCCTAGGTCAAACCGACGCAAGTTCCCACCCCTGAGAACGCGCCTTTCGCCTACTCCTTTCAGGAGATGGTTGCCACCCAATCCTTCGGGTGGGCTTTTGCTTAGCCTCCGATACTCTCGAATCTCGAGACGTCCGAACCCTAACCCGTCTCTACTTCTGTTCTTAGTCATCGCTCAGCTAAGTTGCTCAGTCCCTCGGACCAAGACTTCATGCCCAAACCCTAAGTCCAAGACTTCGGTGCCCAACCCTCGACCAGGTCTTTATGCCCAATTCCTCGAACCAGGTCTTCGGTGCCCAACCCTCGTCCAGGACTTCTTATCCAGTCCTCGACTAGGACTTCGTGCCCAACTTCCGGTCAGGTCTTCGGTGCCCAGCCCTTTGCCAGGACTTAGTGTCCAATCCATGATCAGAACTTAGTGGCCAATTCTTCGAACCAGGACTTATTGCTTAGGTTTACTAGGACTTTGGTTCACCTTGGTCAAGTTTTCTTCACTCACCCTTCCCTTGTTCAATGTATTACTGACTTAAGCATATTGTCAAACATTAAAACACTTAGAGGAGGACATCACTGATGTATCTTGCACCAACAATCTTCGCTTGGACTAAAACTAGTCCTCATGGAATTGGAAGTAAACATACTCGAAAATACGTGGACTCAGAAGTGTATGACTTACTTTCCATAGCACTGATGGCACGGGAGCATCCCCGGTAGGAAACGTCTGCAGCCCATCACATAGGTCGGCAAGAGCATCCCAGTGGGAACATCTCTCATAGGCTCTCTTCCTCCGATTGTTTTACTTCATTATTTTTATTCACATCTCTCTAACTAACAGTCCAATAGAAGGCATTATTTATCAGGTCGCGAGAATAGTTCTGCTATAAAGACATCTCCTCTGCACTTTAGTCCCTTTAGTCATATGCCAAATAACTCTCTCAACTCTCCTTGAGTTTGAAGTCCAAGTCCACTAAGGGACGTTGTCAGCTACCTGTCGAGTTGCTCTGTACAACTCTCCTTAAATTTGAAGTCCAAGTCCACAAAGGAGTGGCACCCGCCAGACTATGAGAGCAGTCCTTAAAGAAAATTTCTCTCCTATAGTCTAACTCCTTTAGTTGCTTTGTCTCCTTATCCCTATTGGCTCTTTTAGATGCCACAACTTTGTAGCAAGCTATGTGATGAGTCTGAGAATATCATAGGACCCCTTGGGGTAGTGGTAGTTGACTGGCTTGGAGGTCGGCAACAAAAGGAGTACCCATCACATCACAGGGTGTCTCATACTAAAGTGGTAGTCATCATTCTTTACCTAAGGATTAATTTATACTTGTTCATAGTATGATGAGTCCTAGATGTTAGAGCATGCCTCTGACAGGAAGTGACAACTGCCTATGCCTCTAACATAAAGCGACAATTGCTTACACCTCTAACATGAAGTTGTAGGTCCTAGTAGGTTGGCTTGAGGAGGGTGAATACTCTGCGTGCAAATCAAAACTTGATCTTTTGCTTTTGAACTCGGTAAAAATAATAAATTAGTTAAACAATTAAAATAATCATCATCAACAACTAAAAGAAAAGAGGCTACCATATTTTTATTTAGTTACAATAAGGGTGTTTGCTAATTCAAGACAGTTGGAAGCTCTAAAATACTCTTTCGTGGATAAATTTTATCCACGGCGGCAATGGTAGCCTAATAGTTATTGTTCGCTTAGGGCTCCCTGGATTAGACCGAAGGCGCCCTTAGTACCAACTATGGCACCTTGTGCCTTTCAGCTACTGCTTCAATCTTCGCACCTGAGGCGTCCTTAAACAAACTTAAGGTGCCTCAGGTCTTCAAGGTCACCTTTTCAGTTGACCTTTTTCACTCTCGTTCGCTTGGGTGATGCTTCAGCTGTCCGGAGTTGAGCTCACCCGGACCTAACTCCAACATTCTCCTCAAATAGGTTTTCTCTCCGGCTTCTCATCCCTCGGACATCGTGCAAGTCCTTCTCATCCACCGGTGTACTCTTCCATAGTTTCTAATCCCTCAGATGCACAAGCCTGTTGGTTCCCTTCCCTGTGTCATCCTTCTCGCTCCCCACATCTTTCGCTCGACTCCTTATACTCCTAAGCTCCTGCACACTTAGACACAATGATCAAATTATATAGGATCTAACTTGACTCAATTGACAATATCAAAATCAACCCAGGGTACTTAAAGAAGTGACAACTGCCTTATGCACAAATGGTCCCCTACCCATACCTCATAAAGGTGAATTGACATGGGTGGCTGCATACACGAAACCAAACTCCATATCTATAAAAAACAAATAAAGATTTTTGAAAGGGGGTTTCTCTATATTCCTCTCGAATCACTTTGCCAAACAACTCATTGTGAGAAAAGACAGTGGTTTGACAACTTCAAACACTATTCTTCTTCTTCTTCCATTTCTTCTACTACTACTTCAGTTTAAGATCTTCCTCCAGTGAAAGGCACTTTGCATCACGGTCTGCTAAGTCCTTCCTCTAGCAGAAGACACTCTACTCCACAACTATGGTCCGCTACCTATGTTGGGTATAGCTTGGCGGGTTTCCTTACCGAATACTCGGTCGATCCGAGAGACCTCTCCATGTCTACAGATTAAAAATTTAATCTGAATGGAGACCCGTCTCCAATCGACCATCTTGTGCCATATCGAACGATCCAAATCACAACTCGGTCAATTACCAAAATCGGCCTTGTGATTTGCTCGACCGTTCGACCGCGGAAAAGGCGACGAGTTAATCGTCGACTTTTATGTTTATGGTCGGGGTCCAATTAGTTAATTATTAACTATGATAACTAATCAAAATAATTAACTTTCACTCATGAAATGACGAAGCAAACGAAACGAGCACATGTATGACATAAGATTAATCAACGGAGCATAGAAAGAGTTATACCTTTCCGATCACCTCGCGGTCTTCTACCTTATGTCCCTCCCTTCGCGGACGTCGTGTAGGCGACGATCTACCACGAACCGAGATCACCGAAGGCTCCAATCAATCGCGCTTTCTTCTTCTCCCTAGCCGAAAACCCTAACTCCAAATCTTGGAGTTGCGCCGGCCACTAGTTCCCTCCACCCTTGCGCCGCCGGCCAAGAACTGCCACCAAGGCTTCTCCGACCAATGGCTAACCTCGGGAAGGAAGTAAAGAAGAGGATGAAAGGAAGAAGAGCTTCCTTTCACACCCAACTCAAGCCTAGAAACCCTCTCCTCCTCACCTTACAGCGCCGTCGGCCAAGGAGCCTTGCGCCGCCTCCTACCGGCCACCCGACCTCCCTCTCTCACCGGAGATCACCACAAAGGAGAGGAGACTCTCCTCTCCTTGTCTAGTGGGGCTTGATCACAGTGGACTTGAGGAAGGGAGGAGAAAACAAGAGTTCTATCAACTCTTGTTGTCGTGACCTAGGAGAGAGAAGGAGAGGAGAGGAGAAAAGCTTGGTGTTGGATTGATTAGCCTTGGTTTCTTGATCTCATAGGATATTTATAGGGCTATGGCAGGGACCAAGAGGAGGAGTTGGATCTTGGCCCACCAATGGATCTAAACACGGCCCATTAATTAAGATTCATTCCACTAAAGAATCTTAATTGAACTTCCTTACCAACCCCCATATTTTCATATGGGCTCCGCATATTACGAGTCGCTCATCCTCCCGTGTTTAAGATCTCGAATGCTCGTTAATTAATTTAAATTACTGATAATTCAAATTAATTAACCTCTAGATCCTTGATTAGTACCACTCAACCTTATCATCGTACCGGATCAAATCCACCTGCAGGGTTTAGCACGATGAACCTTTTGAGCTCATCAAGGGGGCATCATCATCCCGACTAACAAGGACACGGATTCCATCAATAATCAACAACACATCATATTATTAATATTATCTCCCAACTTACCGGATCTATCGATCTAACAGAATAGATCTCGCCCATTGGTAAATCAAAGAAACAATAATTAATAATATATGCCCGTTATTATTTCGGGATTAAGGGATCGTACTCCATAATATAAACTGAGGTCCTATCGAATTATCAAGTCAGTACATATTGGATAACCTCGGGTTTTGGTCCTGCTCAATGTACTCAAAGCACACTAGTGTAATTCTATGGTCAAGACCACATATCTAATTACACTACAACCATTTCGATGGGTTGTCCAATTCCATCTCGGTTGTGAGCCTCTTATTTATATTAAGCAAGGAACTGATAATATGATCTTCCGTGTGACACCACACACCATGTTATCTACAACGCAAAATAATTGGACTTCATGTATGTACTAATGTAAACAAGCACCTAGTGTAGTTGTGATTCTCTTTTCATAATAAAGATGTTCGTATAAAGAAATTCATGTCTTTCAATATACACATCTTACAGCCTACTGAGTCCATTCTCTAGTGGAAGGCACTCTACTTCGCTTCTTGCTAATTCCTTCCTCCAGCAAAAGACACTCTCTTACACAACTTTGTTAGGGTTGTAAGGTAGCAAACATAGTTTCACATTAAAAACATATGAGAAAGAGCATGAACTTTTAAGGAAATTAGATATTTCCATAATTGTATGATATTATACACTTTAGGGATAAGTCCTCATGGTTTTGTTTTTGGGCTTTAATTACTCAAATGGCCTCGTACAAATAGAGATATTTTTTCCGTATAAGCTCATGCTCTTTCTCATGTATTTTCAATATGCGACTATATTTTCAACCTTGCAACCTCAACAATCCCCTCTCCAACAAAGGATCATAGGGCTCTCTCACACGGAAAGTCTATCCGTTTGACATCCGATCCTCAACTCATCAGGTCTTCCTGCCCCTAATCCAACCAACCTACTAGGTCATTCTACCCCTTGGTCCACCCGACCTACTAGAACTTTCTTGTCTAGTCGTAACTAGGGCTTCCTGCTTGGTATCTGGTCCTTTTGATTCGAACATAGAAGCCCTCACTTCCTTTGTTCAGATTAATATTCTACTTACATGACTAGATTAGACCATAGCCCTTATGCACAGTTAGCAGTTAGACCATTTGGCAGTCTAGGCTCTGATACCAATTGTTAGCACTGAAGGAATTTATATATCTCATAATGGTATTATATTGTCCATTTTAGGCATAAATCCTAATGTTTTTGTTTTTTAGTTTTACTCAAAAGACCTCATACCAAGGGAGATATCTTTCCCTTATAAGTTCATGATTTTTCTCGTATGTTTTTAATGTGGGACTTTTTTGCAATCTTACAACCCAACAACCCCCTCCAAAAGGCCTCATACTAATGACGATATCTTTTCCTTATAAGCTCATGCTCTTTCTCGTGCATTTTCAATGTCGGATTTTGTTTGCAACCTTGCAACCCCAACAATGCCCTTAAACGAAAGACCACAGGGCCCTCTCACATGGAAAGCCTATGTGTTTGACATCCGATTCTTAACCCACCAAGTCTTCCTACCCCTCGGTCCAACTGAACTACTAGGTCTTCCTGCCCCTTGGTCTACCTGACCTACTAAGACTTCTTTGCCTAGCCATAACTAGGACTTCCTGCTTGGTATCTGGCCCTCTTGATCCAAACACGGGAGATCCACTTCTTTATTTGAGGTTAATATTCTACTCACATAGCTCGAATAGACCATAGCTCTTGTGAACAGTCGGCGATTAGACCTTCTGGTAGTCCAGGCTCTGATATCAATTGTTAGGATCGAAAAAATTTAGATATCTCTATAATGGTATTGTCTACTTTGAGCCTAAGACCTCGTGATTTTATTTTTGGGCCTTACCCAAAAGGTCTCGTAGCAATAGAGATGCATTTCCCTTATAAGTTGATGATCTTTTTGATGTGTTTTCAATGTGAAACTTTGTTTGCAACCTTGCAACCGAACAAATTTTGCTCCACAACCTACCAAAGCCCTTTCTTCAGCGGATGACACATCGACTCTCAAAAACTCTTCCTCCAGCTGAAGACACTTAACTTCATATCTTGTTAAAGCCCTTCCCCTAGCCGACGACCCCTTAGCACACAGCTTGCCAAATCCCTTCCTTTGCGAAGACCTCTCTTTTATAGTTCAAGCTCTCTTCTTGAGGGAGTCACCTTCTTATTTATCACTTTACCGACTTAAGAATTAGAGGGTCTAAGTCAGCAAAGTCGATCCCCACTCACCGATGTTGATATTGTGGCAAGTTGTAGGTGGGGTTGTACGGAGATAGCAGGATATAGAAAACTAGAGGCTCTGTGGAGCTGAACCCGAGGTCGTGACTAGGAGTCCTCTAGAGGATTGTCGCAGGCCCACTAAGCTACTAAAGATCGAAAGCTCTACGAGTATGGACCATAACTAAGTGGGGTGATCGAACTAGGAGGCCCAAGAGAAGGTGGATATGGATTGCATTATTTTGGCATCATCTGTAAGAATGTGAGTGAAAGGTTTGGAGTAAAGGTGTTGATTAGTTTGTGGACTCTACATCACACACTCAAAAGATTAAGCTTGGAGGTATTATGTTAATCAACGAAGAAACGACAATTTGGCATCACGGGTTAACCATCCTTGCCGGTCAATCAACTTATAAGTGGTAAATGTAGGATCATGCAGGACCATCCTTCCAATCATATTTGCTTGCAGTTCACTCCTCCAAGACTTATTATTAGCTAGGGTTACCTAGCTTCACTCATTAGACTTTTTCCACCTAGATTCACTCACCAGGACTTTCACCAACCTAGCGTCACTCACTAGGACCTAGCTTCACTCTCGAGGCCTGTCACCGGGCTAGTTTCACTCACTATGCCTAACTTCACTCACTAGACTTTGCTTGAAGATCACTCCTCTAAGACATAAGGTTCTTACTCCTAGGGTTTTTTTCTTGTTAGTCACATGGTAGTGTTAGAACCTTTGTGTCTAGCTAGAGGGGTGAATAGCTTTTCTTGAATGTTGCCTATAAAATATTAGCCAAAACACAAGAGAAAGATAGCCAAAAACAATTAAGAATTAAGACAATGTTAACTCCCTTGATTTACTTAGTATCTACCTCTTTGAGGTGACTTATCAAGGATCCACACCCACACAATCAAGCTCCACTATGCTCTTTTCCTTTTCAATCAAGCTTGAAGGTAGAGAAACCCTCACAAGATGAGACTAAGAGTATGAGGAAGAGAGTAGGCTTTGGAAGCTTTGAGCACTTAGAAGAGGATTTTTCAATCACAATTCGTAACATCTTCATTCCCCAAGGCTTCCTCTTAAATAGAGGAGATAGTTGTTAACAAAATAGCTTAGCCCCGATACCAGTCGACTACCCCCAAGGTTAGTCGATTGATATCCAACCAACAGCTAGTCTAACGGCTGAATTTCGAACAGACCAGTATACTGGTCCCCAAACCAGTCGACTGCTATATGTTGTTCGACCTTACGGAAAGATCAGTCGATTAGTTCCCTTACCAGTCGACTGTTATAGTTCACTCTCAGTGGTGTCAGTTGACTGCTTCCCTTGCAAGTCGACTGCCCTGCTTACAAGCTCACTCTTAACCTTTCCGGAGTTCGTTCTTCGCATATGCCTTGAAGTCCAATTCCTCGGCTTGCCTCTTAAAGTTCTCTTCCTTCGGCTCTCATCCCTCGGATGCAAACATAAGCCCACGACTTTGTTGGTGTTAAATACTGAATTTTAGGGGTTATTTGAAATTTAGGGGCTTATTTGGAATTTTTCAAACTTGGAGGGTTTAATTGCAAAAAGTCAAAGATTAAGTTATAAAACCTAACTCTCTCATTAACTCCCTCATCTTCCCTCTCCCCAAATTCCTTTCTTCTTCCGCCGCAGCCTCTCGACGCCGAAACCGTGCGAGCGAGGGACGAAACCGTGAGAGCAGTTTCCTTATAGCGCCTCGCCTTCCTCTTCCTCTCATTTCTTCTTCCATTTCTTCCTCCCTGTTCTTCTTCTTCTTCGGTTCCTGCAGCGCACACGAAGGAGGCGCCGCCTCACACTCATGCGAAAACCCTAGATTTCAGTCGTCTCCCTCCAGCGCCGTTGTCCTCGTGCGAGCACGCGACGGTGATCTTCCTCCCTTGGCCATCACCGGAAAACGACAAGCCACTTTTTGACCTCACCGCCTCCAATTGCTTGTGCCGGCCGAAATCAGGTAACGCCTGCCCTAATTTAGGGTAAATCGTAAGTAATCTTGTGGATAGATTTAGATGTTGATATCAGATCATTTTGTGGGAGTTTTCTGTTTGATCTGATTTTTGGTTACGTTTCAAATGTTGCCGCAAGGAAGCTTTGTAACAAGCTGTATAGAGGGTTGTCGATCAGTGATCTTGCCTTGAATTCGATTATAGGATGGTGATGGTGAGGTATTCTGTTTTGGGAAATTGGATCAGTGTAGTATGTTTTCTTGCCATGGGTTTTAAATTATTCTGGGAGAGTGATTTTGAGGTAGGGTTGCATAACTGTGTGTTTGGGTTATTTTGGGTTTGTAATTAAGATAGTTAATTGGGTTGCAAGCGTGTGTAAAAAAGATTTAGGTTGTTGTACACTGTTGTGGGTTATCCTAACCATGTTAGTATTTTATTTAGCTAATTTATTAATTTATAATTAGCTAAATTTTATCATTTATACAGGACCTTGAATTGGACTCACCGTTCTACAATTATAAGGCAGGTATTTCTCCTTTGTGCTCGAGTAGTTTTCTTTACCTTAAAAGCATGGCTATATTATGTCTGATAGGTTGCTTGACCTTGTTCTTTGCCATTTGTTATTTAAACATCGCCGTTGAGACTTACTCTTCGTTGATCTTTGAGTATCCCAAATTCGTATTCGTACAGTCCCTGTTGGTTTTTCTGTTCTGAAATGTACCGCTTGTACGCGAGTACTTAGAGGTCCATTATACACAAATAGGTTTATTTGGCATTAGAAATACCCTACCTAGTAGTGTAGGTACATAATCGTTGGTTTGCAATTTCTGGATTGGTTGTATTGATGCATCGTATACTCGTTGGATTTTATTGCATCGTTGTTTCTCCGGTTGTTCGTGCATCGTATATCATGCACCATACTTGCACGTTGCATACTAACGACTGTTGGCTTACATTTGGTTAAGCCGTCGTTAGTCATATTGTTGCTCGATTTACTCAACCACATGTTGTCATGGTAGTGGTTAGAGTGTGAGTGTTTGTCCTGTTATGCCTAACAGTGACACCCTCACCGTTGTTTTAGAGGGATGTTAGAGCCGTTGGTGGCTCACCCTCACCGTTGTTTTTAGAGGGATACTGTAGCTGTTGATAGCTCCCCCGATGTACCGGGGTCTGGAGTGTAGACTCCCCAGCATCCTGTCCACTCAACCACGCCTTATGTGGTATTATTGTTGTTGTTGGAGTGGTACAGTTGTCCCAGCCCTACCCACTCGGTCACACAGATGGGATGTGTTGATGGCTTGACTGGCGTCAGGGGTGACACATGTCATTGCATCAAGTGCATACGTATTTCTTTTATGTATTTGCTTGTGTTTGATGCACTTATATGAGCTATGATTGTTGCACATGTTTGACATGCATGTATATCTTGATATTATTGTTGTTGAGTTGTTCTATACCTGCTTAGTCGTTATTCGGACTTTATACTATGTTGATTTACATATGTTATGCGTGATTAGGTTTCTATATTTCCTTAAGGACTGTACCCTATTGGAATCTCTACTTGGTTATCTTGTATTATGTCATGCTTATTGTCTACTCATATACCCGCAGAGTCCGCCCGGACTCACCACCCCTGCTTTCCTTTCTGTTGTTTCAGATAGCAGGTAGACGTATTTCTTGGAGCCAGGAGATGATCCAGTTGCCAGCCCCCAGTCCCTCGGTTCCTCCGTGTCGGTCGTTTTGGTTTGATTTAGTATTTGATTTATTTCGCAGTTATTTTTATTTGTCAGGTATCAGTTTGATTTTGTCGTATTCACTGGTATGTAGACTTTCTTTATGTTATTGATGGCTGAGCCATCCATTAATTTCGCTTCGATATAAACTGCGTGAGAGTGTCTTTTATTTATATATTGTGATGCCAGCCGCTTGTGGTTGAGCTTTATTGGTGAGATGTCTTGTATAATTGTCCCATATTGTCCGCCATACAGGGGAGATGCTGCCCGATTTTCGAGCAAGCATGTACCTCTGGGGGCGTGACAGTTGGTGCTTGGATGGCTATAGAGGGGGGGGGGGGTAAATGTAGCCAGACACAAATCACTTGCTCTCTTTGAAACTTCTGCACTTAGAGTTAGCGGCAGCGGAAACAAACAACACAAACAGAAATATGCAGAAATGCAAAAAACACCAAAAACCCTAACACGAGGATATACAAGGTTCGGGGATA
Organism: Boesenbergia rotunda; assembly: GCA_024364735.1. Classification (NCBI taxonomy): domain Eukaryota; kingdom Viridiplantae; phylum Streptophyta; class Magnoliopsida; order Zingiberales; family Zingiberaceae; genus Boesenbergia; species Boesenbergia rotunda. Next base: position 666,240 of record JAGFNQ010004332.1, read on the forward strand.
ACTTGCCCCTACTCGTTGGCGTGCCCGTAAGGTGGGTGATCCCTTGATCGTCGGCAGATCAAGCCCCGAAAAATTCGGATACCAAATCCTCCTTCTCGGTGGAGAAACCTCTCCACATAATGTCTTAACAGATATGATATGAGAAGCACAAAGACAATGAACACACTTACAGAGCACAATGAACACAGACGGAAACACTTCACCAAGCTCACTCAGCACAACTCTCACGCAAAAGCTCCCAGCTCTTCGTGTCTGTTTGTTGATGGACTCGCCAAGTTCTCCTCTGCTTCAAGCTGCTCAAGTTGCAGTCGCTTCAAGGAATGCTCAAGTTTTTAGAAGCTTCAAGATACAGAGTTATCGCTCAAAGAGATGGATCAATCCTTGCATAGACTTCTTCGCCACCAGCTCTTAAGCCTCTGCCCAACAACCCAGGTCATAGGTGTCATGCCCTGAGACCATTGGAGCCACTGATCCAATATAAAATCGGACAGCATCTCCCCTGTCTGGCGGACAATTTACACATACTTACAACACACTCAGATATAAAATGGCCTCAGGCCACAAAACAAATATATAATAAGCATAAGATAATGAAATATCGCAATACTGAATTCATAGAACTCACCTGAGCTGCCCCCAGGGCAGGCGCGTAGCAAAACCACAAACACAAAGTCCAATAGAGGACTCAAAAAAAATACAATACCGTACAAATAAATCCAATACAAGCCCACGGTATATGAAAAACGAATACAACGCATAAAGAATGTTATCCAAAAAGGAAACGAACGCGGAAGCACCCAACAACGGAGTCATAGGGACCAGGACCGGCAACTGGGCTCCTCTGGCGAACTATCAACCTGAAACAAAAATATTACGACGGGTGGTGAGTCCAAGTGGACTCGCGGGTATATAGAAAAATATGCATAGCATAAAAGTAGCTAAAGCAGCTATAAAGAAACAACAGGATACAGTCTCCATAATAATATCAAAAGTATGCATAACTGAAATAATAAAGGACTGTACATACCAGAAATCAGTCTATCATGATCATAATAGGACTCGTACCATATGAGCAAGTGCAAGGTCAACAAACCATACCAAAAGTACCTCCTGTATGTGCATGTCAAACAAGTGCAGCAAGTAAATGCAGCAAACACAATCAATGCACAAATGTATCATATGCACATGATGCAATGTCATGGTCACCCCCTAACTCCAGTCAAGCCACCGAGACAGGCGATACTGTGTCGGCCGAGTGGGTAGAGTTGTGACACTGTCCGCACTCTGCCATCACTGCTCCTGAGTGACCGAGTAGACAGGATGCTGGTGGAGTAAACACTCCGCCCCATGTATATATGGGGGAGATATCTCTCTCATCTTCTCTGGTCTATGGGAAGAAAAGGGATCCCTGCCTGCTACCACGCTCCGAAACCACTACCCCTGAGCGGACGAGCGGAGCAGTACAGAGCAAATGCACACACCCAGCGGTATCCACTAACCCATGAGTGGCCGTGTGTGCATATCATGTGCCGGAAGACGATTAGGCTCAACCACAAGGGAGTCGCTGATCGCCGGCATGCAACAGTGCAGGTATGGTGCATGACTAACACATGCAACCCCTACCAGGTCATCGACACATAACTCAACCTATCATGCACAAGTCATATGTATGCATCATAACCCAATCAATCCTATATCCAACCAAATACACGTGCAAGTATGAATAGAATCAACCAATGCAGATATCAGGTGACATACCACAATAACCCAATCAGTCCATATCTAGACACACGTGCAAGTATGACTAGAATTAACCAATGCAAATATCAGGTGACATACCACAATAACCCAATCAATCCATATCTAGACACATGTGCAAGTATGACTAGAGTCAACCAATGCAACCATACAATGGTATGCTAATACCTATCCACATACTCATGCTCATACCAATGCTATACAGAATCAGATAACAAATAAACGAGACTGTATAGAAGAAAATTTAGATCATATCCAAGGTCAAGCATAAGTATCAAGCAGGATAACAAAACGGTAGCAGATAAAGGTCAATATCAGCCTACTGCATAAATAACTAGCCATGCATAAAGATAAAGTGGATCTACAGATACAAGCAAGAAGTACCCGCCTCCAAGAGTGGAAGTCCGTATCAAACGAGATAGAACCACCCGCCAATAATAAGCAGCAATAAATCCAATCAAGCTCCTGTTTCAAGGATGTATTTAATTAGCTATTACACAAATATGATAACTAGCTAATTAATCCTTAAACCATGTTCGGGTTAACCTAACCATTTCCTTTCCATTTGATTACCTCTAATTAAATGAAAGGTTCCTAATTACTCCACGTAATTAAGATTAGGTTCATTTGTGGTCTATTTCAAATTCATCATGTTTAGTTTGTTAGGTTTAAATCTCAACTTAAACCTAACCTTAACCCAACCATCTATGGGTCAACTACAATGTTCAATCTAACTCTTCGTTACAATTGAACCAAATTTAAATCTCCAGGGTAGAGTTTCAAAACCTAACTTGAGTCCGATCAGATCTCTACAGCATAGAATCATAGCAATCACATATTGATTCCAAAGGCTATTCGATCTAACCTCTAATGACCCAAGCACAGATCCAACATAACTAAGAAACCCAACCATAACTATGATCACAAGCCAATTCAAAACAGATCAAAGATAACAACATGCTCCACACAAATCTTTACCTTGTGTCAAGGAGCTCTCGATCATCCACAGCCAACACTTATAATCCACAATAGATTCTCAAGCCCCAGGACCTGATGAATCTGAGCACAAGAAGGTCTCCACAGCAACTATGCTTACAATTTATCAACAGAAAAACATGAATCGAACGCCAATTGCAGTAGTATCATCCACATAGGTACAAACATCATAGGAATTCAGATCCTTACCTCCAGTAGGCACTGACCACAGCTGATCCGAATATGGCAGGTCAATGTTCTTCTTCCCAGCAATCCCCTTATGAACCCTAGCTCCCTTCCAAGGAATCGCGCTCCCAATCTCAACAGGGAAGAAGCCGAAGCAATCCCTAAATCAGGATACAAGTGGTATCACCATTAGCGCACCAGATCGAGATTAATCCCAACTACCTCAACTCATAAAATCCCGAACATACCGAGCCCTAACTCACCTCAGGTGGGGCTTTGGCAACTCGATGAACTCGTCGGCCTATGGACACCACCGCGCTCCCAAATCGCCCGAAATGAAATCTCTAGCTCCCGTCCACGTGAGAGTTTGAGGATCGAGGGATTTAAGCTCAACGCCGGCTGGATTCTCAAGATAGGGTTCGCCGGAGGGATGGAAGCCGAAGGAGACGGTGTCGTCGGCTCTCGATCGGGAGAGGAGGCTGCTCCCGTTTGGGCTTGGGTGTCGGCGAAGGAGTCGAGAGGAAGAGGGACGATCGGGCGTGAGTGGAGTGCGGCGGACTCAATCAGCCCTAACCGGCTTTTAAGTTGGCATTATTGCAGTTTAGCCCAACTAATTCGCCATTTTGCAATTTTGCCCCTAATTTTATAAGATTTCACTTCAAGCCCCTGGTATTGGGATTTTAAGCCCCTTTAGCCCTCAAAATATTTAGTTGTATTCTGTTCTACTCTCCGAAATTTTTGTCTAAAGGCCCGATAACCCTAGGGTGTTCTCTGAAAAATTTTCTAAGCGAAATAAAAGTGTCGGATTTAACAATAGGCGCGCCTCTGCAGCTCCCAGCTGCTCACGCGTCTCTGCAGCTCCCAGCTGCTCACCAGCTCGTCTGCAACAACCTCAGCTACTCCTGACCTCTTCTAGACTCCCTGAACTCTCTTCAGTCAAGCCCAGGTCAGCTCGTTAGCTTCCCAGCCGTTGCTAGTAGCGTCAGCGTCTGTTGAAACCTGAAAACAGAATACATCCAAACCTGATCCATGGGAAAGTCCCCAGTTGACTCTCCTCCAATGTTTGAATCCTCCTGTATCACCTGCACACTTAGTAGAAGCTTAGCAAAGCGTATCGCAAAGAAATCAGTAGTGTATCAGTGTATCAGACGAGAAAACAGACGCGATCAGAGACTTCTCACTACTAGAATTTTTGCATTCAACAACACATAATCGACAACGGTTTTTTGATAAAGTATTATCGTATGTCAATTTAACAACAGTTTTAGTATTAACCGTTGTTGTTGATGGTCTGTATACGTAAAAAGACAACAGTAATAACAAAATGTTGTTGTATGTATACTCAACGACAACAGTTATAAAATAACTGTTGTCTATAGACGAGATTTACAACAACTGATGTGATAAACTGTTGTCTATTATGACAATAGACAACAGTTATATTAAACTGTTGTTGTTGTATTGTTGTGCTGTTCAATCAATAAATAAAATCAACGGTGGATATCCGACTGTAAAAAAAAACAACAAACTATTGAAGTTCTCGTCGCACAAACTATTGAAGTTTGATTTTTTTTGAAATATATGTATATATATAAATTAGTTAAGGAAAAAGTTGAGAATTATTTAAGCACATCCCCGTGCCCTAGTGAAACCGCCGAACCCCTCCCCTCTCCGCTCGAAGCTGCAGCCCTTCCTCGCGATCGCGCTGTGCCGCCCTTCGCCGGCGCCTCCTGATCTCCGGCGGGCAATGGTCACCAGGCCCCCCATCTCTCTGTCGCGAACGTTCTCGACGCCGAGCTCCTTCACGCGAAGCCATGTGCCACTGCCTTCCTCTCTCTCGGATCGTCGACGCCAAGGTTCGTCGCCGGCCGCACCGCCCTCGCCGGTGCGATCCTATCCGTGCTCCTTTGTCAATCGCTGAGCGCCAGACACGGACGATCCTTTCTTCTTCTTCCTCCTGTGGCGCCGCAAGCGCGAGCGACGCCGAGCGCCGCTCGGCCGGTCGACCGTCCTTCACCTCAGTCCGAGCGAGTGACACCCCCGGAGTAACTTCATCCGGATCTCCTCCTCACTCGACCGGCACTGGTGATCCTTTCCCCATCCTTTCTCTGATCTGAGTTGCGGCCCTGTCACTCGCGACTCTTCCTTCACGCAACCTAGCTGTCGTCGGCCATCATCCAGGTTTGATGTCTGTTTGTTTTTAAAGTTTATGTGCCGTGAGTGGTGGTAGATAGGTTAGTTGTTTGTTGTCTTTGTTTGGGTGTGGTGTTGGCATAGGTCTTTGGCTGTGTTTTGCCGTGAGTTCATGGAGGAGTTTATACCATTTTGGTTGGGTTCCATTGATGCAAGGGTTACTTGGTTTGAATAAGTTATGGTTAATTAAGGATTATGTGATGACTTCGTCGATATGTGGGGAATTAATCTTGGAATTGATTTATAAGTTGGAGCTAAGGTTTAGTAGGCTAGTAATTTGATTAATAATGATTAGTTGTATAGATTTAATTAATGGAGTAATTAAAAGATGGTTTAATTAGTTGTATAGGTTTTCTCCATATTCATTCTCCCTTTGCGTTTTCCAGCCTACTATTTGATTTCTTAAAAGATGGTTTAATTTATATCAGTTGCACTAACCTTTTCAATGCCAATTACAAGCGTAAGCTATAGTTTGTACTGATTATTATGACACTTTGTAGTTTGTTATGGCACTATCCAATCCTTTGCATGGTGCACGAAAGGCAGGCACTGTTGGGAAACCCCTTCCTCGAGTTGAGGTATGTGAAGTATTTGGTTGTACATGAAAGTGCTTCATGTTTCTCTATATTACAAGAATGCCATGCATGTTTTATATGGTGATAGTGTTACTTATTGTTGAGCCAGAATTGGAATTCTTTATTTTCTGCAATGGAAAAAAATGATCTAACTTAATTTGATGTAAACTTGTATGAGTGCTATCTTTGGCACAAAGTTTGAGCAGAATTCTAATTTTTAAAGTTGTTCGAAGTTAGAAGGAGAACCCTCTAGCAGTTGGAGACATAGCTTTACGTGTACTTTTTTGTCTTGTCTTTCAATTCAATCTCTTTTATGTGATTGTCTGGATTATGCTTCCCTCTGGCTTTTTCACTTGGTTCCTGGTTGTGGTCTCCATGGAAAACCACTAACATATGCTTTGTTGCTTAATCAGCCACTAACTCTGGCTGCTCCTGTCTAGGTCAAGATTCTTGCAGAAGATGGTAGTCCTGTTGGTGCAAATAGAGTGGGAGAGCTTTGTATAAGAAGTCCCTCTTTATTCAAGGAATACTGGAAAAAACCTGAGGTTTGATCAGTTTTAGCTCTTGTTTTGATAACAGTAATATATTGGTTTTTCATGCTTTGCCTTAGGTTCCTAGGCAACCGGATGCCAAACAATGTGGATATTATGTGATGAGATTTATGAAGCAAATTACTGAAGAAGTTACATCAATCGAGGGGGATGCATTCCGAACGATAGTAATAATTTCTTTATTATCTCAAATATTTAAAGTTATCTAGTTATAAATTTTTTCAAGTTATTATGTTTTATTCTGTACAATCATATAATGTGTTTTTGTTCATAGTTTGCAAAAGCAGAGTACTCCCAAGATGAAATTGATGAAGTGCGCTCCGCGATAGCTGATTGTATACAGGATTATATTTGATAATAGGTATGTAAATGTTAGGCATTCAGTTGTTATTTGATACTATTTTGGTAAATTATCATTCAGTTGGTGAATTATTTTTATATCCTATGTACGTTTTATTTTTTGGTGAATTATCATTCAGTTGTTATTGGATACTTTTTTGGTGAATTATCATTCAGTTCTGCCTAACATCCTTTCGCAAATTTCGCTAACAGTGTTAACATTACAAAGGTATATTTATGCTTTCTTCATTCAAGACTATGAAAACGTGTGGTCTTAAGTGCATTCCTTGTTTGCCATGTTCACTAACAGATCTTCTGTTAAAATCTCTCTTGCTTGTTTTATGATCTTAGCAAGGGAAGATTTTTCCTACATTTTTCTGCAACCTTTGCACTTCTGTCTATTACACATCATCTTTTTTGGCTGGTATTATGAATTCCTTCTCTGACAGTTCCATTGTTGGGGTTATCTCCAGATTCAGTGGACATTAGTTCTAATTCCAAATTTATGTCGTCTTCTCTCTGCTTTGGCACATCTCAATATTACTTTCTGTGATTGTCAATCCATCTCATATTATCTTGAACAAATATGGTTATGAGTTATTTGTTTCATAACTTCATTGTATCATGCATATCATCTTCATCCTCTAAGCCACAACTATTATGTTGCAAACAATTCTTGTTTCTGACACTTATAGTTGTATAATTAAATAAGTTGAGTCAGTTGGATTAGTTGTATATGTAGAGCAATATTTTGGAAAATTCTATAGAACATGGAGTTTTTATCAACATTCTCGTATAGTGTTGTCACCTTATCAAGCATATCACATAGCTAATCTATTAATAGTTGAGACCTTTTAGCTTATTCTTATACCTCTTTGATTATATGTATAATCACCATTGTTTTCCTGAATTTTTAATTTGATTGGATTGAGTTGAAACTCAGGTTCTGTATCTAGAACAGTTCGCACTAACTAGCTTCTGCTCCTTGGAGTCTTTGTTATAAACTACAAAAAAATCAAAATTTTGTTTGTATTTTTATTTGAAGCGCAAAACAAACTTATTCCCTTGTCTGCTTTTTGTGATGTGAATAGGAAAAAAACATTACAATTTCTAATCTCTCTAGAAATTTACAATTAGCCATATTCTGTTGCCTGCTCCATAGTTATTTGTTATTCTTTCTTTTTCATCATGAATGCAAACTTCAAGGACAGTAGTGCTAAGTTTCTATTTGTTTCACCAATCTCATTTGCTAGGGAACATTCATCATTGCAAGATGGCGGGGAATTCAAGTTGCTGTCAAGAAGTTCAGCGATGAAGTAATGTCCGATGAAGATAAATTGTGGGTTGGTTCTATATTTCATCATAATCTGTGTCTGCAATCTTTAATCTCTACTCTGTATTGATTTTTTTTCATATATCAATTAGAGTTTCTTTGTACACCTTGCAGAAGGGTATTCAGAGATAAGCTTGCATTACTTCAATTAATACGACATCCAAATGTTGTCCAGTTCTTAGGTGCTGTTACTCAGAGTAGTCCAATGATGATTGTCACAGAATATTTGCGAAAGGTTGCTCCTCAAACTGTAATATATAATTTGGGTCAGAATTATATATAATTTGAACTCTTGTAATTTGGGTCAGAAGATACTAGTTTAGTGGTTTCGTCTGTTTTGGATAGAAGATACTTTTGTGGTTTCGTCTGTAGAAAGCTTGTGGTGGATCTTTATTGTAAATATGTTGATGATGTTTGATATATATATATATATATAGTTTTTGTTTCGAGGTTAAATTATTGCCTTTTAATTGAAAATATTGGTATGAAACTGTTGTGGAACAGTGCAAAAGCACAACAGATTTTTTTTAAAGCTAAACTGTTGTTGTAAATAAACGGTGGTATACGACAACACAGTGATAAAACTGTTGTTGAATATGATAAAAGACAACGGTGAATATGGCATACGACAACGGTGATAAACTGTTGTTATTGATATACGACAACGGTTATAAAAACTGTTGTCGAATATGATAAAAGACAACGGTGAATATGGCATACGACAACGGTGATAAACTGTTGTTGAATGTGATATACGACAACAGTGATAAACGGTGATAAACTCTTGTCGAATGTGATATACGACAACAGTGGAAATCAAACTGTTGTCGAATGTGATATACGACAACAGTGATTCACTGTTGTCGTAGACCCCCCCTTTAACAACATGGCCTTTAACAACAGTGGTATTTGGCCTACGACAACAGTGATTCACTGTTGTTAAATGCATTTTTTCTAGTAGTGTCTGACAGCGTATTTGAATTAAAGTCAGCTACTGATCGGTCACCAGACCGATCAGAGAGGACCCTGATCGGTCACCAGACCGATCAGGATAGGCCCAGACCGATCAGATCGGTCCACAATGAGAAAACTCAGATCGCGACTTCTAGTGATCGGTCACCAGATCGATCCCAAGTCGTGGATCGGTCACCAGACCGATCCACCCCTTTTCTGAGGATTTCTCCAGCTTCGCAGGCCGAACTCACTGATCGGTCACCAGACCGATCAGGTTGTGGCCTGATCGGTCTGGGGACCGATCAGGGCACTCCCTGACCGATCAGGGTCCAGCCTGATCAGTCATACTGAGGAACTCGCGATATTTGATCGGTCCAGCAGACCGATGGACCGATCAAAAGTTTCTCCCCAAGGCTACTGACCTCTCCCTGATCGTTCGCCAGAACGATCAGGAGCTCAACAAAAACCTTTCTGTTCTCTCCCTGATCGGTCACCAGACCGATCAGCCTCCTCTGGATCGGTCACCAGACCGATCCACGACAGGAGTTAGTGCCAATCTCCCTAATCGGTCACCAGACCGATCCAGAGACTTCCAATTCAACCCTAAGTTAAGAGAATGAGCTCCCTAGTCCTCTCTGACTCGTGCTCAGTCCCCCGGACCAAAACTCTGTGCCCAACTTCACTCACCGGGACTTCACCTAGTCCCACTAGGTCTTTTCCACTTCACCTAGTCCCACTAGGTGTGCCTAGTCCCACTAGGTATTTTCCACTTCACCTAGTCACCTAGTCCCACTAGGTGTGCGTAGTCGCACTAGGTCTTTTCCACTTCACCTAGTCCCACTAGGTGTGCCTAGTCCCACTAGGTGTGCCTAGTCCCACTAGGTCTTTTCCAGTTCACCTAGTCCTACTAGGTGTTCCTAGTCCCACTAGGTCTTTTCCACTTCACCTAGTCCCACTAGGTATGCCTAGTCCCACTAGGTCTTTTCCAGTTTACCTAGTCCCACTAGGTGTGCCTAGTCCCACTAGGTCTTTTCCACTTCACCTAGTCCCACTAGATGTGCCTAGTCCCACTAGGTCTTTTCCCATGCTAGCGTGCGATCTTCCGATCCACCTGGACTTAATCCGAATTCATTCAACTAAACTTAAATCGTTGTCAACGCCAAAACAACAATCGGGCCAGACTGCATCAACAGACTTGTCTCCATGTCATCCTTGGCATATGCCTTTGAAGTCCTCTTCCTTCGGCTCTCGTCCCTCGGATGCTTCACTTTATTTTTCCTCATGTGTGGTTCAACAAGTCCTGCAAGACTCAAACACACATATCAAACCAACATGAAAATCTAACTTAATCATATTGGCATACACATCACAACCCATGATCTACCCGATCAAACTTGGGTCAATTATGTTGGGTATGGCTTGGCGGGTTTCCTAAGCGAATACTCGGTTGTTCCGAGAGACCTCTCCATGTCTACGGATTAAAAATTAATCCGAATGGAGACCTGTCTCCCTACGACCGTCTCGTGCCATATCGAACGATCCAAATCACAACTCGGCTAATTTTCAAAATCGGCTTTGTAATTTGCTCGACTGTTCGACCGCGGAAAAGGCGACAAGTTGATCGCCGACTTTTGTGTTTATGGTCGGGGTCCAGTTAATTAATTATTAGCTATGATTTGCAATCAAAATAATTAAATAACTAACATAAAATGATGAGGCAAATGAATAAGGCACAAATAAGAACGAAAAGAGCCAAGGAAGAATTATACCTTCCATTACCTTATGATCTTCTACCGTATGATCCTCCCCTCTTGGACGTCGTGTGGGCAACGATCTACCAAGACCCGTGGTCACCAAGTTGATCCCTTCTCCTTGCACCAACCAATCCCCTACCAAAGGGATGCCGCCAGCCACTCCAAGGAGATAATCCAAACACAAACCCTATCGATTCTCTTCTCGCTGGCGCCAACCAAAGAAGGGAATAATCTCCCCTCACCTTCTCCCTTTTTCCTTTCGTCTAGGTTTTCCACAGCCACTGCCGACTGGAGAAGCAACTCTTGTTGCTGTCTTCTCCTCAGCAACTCCACAGGAGTCGCTGATCGGAGAAGCAACTTGTGTTGCTGTCTTCTCCTCAACAGTTGTTCACCGGAGAAGCAACTTAACTCCACAGCAGTTGGCGCACGATGGTGACCAGTTACAGACCGGAGAAGCAACTCAATTCCTCAGTAGTTGCCATACGTTGGCGTCCAGTTGATGACCGGATGAGTTGCTGTCTTCTCCTCTGCGATTGCTGGCCGGATGAGTTGTTGTCTTCTCCTCTGAAGTCACTGACCGGAGAAGCAACTGATGAGTTGTTGTTTTCTCCTCAGCAACTCCATGTCGTGTTCCCGTTTGCATGTGTCGAACAGAAGGCAGCGAAGCCACGGCAAAGCCTAGAGAGGCTTTTTTGTTTGCATGCACGGTGAGGGCTTGAATTGCTATTCCGTTTGCATGCACGGTGAAGGCTGGTTGGCGCACAACAGAGGCTGTGAAGCCACAGCGATCTCGCTTAATCATCAATGAGCCGCCGCACGCATGGAACAAAAACAGCCTCTAGTATTTTTTCTTGTTCGACGCTCACTGCATGGAGAGAAAAACAAAAACAGCAAAAGCTGTTTTGTTCGGCGCCCACTGAACCGAGAGAGGGAGAGAGAGAGAGAGGAGAAGAGAGAGGGGGCTAGGATTTTGTGATCTATTGGATTAATTATCTGGATCGATTAACCTCTTGGTTTCATGCTACCATGGGGTTTATATAGGGCTACGGTTGGGACCATGAGGAGGAGTTGGATCTTGGCCTGGTAATGGATCCAAACCGGGTGCATTAATGAGGATCCATTCCACTAAAGGACCCCATTGAATTACCTCACCAACCCCCATATTTACATATGAGCTCGACTTATTACGAGTCATCCATCCCCCCGTGTTTAAGATTTCAAATGCCCATTAATTAATTTAAATTACTGACAATTCAAATTAATTAACCTCTGAGTCCTTGACTAGTACCACTCGACCTTATCATCATGCCGGATCAAATCCACCTACAGGGTTTAGCATGATGAACCTTTCGAGCTCATCAAGGGGGCATCATCAACCCGACTCACCAGGACACAGATTCCGTCAATAATCAACAACACATCATATTATTAATATTATTTCCCAACATCCCGGGCTTATCGATCTAACAGAATAGATCTCGTCCATTAGTAAATCAAAGATATAATAAATAATAATATATGCTCGTTATTATATCGGGATTAAGGGATCGTACTCCATAATAAAATATGAGGTCCTATCCAATTATCAAGTCAATACAAATTGGATAGCCTCGGGTTTTGATCCTGCTCAATGTACTCAAAGCATACAAGTGTAATTCTATGGTCAAGACCAACCACACCTAATTACACTATAACCATCCCGATGGGTTGTCCAATTCCATCTCGGTTGTGGGCCTCTATTTATACTAAGCAAAGAACTGATAACATGATCTTCCGTGTGACACCACACACTATGTTATCTACAATGCAAAGTACTTGGACTCATGCATGTACTAATATAAACATGCACCTAGTGTAGTTGTGATTCTCTTTTCAAAATAAAGATGTTCATATAAAGAAATCATGTCTTTCAATATACACATCTAACAAATTGCATCAATAATCTTTCCCTTTTTGATGTGTGACAATATGTTTAAGTTAAACACAAAGATATCAATTGAAAATTAGAGTCATAGTATACTAAGAAGCATAAACATGCATCCTCCCCCTTAACCTATGTCGTATCACATGATTTTCAATTTTTGCATAAACATGAAGACAATAAAGTTAAATTCTAACTTAAACCTTTCAATTCTCCACTTTGACACCATCAAAAAGATTGTACCAAACAATGTTAACCTATGATATCAAATAAGGACAAGGTTTCAAATTCTGAAAATACATAGAAATCAAAAAACTCAGGTACCAGTCAATTGAGTCAGTTACCAGTCGACTGGTCTCATCGAAACTGCGCTTTCTTCCAAGAAACAGTAAGATCAGTCGACTGATCTTTGGTACCAGTCGACTGATACATTTCTGATTTGAATTCATCCTTTTGAGTTGAAATTTAGAAATATATAAAAAATTTAAAAAATCATGAAATTTTACAAACGTATTTCATTTGATATCCTCTAATAGGGAAAAATATAGTTTCATGAAAACTCAAAATATTTTTAAATTTTTTTTATCAAAATTCAAAAACTTTGAAAAACCTTCAACTTTGTATCAAAATCAGGTCCTAGTTTTGAACCCTTGTGTTTTTCAAATTTATATCATAGCAAATAAAATATAGAATTATTTTTAAAACATTTGAAATGTCTAACTATGATCTATGGGCAAGATGTCCATTAATTAAACATTTATTTTCCCCATAGTTGGTCTATTATTACTAAAGTGAGATAATTTATAATCATCAAAATGTCATAAGTACACGTGAATTATGAGTATCATCATATTTTCTCATATGCATAAATAAACACATAAATCAAGTCATTATGAGATGTGATAAAGGTACTCCCTACCTAGCCCATTTAATCATGGATTACATTTAGGCTAAGTGCTCCCCCTTAAGGTCTCAAGTCAACCATTTTTCAAAAAGATTTAAAATTTTAACAAACATAATTGACTAATCCTAAATCCTCTAGCCTTGAGGATTGACTTTGGCACCCAATAGAAATGTTTTCTAATTGGGTTGACCAAATATTCTTTGGGAATCCATTTTCTATCTAGAGTTTTGATTTTTTGCTTGTTCTCTAATAAGTAGGCAATGATTGGTATTTTCATTGCTAGAATCACTATACCCTAAACCTGTTTTCTCGAAACTTGCTCTTTAGCTCTTAATAATTATGTCTAGAGTGTTAGAGCCAATTTCAAATTTTCTACGAGCTTTACTAAGGTTATCCACCTTTTCCCTTAATTCCCTATTTTTCTCCTCTAAATATGAATCATTTAAACTAGAAGAGGAGGAAGTATTCATATCATTCTTAAGTGTCATGGATTCTACTTTTTCGTTAAGCATACAAATTTCATTTTTCAAATACTTAATTTTCTTTCTAGCCTTAAATAAATCATCATTGGTGAGAAATAATTTTTACTAAAATGGTAGTAGGTAAATTGTATACCTCACTTACCGAGATGTCCAAATATGAAGATTGACCTCCCCCTTCACTTGAGCTCCATTCTTCATCTTCACTTGAACTCTTTTCATCTTCGGATGAAGTGGAAGCTATGTCTTCAATTCACATTAGAGCAAAATGAGATACATGGTGTTCTTCTTCTTCTTCCAATGACGAAGGATCATCCCATATTGCCTTTAAGTTTTGAACCTTCTTGCCTTATTCTTTTGTTTTATTCTTTTCATCCTTCTTCTTCTCTTCCTTCTTCTTCAATAGTAGACAATCATCCCTTATGTGTCCTTCCTCATGGCAATTGTAGCATGTGATCTTTCTTATCCTACTTTTGCTTCTTAGATTTTTTCTACCATAAGATTTGTTAGAAGAAAAACATTTAAATGTTTTCCTCATCTTCCTTATCATATACGCCTCTTGATCACTATCCATTGAGGCGCTTGATTCTTCCGAATCAGAAGATGATGAGTATGAAACCTTCTTCTTGTCCTTCTTCTTCTTCCTCTCTTTCTTTATAATAAGAGTTATAATCTTTTCTTTGGAAGACACGTTAGCTTGTTCATGAAGTTAAAATTCATAAAATAATTCATCAAGCTTAACTAAAGAAAGATCCCTAAAGACTTTATAAGCATCAACTATTGATGCCCGTAAAGTGGTTGTAGGGAAAGATTGAAGCACATACCTTACTAGATCCTTATTTTTAATTTTCTCACATATCACATGAAGCTCATTGACGATTTCTTTAAATCTACCATGTAATTGACTCACGGTCTTATTGGTGCCAAAAGCACCATATCGAATCTTGTTTTGATATTAGCAAAGGGTTCAAAGTTAAGTATTATTTGTGATCTAATGTGTTTCATTAAGTATGCAGGAAAGTCCTAGTTTACCTAGGCACGAAGTCTTGACCTGTAGGGTTAAGCACGAAGTCCTGGTCGAGGAATGATCACGAAGTCCTGGCCAAGGGCTCGGCACCGATGACCTGATCGAGGGTTGGACATAAAGACCTAGTTCAAAGAATTAGGCAAGAAGACCTAGTCGGGGCTGGGCACCAAAGACCTAATCCAGAAAATCAGGCAGGAGACTTAGCCAAGCAAGGATTGCGGAGATAAGTAGAGACGGGTCGAAGTATGAATGTCTTGAGATCTGGGAGTCTCGGAGACCGAGCAAAAGTCCAACCGGAGGAGCCGGTTGGCAAAAGATAACTTCTACAGAGTGGAGTAGGTGAGGACGCGTTCCCTGAAAGAGGGAACAGTAGGCGTCGATTCGACCTATGATTTCATTTGAAATCCAAAGTTAGAACCAAGATAACTCTGGCTGTTATTCATGCATATTTATCATATTATTGTGTTTTTGGACTAGCCCTGGTTGCAGGCTGAAAGGAGTTAGCTGCTGCGATCCCAGGAGCCTGAAAGGGTTCAGGCGCCCGAGAACCCAGGCGCCTGAAAGGGTTCAGGAGCCCAAGAACCCAGGCGCCTAAATGGTATCAGGCGCCCCAGAAGGGGTTCTTCCAGCAGTTGTGCCATGTCAGCTATCAGGCGTCAGTGAGCTCCCAGGTACCTCAATAGTCCCAAGTACCCAAGAATGGAGATAAATGTTGGCCGAGTCTGCGGATAAGGATACGGCTAATCCTGGTGACGTGGAGGGCGCCCCAGACTCTATCAGGCCCCCGAGAAGTAGTATAAAAGGGGCTTCACCCCTTTGCTTCCAACATCAATTCAAGCTCTCACATTTCTCAACGTTGAAGCTTCCATGCTCGAATTCTCTGCGCCCAAAAAGTTCAAGATCGATGACACGACATCTCCGCAACGAAGTTCTGTTTATTAAAGTGTCGTCGGTATAAATTCTTTACTTCTGTACTTAATTATTGTACATCATTTTCGAAATATAATATTGCCCAACGAAAATGGTCAAGGACCGTGGGCTTTGGAGTAGGAGTCATTACAGACTCTGAACCAAGTAAAAAAGAAAAGGTGTTAGCCGTGTTTTACTTATTTTCTCTGTGTCTTAATTCTAATTCTTCAAAAATTTAAGTTACCGATATTCACCCCCTCTATCATTTACAACTATCTCACAGGTCTTATTTGTCTTCATGGTGAAGGATTGAAGTTGAGCCACCAACAGATCCTTCTTAGCTCTTCAGAATTCGTTCGATCCTTTATTTAACTCAATGAGCTTTTCTCAAAGCTCTTTGGCGGAGTTGAATAGTCCGACTTTGTTCAATTGCTCCTTTAAAAAGCCACATTGTAGAGTTGTTATGACCTTTGCATTTGCTTGAGTCTTCTTCATGATCTCTTTTGTCCAATACTTGATTGGGAGAGGTTCTCCCCTCTCATCCTTTAGCATCTCAGAACCATCTACAACACTAAACTAATTTTCAATATCATTCATTAAATACTACTTCATTATACCTTTCCAATAAGCAAAATCGTTGTCGTCGAAGAACGGTGGTCGTGTAGTTTTATATCCCTCTTGAAACACCATCTTGATGTTTCAGTTGACGGTGTGTTCTCCCAAAACGAACCGAGCTCTGATATTGATTGTTAGAACCTTTGCATCTAGCTAGAGGGGGGGGGGGTGAATAACTTTTCTTGAATGTTACCTACAAAATGTTAACCAAAGCACAACAGAAAGATAACCAAAAACAATTAAAAATTAAGGCAATGTTAACATCCTTGATTTATATGATCTCTACCTCCTTGAGGTGACTAATCCAAGGATCCACACCCACACAATCAAGCTCCACTATACTCTTCTCCTTTTCAATCAAGCTTGAAGGTGGAGAAACCCTCACAAGATGATCCCTTCCTATTTTACAAGATTAGACTAAGAATATGATAAAGATTAGGCTTTGGAAGCTTTTGGCACTTAGAAGAGGATGTTTCAATCACAATTCATAACCTCTTCATGCCCCAAGGCTTCCTCTTAAATAGAGGAGAGAGCTGTTTACAAAATAGCATAGCCCCGACACTAGTCGACTGCTCCCAGGGCCAGTCGACTAGTGTCCAACAACGGCTAGTCTAACGACTGGATTTCGAACAGACCAGTCGACTGGTGCCCAGACTAGTCGACTGTTATATGTTGTTCGACCTTACAAAAAGATCAGTCAACTAGTTCCCTTACCAGTTGACTGTTATAGTTCACTCTCAGTGGTGCCAGTCGACTGCTTTCCTTGCCAGACGATTGCCCTGCTTATAAGCTCACTCTCAACCTCTCTAGTGTCAATCCTTCGTGTATACCTTGAATTTCACTTCCTCGACTTGCCCCTTGAAGTTCTCTTCTTTCGGCTCTCATCCCTCGGATGTGCACACAAGCCCGCGGCTTATCTCCATGTCATCCTTCGTGTATACCTTTGAAGTCTACTTCCTCAGCTCGACCTTTGAAGTCCTCTTCCTTCGGCTCTCGTCCCTTGGATGCTTCACTCCATTGTTCCTCATGTGTGGTTCACCAAGTCCTGCAAGACTCAAACACACACATTAAATCAACATGAAATCTAACTTAATCATATTGACACACACATCAAAACTCATGATCTACCCGATCAAACTTGGGTCGATTGCACCAACAGGTAGACTACTCACCCTACTAGGTTAACCTTCACTAAGCTCAATTAAACATATTATTAAACAAACATCAAAACTCTAGAAGTCGATTGTGTTGGTGCAGACAGCACCCAAGTCAAACCTGTGTTTTGATAATGGCAAAAGGGTTCAAAAAGTTAAGATATTATGTTTATCTGACATGTTCACTAAGTTTACAGGAAAAGAAGTCCTAAGTACACTGGGCACGAAGTCCTGGTCGAGGACTGGGCATGAAGCCCTGGCAAGGAGCTGGGCACCGAAGACCTGCTCGGAAGGTGGGCACGAAGTCCTGGTCGAGGACTGGGCACGAAGCCCTGGCAAGGAGCTGGGCACCGAAGACCTGCTCGAAAGGTGGGCACGAAGACCCGCTCGAAAGGTGGGCACGAAGGCCTGGTCAGGTGTATTGGGCAAAAGTCCAACCGGAGGAGTCGGTTGGCAAAAGGTAAACTCTTCTGAGAGGAGTAGGTGAGGACGCGTTCCCTGTCGAGGGAACAGTAGGCATCGGCTCGACCTAGGGCTCCATTTCGGAGACCCAAAGTCAGAACCAAGACAGCTGAGGCTGTATAAAGATAACATATTATTGCTCCGTGTTATTTTGGACTAACCCTGGATGCATGACCGAAGGAACGAGTGTCTGCAGCTCAGAGAGTCTCAAAGGAATGAGGCAGCAGCTGAGTAGGGCGCCCGGAGTGTCTCGGGCGCCCCCAAGGTGAATACAAAAGAAGTGGAGCAAATGTACGCTTCGGAAGCTAACTGGCCGGGGCGCCCCCATGCTCCCGGGCGCCCCCATGCTCCCGGGCGCCCCCATGCTCCTGGGCGCCCCGGATGGTCCGGGCGCCCCGAGCTCAAGCCAACGAAGTGGATAAAAGTCAAGCCAGCGAGAAGCCAGCGGATAGAGTCAACCCGGGCGCCCCCAGTCAAACCTCAGCCCGATCCCGAAGGGATAACGGCTGACCGAGAGGTGCTCGGATCGGTTGACACGTGGCGGGGGTGGGCGCCCCCAACGTTCCGGGCACCCCCAGAGGCTATAAAAGGCCCCTCGACCCCAAGGCTTGAAGACACAATTCTTCCAATGCATTCACGCTCTTCTACTCCCGCGCTCTGCTCCGGAAACCTTCCGACTCGAGATACAAGCGCCGACGACGTCCCTCTGCTCCGAAAATACAATCTACACCGGACGTCGGTAACGAAGAGCTGCTTTTAAGTTTACTGTACTATTCTTGTAATACATTTTGTAAACTGTTTTTGCGCACATATAGAATTGCCCGCAGTAAACGGTCAACGACCGTGGGCCTTGGAGTAGGAGCCGACCGCGACTCCAAACCAAGTAAAATCGTGGTGTTCGCGTGTGTTTTACTTTATTTATTTCCGCTGCTAATTCTCTTTTACAAATCCGAACATTTTACGATATTCACCCCCCCCTCTATCGTTCTTTTCGATCCAACAATTGGTATCAGAGCGGGGAAGCTCAAATTTGGTGCAACCACCAGTTTGAGAATTTTTCAGATTTTTTTTACTTTTCTTTTACATTTTCGAAGTTTTCTTGTTAATCGAGGTTGGTGCAACACCCCTCGATAATTATTTCTCTTTATCCCGCACTACTAATCCAAGACCAAGTCTTGGGATATTTTGTTTCCTTTAAGTTTATTTTTTAGATAAAATGGCCATGCAAGAAGGCTTCAGCACCGCAAGACCGCCTCTCTTCAGTGGGGAGGACTTCTCCTACTGGAAGAGCAGAATGGAGGTCCACCTGAAAACTCAGGTGGACATGTGGATAATCATCCAGTCCGGACTGAAGATTCCAAAGACTGCTGAAGGAGTACCACAGACCTACATAGAGTGTGATACCGCTCTGAAACGAAAGATTGAAGCTGATGCAAAGGCGACCCAGACCCTCCAATGCGGCTTAACAAAAGAGGAGCTGAACCGAGTGGGTCCATTCAATAGTGCTAAAGAGCTGTGGGGGAAACTGATCGAACTACACGAAGGAACTTCAGATACTCGAATCAGCAAGAGAGATCTCCTCCTGAACAAGTTGTACATGATCAAGATGACCAACAACGAAATAGTAGCTCAGCTCCACGCCCGAATTCAGGAGCTAATGAACGGACTACACACAATCGGTCACAAGGTAGAAAACTGTGACATGATAAGGCACGCTCTTAATGCTTCCCCGAGAAACACCTTGTGGGCATCTATGGTTGACTTGTTCAACGTATTACTTAAATTAAATTGACTTATCATAGTTGCTTCTCCTGAATTCTTGGATCTTCTTTCGGGCATTGGCTCTTGTAGTGTCCCATCCTTTTACACTTAAAACATTCAATGTGCTCCTTTGTTTTTCGGACTCCTAGCATCAGTTTCTCCTTTGCCTCTGGTTGTGTGGATCGACTCTTAGGACACTTGCTTTTGTATTGTCATCTTTTATTGCACTTAAAACATATTATGTTGTATTTAAACTTTGAATTTACAATATTACATTTTGAATCCTTGTTAAGATTATCCCCCTTCTTGGATTCGGGCGTGGACTCATAGTCTGACTCAGATTCAGATCCTACTACCTCCATCTTAGTTAGTAGCGTCATGAAGCTGATTTGATCTGATTCTTCTAAATTTGACTCTAAGGATGACTGTGTGGATTCAGATTTAGATTAAAACTCAGATTCATCTTAGTCCTCTAGCTTTAATGGGTTCTCATGAAGTGTGATTAGCCGAGTCCAAAGATCATGGGCATTTACATACTTTCCTAACATACACATGATTTCATTAGGCAAAACATTAAATAACTTTTTTATTACCTTTGTGTTTGCCTCAAGGTCTTGAGATGGATTTTTCAAAGTTATCAAGTCGTTGAAGCTTTCACTTCCTATAAACCATTCCATTGCTCACCTCTAGTAGTTAAAATCATTTTGTTCATATGGTGGAGGCTCATAGATGTTTCACCTTTCTTGAAGAGTCATTAACATTCTTGCAAAAGGATATAAACAGAAGAAGAATTTCTAAGGCTTTGTCTTGAGATTAGTAGTGCGATATATAATAAATATTAGCAAAAAGAAAGGTTAAAATAATGCTAGAAAGATTGCCAGCTCTTTTCAGAGTCAACTATGCTCTGATACCAATTGTAGGATCGTTTACTATTGAGAGAGGGGGGGTTAAATCTAGATCGTTCAAAAGCTTTCTTTTTGTTTCGAAATAAATCAAAGTAATGCAACGAAAAGTACAAAGCACAAATCTAGAGATGTTTTTTTTTCGTTGGTTCGGAGCCTCCGTCGACTCCTACTCCAAGGCACGTGATCCTCGACTGCTTTTGTTGGGCAATCCACTAAATTCCTTTCTTTGAAAACCTTTTAAAGACAGCAAATCGTACATGATGTAAAGAACGATAGTAACACCCTACTATCTTGTTTTTGAAACAATGCAAGTACAAGTACAATAAAAATAAAGTATACCGACATAGACGATTTGAACTTGAGCATAGCATGTCAATGAGCTTTCCGACATCATGACAGCAGAGTTTGAGCAATTCGTCGACGTAGAAAGTTAATGGAGAACAAATAGAAGAAATCATTAGCTCTGGACTTCGAGGTCCCTTTATATAGTAGTCGTTCGGTCAACTGATTTAATCGGTCCACTAAACCTCCTATTAAGTTGATGGAACCCCACACCTTTCCTTGTATTTGTTGCTCGGCTTTACTCGGCTTTGCTCGGCTGACACTGTTATAAATATGATCTGTCGACCTATCCTTCTGATCAGTCGACGGATAAAGCTTCCTTCTTCAGCCTCATGCATACCAAGTATGGATTGGTCAACCGATCTTGATGATTAGTTGATCGATAAATCTATGTTTACTTCACGGTAGTGCTACTCAGGTTGGAATAGTTGACTGATCCTGATGATCAGTCAATCGAACCCTCGGATAAGTGCATTTGATTGATCTGCACAGAATGATTACTACAATGCAAGTAGCATAAAAAGATTAACCTGTTAGTAGGAGCCCTAGAGCCAATTATGTGATAATTGACTAGGGACATTTTGTATCATATTCTATCATTAATAAAGGTATTTTGGTTATTATACTTACTTTGTATTCTGTGTCGAATAACTAAGTATAATAATGTCCTTGTATAGTGGGTTCTTATCTACATTATATCGATTGGTTGAATCGATAGTGAGATAATGTAGAGAACACTATCCTAAATTATTCCTAGTCAAGCATTAATATTCAGGAACAATATTAATGCATGGATACTAGCATGTAGGTCAACTGATGACTTGAGCTCACAAGTCATGGATATGTGATATCAAGTTGACACATGGGTATGCATTGGAGAATGTGTACTGAATTGACCCGCCATGAGAAAGTTTCATAGATTGTCATATGAGTGTCATAAACTTTCTCATGTGACTATTGGTATGAATAGTCCTTAGACCTGAAGTCACTACGGTTCCCTACATAACGAGTTATGTACTTTAGTATCGTCAAACGTTACCCGTAACAGGGTGGACTATAAAGGCGATCACTGGGTATGTAATGAATTATGCGGAGGGATGTGAGTGATGTAGATGGGATCTATCCCTCCCATATGACGGGAGTGATATCTGTGGGCCCCTTGATCAAGTAGGACTACTGAAACACATGGTCATGCTCAAATGAGTCAATATGAGATATTGAGCTCATTTGTTTGAGTGAGTCTACTCGAGGATCAAGAAACAATAAAGATTGATTGAGGATGACACGGTCTATGCCTCATTAGTCAATCTAGATATCAAGGATAGAAGGACAATGACATACACTATCATAGTCACGAAGGTTTAGTCGGATCTCGACTTTTCTTGTTACTTGGGTAACAATGATGCATTGTTAGATGTCGCTCATTGCTTATGTGTCTAAAGTGTTTAGGCGCATTGCCAACGTCACGAGAACTTATTGGGTCACATACTAAGGACACGATGCTTCGGGAAATCTGATCGGCAGATATGAGCCCAAGTTGGGAACTCGGCAGGCCTGAGCCTGAGTTGGGAACTCGGGAGATCTGAGCCCGAGTTGGGACTCGGGAGGTCAGTTCGGGAGCTCGAGTTGGGAACTCGGGAGCGCGGGTCGGGAGCTCGATACTTAGCAGACTGAGTCGGCACTCGGCAGACTGAGTCGGCACTCGGCAGACTAAGTCGGCACTCGGCAGACTAAGTCGGCACTCGGCAGACTGGGCTGGGAGCTCGGCAGACTAGGTCGGCACTCGACAGACTGGGTCGGCACTCGGCAGACTGGGTCGGAGCTCGGCGGACTGGGTCAGGAGCTCGGCACTCGGGAGACTTGGTCGGGAGACCGAGTCGGAAGCCCGAGAGGCCCGGTCGGAATTGCATGGGGAAAGAGAAAAGTCTCTCTTCATTAGATGAAGAGAAGGTGAAAAGTCACATGAAAAGATGTGCTCTTTATTGGCTTTAATGAAGGGAAGTCAAAGAGACAAAAGACTCTTCATATTCATGGGATGAATATAAAAGAGAGACTTGTCATTTTGAATGGGTGTGTGATAAGCACCATTTTATTGATTATTTTAATTGCTAAAATCCATGTTTGATCCATGTTTTTATTGCTTATTTGTGATTTTACCCTAGGTTTTGGAACTTTATCTTATTTTGGACTTAATTGCAAATTTACATTAAATTGGATTAATTGGCCACTAAATTTTGGATTTATTTTTGTAGGCACCAAAGGTTCAAGGACTTAGGGCATACTGGGTCAAACCTGAGTCGGATGTGAACCGGATCGAATTATCAAGCCTACGATTAATCCGGGCCGTCCGATTCAAGAGCGGCTAGATCTGAGCCATCCGGGATGATCTGAAGCAATCCGAGCTAGGGTTAGGGTTGATCAAGCTCTATGATCAAGATCTGAAGGTTTCATCCCAATCAGAGCTAAATCAACCGTTGGATCAAGCAAGGAGGGCTCTAGAGCGTCCATTCACAGATAGAGTTGATCTGGACCATCCGTTGCATATCTGGAGGATCCGAGCTACCATAAGGCAGATCCCGACCTCAGATCATCATCATAAAAGTTTGGCTCAAATCAGAGCAAGATCTACCGTTGAATTTCATCAAAGCAATCTGAGCCGTTCATTTGTTTCTATTTAATCAGAAATGCGCCCGCAGCTTTCCTCGTCGCGTCTTCGCCGTCTTCTTCGTTTTTTCGTTTGTTCTTCATGTTCTTAGCAGATTCTTCATCCAAGAAGGCGTGACCACCTCGATTTCAACCGCAACTCATCGTCTGGAGCTTTGGAAGGCCATCTCGATCCGAAATTCAACTCAAACTCATCCGGACAGAGCTTGTTGAGGGTTTCGCATTCTCTGTGGTCCGGGAGCTTGAATCTCAGCTACACACAAATTCAGATCACCTGAGCCACTTGTAGGGGTTCTCAAGTGAGCTCAGGTCGTCTCCAAATCTTCATCACAGCTCGGCAAGTTGAGATTAAAGGGCTCGGATTGGAATTTTCCCATTTGGAGCAGTTTGAGCCGAATTCAGGGATTGAAGTTGATTTTCCACTGATTTGCTGTGCCTAGGGGTTCGAAGCCGGCTCTTGATTGACAACCAAGAAGATTGTGAGCTCGGGAAGAGATTGGGGTTTAAATTGCTTGGTTAATCTCGTTTATTAGCTGTAATCTCATTTCTGAATTTAGTCACTGTCTTCTAATTTCAGATTTGGTTAATTTCGTTTTCTTAATTGTTTAGCTGTAATTTAGCTTCAATCTTCAAGTCGAGTAGTTAAGTAACTTGTGTAGTGATAGATTGCTTTAAATTTCAGTCCACTTTAGTTTTAATTCATGCGTGCCAATCTGTTCTGCGTGCCAAGATTAGTTTCTGATTTTCACAGCTTATTCCAATTCGATTCTTGCTTAGCTTAATTCCCTGTAATTTAAGCTCGCATTTAGTATGTTAATGCATTAGAGTTGAGCTTGATTTCCATTCAGTTCTGTTTCTTACTTTTAGCTCAGACCTTGTGTATCCATTCTTGTATCACCTTCAATGCCGTAATCTTCATTTCAGTCCCTGCACAATTTTTGTTTCTGCACATAATTTTGGTTTCTGAATCTTTGTTTCACTTGAATTAATTCCTGCAATCATTTGGGCGTTGAATTCTGCTCCCAATTTGTTTATATCACATTCAATGGCTCCACATCAGTAGCTTGTTCAATCTTGCATCCAAGAGGAATGTAAGCTGCTATTTCTGCACACCTATCTTCAAATTCTGTTTGTGCCAACTTTCTGCTACGTACCTGGACTGATCAACCTGATCTCTTAGTATCAGTTTTGGTATATCAATGAATTGCTACTGAACTAGTGTCTCTGCATCTGGGATTTCTGCCTTCAATTGTTTCTGACATCTGCATTTGATTTGGTTGCCTTACATTCATTCGCTTGCCATCAGCTGTAGTTCTGATATGAATCAAATACATACTTAAGACTGCAGCTTGTCCACTTTAAACTTTGTGTTAGTTTCCTCTTGTGTATTCAGCTTATCAAGGTGAATTGCGTATCAATCTTTTTACTGCACTTTCAGCTATCATTTCTGCATTTTGGTTATAGATGCTGTTTGTGTATCAAGTACATTCTAGCACTGATTTGTACAAAGTTCAACACAATTGTTAGCAAACTATAGTATTTAATTTCAGCTCGTTTAGCATTCTGCTCGATTCAAGTTCCAATCGTCAGTTTATGCATGCCAGTTCACAGCTTCTGCAGTGGGTAGAGATTAAAAACTTTGCATTGAATGGTTACTACTTATTTATCATTAGAATGCTTGTGAATGGCAAATTCCGAAGTTGAACAAAAATTTTCTTTTCTTTTCTTTGCTTTACCATTTCTAATCTGAAACCAAACCCAATTTACATTCGAAACCCAAAATTCACAAACGACACCTAAAGACAAGCACGAATCACACAAACTTCAACTAGTCCCCGAGAAAAATACGACCTGTGGCCCCTATATTACATTTTCAGATTTTGATTGTAAAAAGGGTTTCCAGCATTCATTCCTTCATTCATATTTAAATTCTGATGGTCCCATAATTTGTGACAAATTTACATAGTATTTAGGGGCTGTCAGTGTGTGCTTCCTTCTTCCCTTCCTCTCTTCTTCCTCTTCTCCCTTTTTGGCCGAAACTCTATTGTAGGGTTTTTGGTGTTCTGCGAGCTACCTCAAGTTGCTAGCACAATTAAGGTAGTTCTTCCCGAAGTTGAGAGATCATGTCCGTGTGGATACGAATAGTGGCACGGACACTTGAACGTGCAAGAGATCCGGCGCATCTTTGACGAGCGGGATAAACGAAGGGCACGCTTCAAAGGTATAAACAGTAGATAAATCTATTAGATAGATGAACTTCGTACGAGTTTTCTTTCGCATGGATCGCTCGAGGGTTCTTATTTCCGTTGCGTTTTATGTTTTGGTGCCGGGAGAACCCAACATAACCCTGCAAAATAGAGTTAACACATAAATAGTATGCGTGAGTAAAGACAGTAAACCTATCTTGATCTTAACTTAAAAACTTCCGTTGGTTTCTCTAGTTGGATCAACGCCTAAGGCTTGTCCCATCGGGACACGACCTTATTGCACTATCCTCTAGGAACTTACATTTACTCACCTGCCAAACATCTGGTCTTCTAGACCTGTTTCGACTTTTTCTGATCAGTGTCTGATCGCCTAATTCACTAAAGCTTTTCCTGCAACACTAAATTGTCATAACAATAATAATAGTAATGCAAAACACTATAGGTAAAGTTATACTTAGATTTACCAAAATCTATTGGTTCGATCAACTGTACAGAAACCTTCCTATCATACTTGCTTGAAGTTTACTCCTCCAAGACTTGTTACCTAGGGTTACCTCCTCCTAGAGCTCAGCTTCACTCACCAGGACTTTTACCACTTAACTTCACTCACTAAGGACTGACTTCACTCAACAGGATTTTCACTAACTTAACTTCACTCACTGGGGCCTGGCTTTACTTACCAGGACTTCACTTTACTTATCAGGATTTTCACTAACCTAGCTTGGTGATGGCATTCCACGGCCAATGGAGGCATCATAAGGAGATGAAATAGAAGTTGTAAGGCAATGTGGTGACTGCATTCATAAAGACAACCGAATCAAGGAGCTAACAGAGGAGAACATTTGTTTGAATGAAAGGGTTAAGGAATTACTTTTAATAATTAAAAAAAGGGCATGGAGGCTCAAGAAAGCTATCCTGTAGTCGATTCTTTTTCTGATCTAGTAGCTTGTAGAATAAGGAGAGGACATGACCGAAGTCGGTATGATTACAGGGATACTCCAATTGGCAGTCCATTATGACACCAGCTATTACCTAAGGGGAAGCGGAGCAAGAAACAAATATCAGATGTCATGGACAAGGAAAAAAGGAAAATTAGTGAGGACGATATGGATGAAGCAAGAGAAACCATAACTGTAATAGAAGTCATGTCTGAAAAAGACATAGAGGAGGAAACAAAAAGGATCTCCGAACTCTACAAAATGAGGCAATAAGACATTGATGTATGTGATTTACTTTCATATAAAATATGTCAATTTTATTGAATTTGGTCATTAATTAGTTTTTTTAAATTTATCGATGTAGTTTGTGAAAAAGCATTTTATAAATTCAAAGAAGAAAAATCAAGATAAAAAAGTGACCTACCTGATAAATAAATTGGAGAACATAAAGTAAGTTAGGACACATAGTTTAGTTAATATATCTTGTTCTTTAATATATAATAATCTTATCAATTAACTTGGCAGGGTGACAACTGAATTTATTTGGGAGGATGCACCCTTTGCTTTGAATATGCATTCGTTCTTACAAATCCTAAATGGAGAGGTTTTTACAAAAGGGGAGGTAATTGATGCCTTTTGTAAAATTCTATTTCGGGGAGCATCCGCATGTGGTAGGTCATACAATAAGACAATATATTGTTCAACCTTCTTCACAGTAAGTGATCTAAATGAATTTAGAAGATATATTGTAGAAGACCTAATATTATGATTTGGTTATTAATAATTTTGTCTATGCATTTTTTTAGTCATCAATAAGATCCTCAAGAAAGTTTTCCCGACAACAAGTGATGAAGACAGATATGATAGATTAAGGGTTTAGATATATTTTAATACCTTTGTGTAGTGATAATGCACACTTTCACTTGTTGGTGGTGGATACAGAATTCATGACTTTAAATCATTTAAATTCTCTTGTTAGTGGCCATAAATATAAGAATGGATTTGACTCAGCGGTGTGCAACCATTATTCATTTTTATGTTAATCATTTAGTCTAAAATGACATTGACGGTGATTTTTAAATTTATGATATTAATTATAGGTAAAAGAACAATATACCTGCGAGAAACTTATGACTATTCATCCATATCTACAAAGTCATCATCTCTTGGACAAATGGGCCTCGGTCAGACTAAATTGTCCCCAATAAGAATATAGGTAAGTAAATTTGGATGAGTTTAAATTTAAAAGTATTTTATAAACCCACTGATTTAAATCAAAATTTCTGTTGTGTTTTTCAGCGTGGACTGTGCCTTTTTTCTGATGCAATACGTTCGATGTCTCCTATACGATGAGATGGATTTCAAACAAGGAGACATGAGGAAAATGAGATTTGATCTCACAGTTAATATTCTGAGGGACATGTGTTCTAAAACATGAGACTAAATATCCATGTATTGTTGTCAAAAAAACATCCTGTGTTGTTGTTTGAGCTCCAGTTGTATGGAAAAAAACTAAATATGTAGATGTTGTCATATCAATATAATTGTATGTTAAGAAAAATAATTGTGTGTTCTTGATTCACCTCCAGTTGTTGCAATGTTTTGCGCCAACTGATACGGTAAGATAACATAACTGATAATGATTGGGACTAAATTTGGATACCAAAAATAACATCTCTTTGGTAAACTCTAAATAGTGATATCGAGTATGGACAAATCCAAGTATCGAAGGTCCATCAGTGGGTTTCCACCGAAACCCATTGATGAACATACAACACTCCTATTGCAACAAAATATGAAAATATGACTTCATGGTTTGCAAGGAATCGAATTTTGCTATGTATTCTGTATTTAGGTAGTATCCAGATTTTGTCTATGATACATTGAATAAACTTGTTTCCAGTTTGATAAAATTGAATAATTAAATAAAATGAGAGGATTTTGTCACATCTTCTAGAATTATATAGAATATTATTCTATAAATCATTATTTTACTTAATCATGATTAAATTTTATATAAAATAATTTTAAAATAGGAATACAACTTGGAATCTAAGTTGGGGCTGAAGTCAAGTTAGTGGGTTTCCATCGAAACCCACTGATGGGTATACAACACTCCTATTGCAACAAAATCTGAAAATAGGACTTCATGGTTTGCAAGGAATCGAATTTTGCTATGCATTCTGTATTTTGGTAATATCCAGATTTTGTCTACGATACATTGAATAAACTTGTTTCCAGTTTGATAAAATTGAATAATTAAATAAAATGAGAGGATTTTGTCACATCTTCTAAAATTATATAGAATATTATTCTATAAATCATTATTTTAAAATAGGGATACAATCTGGAATCCAAGTTGGGGTTGAAGTCAAGTTATTTTAGGCCTACGGTGGGCCAGAAATAACTTCATTTCAGGCCCACGTTGGTCCTAAAATAATATTAATTCAGGCCCAATGTGGGCCTGAAATAATTTTATTTCAGGCCCAACGTGGGACTGAACTGGTATGATTTCAGGCCCTCTGCTAACCCTAAAACCCCTATGATTTTAGGTCCTGTGCAAACCAAATATGAATATTCTTTTATAATAATAAAGTGAGTAAAATATATGAAAATGACCAAAATATTTATAGTTGTATAGATGTATAAATATGACTGCATCTTTCTGTGCCAACTGATACGGTTAGAGAACATAACTGATAATTATTGGTACTAAGTGTGCACATCAGAAATAATATCTCCTAGGTAAATTCTAAATAGGGATATCAAGTATGGAGAAATCCAAGTATCCTAAGTCCATCAGTGAGTTTCGGTGGAAACCCACTGATTCAACCTAGAAAACTCCTATTGCAACATAATTTATAATCATTAGAAGTTTGAACATCAAAAATGTCATCTCCTAGCTCAACTCTAACTATTGATATTGGATTTTGAGAAATCTAAATATCCTAGGTCCATCAGTGGGTTTCGGTGGAAACCCACTGATAGACCTAAAAAACTCCTATTGCATCATAATTTATAATCATTAGAAGTTTGCACACCAAAAATACCATCTCCTAGCTCAACTCTAACTATTGATATTAGGTTTTGAGAAATCCAAATATCCTAGGTCCATCAGTGGGTTTTGGTGAAAACCCACTGGCAGACCTAAAAAACTCCTATTGCAACATAATTTATCATCATTAGAAGTTTGGACATATAAAATATCATCTCCTTGCTCAACTCTAATTATTGATATCGGGTTTTCAGAAATCTAAATATGCTAGGTCCATCAGTGGATTTCGGTGGAAACCCACTGATGGACCTACAAAACTCCTTCTGTGCCAAATTTTTAAAATATGAATTCATGGTCTGCAAGGAATCAAATTTTGGTATGCATTGTGTATTTATGTACTCTCTAGGTGGAATCCTCTTGTTTCAACTTTAAACAAATGTAAGTCTGTTTTGATCATACCTGAGTATTAAAATCAAATGAGAGGATTTTATCACAACTTGTACAATTATTTAAAAGACTACCCTACAATTTTATAAGTGAATAAATCATGATTACATATTTGGATTAATATATTTAACATGGAAAAAAAATTCAGTCCGCGTTGGGCCTGTAGTGATACAAATTCAAGCCCAATCTGGGCCTGAATATGTCAAATTTCAGGGCCACGGTGGACCTGAATATCTCTAACTTTTGACCCACGGTGGGCCTGAATTAAGAGATATTCAGGCCCACCGTAGGCCTGAAATATGTAGAATTTAGTCCCTTTGAAAAAATAAAAATATGATATAAATACAAAATCAATAAAATTAAAAATAAATCAGAGTAATATATGAACATGGACAATTTTTTTTAAAGTTATATAGATGTTATATCTTCGAAATAAAAATCAAATCAAATTTAAATGAGAGTTGTCGAATTTTTTTTTAGATTTTAATAAATATGTATAATTATGATAGATTATTCTATTCCAACTAATAAATGAATACATAAGAAAACAAATTCTGACTCCTGTTAGAATTATTTTTGGTGAGTAAATAATTGTTGTAGAATTATATAAAATATAGTATAAATTAGATTTTCTTAATAAATATAACTCAAAATAATAAATAATACATATACAAAATAAGGCCCGCATAGGACTTGAAATCCTCTTATATCAGGCCCAACAGTGACCGAGGTTTAAAGCGTCCTCGGGAGCCTAGTGGTTAACAATCGTCTTCTAGCTCCTGTTTTCTTGGCATTTGAAGGTAGCGTGCTTTCCTCCATTGGAGTCATGTGGTTGACATCCTCGTCATCGGACTAGTGGAATTGTACGTACCTTAACATTTAGTTTTTCATTTCAGTATTTGCTTTTCACCTAGGGTTTGCGGTAGTCTTTAGTCACTGACCGAATATGAGGGGGCCCTTTATGTACAAAATCTAAGTGTTATATTTGTTTGTCTCTCATTGTTGTTTGATGGTTGCTAAGTTCAGGATGACTCTAAAAAGACCATCATCAAAGCATGCAGCTCCAAAAAAATTGAAGAAATAGTAAGGCGCTGGTGGAAGTAAAAAAAAAAATAGTTGACACAAGAAAAAAGTAAAATGCGTAGTGAGTATACAAGTTTTGTTAATAGAGGTCGAAGTAAACGAATGAACTGGAAAAGTAGCCTTTGTCATTTCAAAAATTTTATTGATTCTGTTCCACCCACACCAGCACAAGAACAGTTGATCCGAGATACACCATTTTCTTGGGTCCTCGACCTCCCTAATAGTTCTTGTGTAAGACCCCAGGTCCAGAATATATTTGATAATTGGGATCAAGAAGAACAGAGCTTTATATTCCATGGGAAAAAACTCAAATTCACAAAGGTTGATATATCACTTATTCTAGGGCTACCTGACAATGAAGAGATAGTCCAACTTGATTTGAATGAGGCCTCCTGCCCACTGTACAAGCAGTATTTTAAAGAGTCAGGTTGTTCTGCCAAGCATTTGGAGAAACTAATAATGAAGAATAGAGTCAATGACAAGCTCTACTGTTAGTTGTATATACTCTATTTTTTTGCTACAGTACTATTTTGTGTTACTAGCAGCATAGTTGTCATTCCTGCCCTCTCACTAATTGACTTTGTAGATGATTTTGACAACCTACAAACCTATAATTGGTGCAATGTCGTGTACAATTTCATGGCTCCTCAATTGGAAGCCATTGGAAAGGAGGTTACATTGAGGCATAGACCACATGTAGGTGATTCAACCCAAACGGCCAAGGCTCCCTTGCTCAAGGAATTCCCAAATATTTTGGCTGTAAGTTAAAGTACATATACTTGCTCATATATGTTATGATGGATATTAATTACTGAATATAATCATGTTGCAGGTATGGGTGAGTGAACATATTAGTATTATTGTTCCAGAACATCCTCATAGATTGCCAAGAATCCTTCGGTGGAGTTGGCCTAAGGCTCATGTTGAGAGTGTCAAAAGGATGATTGACCGTGTGGCCACAAGTTTAATTATTATTGATTTAATTCCAGCTGAGTCAGAGCTGGAGTTGGTACCTCACTACTCTCCTCCAACTCAAGCACTAGAGGTAGAGTGAGGTATTATAGCAGGCAGCAGAAGGAAGCCTACACGCCTTAGAAATGGAAGCTTGCAATCAGTGTATTAACATGCAAGAGAAAATTGAGACCTTACAACAACAATTAACTATAGCTCTTAAAAGTTTGGAGGATGTTAAAATTGAGATGACAACAGCCATCAGTGAGAAGGATGAAATAATTACTCAGAAGGATACAATAATTGCTAAGAAGGAATCCCAGCTTAAATAGAAAGATGATGTCCACAAAAGAAGGATAGTTGTACAAGATATGATCATAGATCAGGTTGACAAGAGAATCCGGAAGCTGAATAAACAATTGGAAAGCAAAGTCTCAGATAACACTGAGCCACTTCCCAAAAAAAGAAAAATAACTCAGATAAGACCAGCCTACGAGGCAAAGATAAAGGCAAAGAGATTGTTCAGGATGAGGATAACGATGAAAATGAAGACGGCGAGCCTCCTGCCCCATCAATGTCAGAAACTATAACGCAAACAACAAAATCTGTAACCTCAACCCAAACAAAAATATCTGATCAACAAGCAGCTAAAACAAAAAAAATTCAAAAGGTCAAAAGCAAAATCTTGAAGAATACCAGGGCATTTTTTAAGAAGAATAAAGATGTAGAGATTGTAGAAACATTATTAAAGCTTAGTAAATTAAAGTGAGTTAGTTGCTATTGTGATTGCATAATAATGTAAAACAATGATGATTATTGCCATTCATTAATAAAATTTAATCATTCCCTTGTTATTAAGTTGCTTATATTTTGTTCATGTAGGTTTTCATTGAATCCTGTATGGTCCAATAGGACCTTTTCATTAGATATGCATTCATTTTTGACTATATTTGATTGGAATGACTACACCAACGGAGATTACATAAATACTTACTGGACTATTCTAGTAAATGAAGCAAAATCTTGTAACTCACATTACCATCCTCCATATTCTATGGGGCGGGGTTAGATGTAAGTCAATTAGCACCTTGTTTTATTATTTTTTTCTAATATTTAGTCTGCTAACACTTCCATTTTAATAATCATAGGAACTGTTTGAGGTGATGCACGCTGCAGTATTTGAACAAACTATTGCTACTAATACAGATAAGTCAATTAGATATATCATCTGTCCATTAAATAATGCAGATGATCATTGACATCTATTGGTTATTGACCTCGAGGAAAGTAATATCCTATATTATAATTCTCTCGGCGCGACAAAAGGGTACACTGGTAAATTTAAGAAAATTGTAAGTTTTATATTTGATATATAAACTGTTGGTGCAGTTTGCACTAACGGTCAAACTCGGGTTTTGAATGTATGACAAAGTGGTTAAAGTTAGGGTTGTTGGTGTTTAACCTATTTACTAAGTGTGCAGGGTTGAAAGACTTAGGACCAGACACCAGGCTGAAGTCCAGGATGGTTGAGTCCTGGCGGGAAGTCCAGTTGGGTCCGCGGGACCTGACAACTGGCTGAAGACCAAGTTGGTTGAGACTTGGCAGGAAGACCAGGGTGGTTGAGCCTTGGCAGGAAGTCCTGGTGGGTCAAGAGGTCAAGTAAAACTGCACAATGGGTAAGTGAGGTAAGTCACTGGAGGAGCGACCCAGTGAGGACGAGTCCAATCTTGGACTTTAGGCGCGGTCCAACTTAGACCCATTTAGGTGATCTAAGTTGAGTCATGGTTAGATCCTGGTCTGGGAAACAGGATCTAATTAACTTAGAATTATATCTTATTTTAGTCCATATAAAATTGTGCTAGCCTTGTTTTGGACTAACCCTGGATGCAGGACCGAAGGACTGTGTATCTGCAGCTCAGAGAGCCTCAAAGGAGGGAGGCAGTAGCTGAGCTGGGCGCCCCGGATGTGTCGGGCGCCCCAGAGTCAACCCAAAGTCAGCAGAGAGGTAAACGCCTCGACAAGCAGCGCAATTGGGGGCGCCCCGCGTGTCTCGGGCGCCCACTGTGCCACGCCACTGAAGGCGGCTGCAGCTCACCCTCGCGAAGCCTCGGTGATAAAGTTTGATCGGTCAATCGGGCGCCCCGTGCACGTCGGGCGCCCCAGTCAAAAACAATCCCGAAGATAACGAGATCAGCTTTGACTAGAGCATCGCCGGATCTGCAGCCACGTGGGGGGCGCCCCGAGCATGTCGGGCGCCCCCTGCCCTATATAAAGAGGGCCTCGACCCTCTTCAAAGTACAACACTTCTTCCAAAGCTTTCAAGTTCCTCTACGCTCGCGCCTTGCTCTGGAAACGCTACACTTCGAGCCGACGACGTCCTGCTGCCCCGAAAGAGTCGACCTACTCCGGACGTCGGTAAAAAGTTAATTTTTAATATATATTGTTGCATTTAATTACTTGAAAGTGTGGGGTTGTCACACTTTCAATTCCTTTGTACTCGCCTACTCTATCGGTGTTTACCGGTAGAGAGTATTAGTGGATTGCCCAACGGAAAGGTCCGAGGGACCTGGGCCTTCGAGTAGGAGTCGACGAAGGCTCCGAACGAAGTAAAACTCGTCTGTGTTAGTGTGTTCATTTTTCGTCTCTTTCGTTTCCGCTGTGCACGTTTTTTTAAAGCGCTCTGATTTTTTTTTAAAAACGCACGTGATTCACCCCCCCTCTCACGTGCATCGATCCTACAAGTGGTATCAGAGCCTGGTACGCTCTGTATCGGTGCAACCACCATAAGAGCCGGGGGAAATCCAGTTTTTGTTTCGATTTTTGGTTTTTCGCTACACATAATCTAAATTAGGTATTGTTGCCTAGATTTGGATTATTTTTCCGTTCGTTTGATTTTACTCGAATTTGGTGCAACACCATTTCGAGTCGCTCTCTTCTCCTCTTCCTACCACACTACTAATCCAAGACCTAGTCTTGGGACAAGTTTTTGTGTGGTCTATTTCAGATGGCCCAAGGTGAAGGCTATAGCACTGCTCGCCCTCCCCTCTTTAATGGGGAAGACTTTCCCTACTGGAAGAGAAGGATGGAGGTTTATCTGAAGACCGACATGGATCAGTGGTTTGCAGTTCAAACAGGCTACACACCGCCAATGGATGAGGGAAATAATGCTCCACTAAGGCCCGACAAATGGAACTCTGAGATGAAGAAAAAGGCTCAGACCGAGTTCAAAGCTCAGAACACCCTCCAGTGCGGACTTACCAAAGAGGAGCTAAACAGAATTGGACCAACCGACTCGGCGAAGGAGCTATGGGACAAATTGACAGAATTACATGAAGGCACTTCTGATGCAAAGGTAACAAAGAGAGATCTATTATTGAATAAATTATTTAACATCAAAATGCAGGAAGGAGAATCAGCAAGTCAACTCCACGCCCGGATTAAGAACATATTGAATGGACTCCACATGATCGGGCACAAACAGGAGAACCGGGACATCATAAGGTACGCGTTAAATGCGTTCCCTAGAAACTCACTATGGATGCCTATAAAATTTCTAGGAACCTTTCAAAAATAAATCTGGATGAACTATTTTGTGAATTAGAGCTGCATGAGCAAACTAACGCCAAGGTCGAGAAAGGGCTAGCTTTATTTGCAGGTTCACCAAAGGAAGCCAAATCAAAGAGAAAAGTCCAAGTAGAACCTGAAGATGAGTCAGGCTCTGATGAAGAAGAACAACTGGTGAACTTGGTAAGAAAAATGTTCACCAGAAGGAAGAGCAAATTTTCAAAGAAAGATATTCAAAAGGTAATGAAGCCCTACAGCACTGAAGGTAAAAGCAAAATGATCTGCTTCGGCTGTAACAGAAAAGGGCACTTCAAACATGAATGCCCTTACAAGAAAGAGGACCAACCCACTAAGAACAAAAAGAAGAAGGCTCTTCAAGCCACGTGGGATGAAAGCTCGGACGATTCCGACGATGAACAACCGAAGAACGCAAGCTACCTCGCACTGATGGCAACCGGACCAGAATCGGACTCAGATCAAGACGAGGATTCCGAATACGAGTCGAGCCAAGAGATCGGACTATTTTCAGACGGCTCTACTAAGGTATATTTAGATTCAGTAAATGAAAAGTTCTTTAAAATTATTTCTGTCTTGAATAAAAAATTACTTGCATCTGAATCTAGAAATGAACAGCTCCTTAAGGAAAATCAAGACCTTAAGGAGCAATTAATTAATACCAGAATATTAACTGAACAAACTCAAAATCAAAAATTAATTGAGCTTGAAACTGAAAACTTAACCCTAAAGGGGAAGTCCTAAAACTTAAGGATCTACTAGCAACTTTCACAACCCGATCCAAGAACCTTGACCTTATTCTTGGATCACAAAAGGGCATGTACAACAAATCTGGGATAGGATATAAATCAAGATCGAACCAAAGATCTTTTATCTCCTTTATCCACCCCCGCAAAAATCAACGAAAAGCGTGGGTCCCGAAAGCTTATCTAACAAAGCAAGTAGGTCAGAATCAATTTTATGTCCCAAAAAGGGACATCCATTACATTGACCCTAGACACCCAGTCTACAATTTAGGGGGAGGCTCCAAACTAGTTGGCACCTTAAAATCAGCCTCTGCCCAGGTGGGCACTTAGGATTAGCTTCAAAGTTAATTTGAATCTTGTACTATTTAGTACCAAGGTTTTCAATGAGTAAGTTAAAAGTTCAACTTCTTTAAGCGGCTTTGCCTAGAAAATGGTTGTTGCTCCAATAAGGCTTCGGCCAAAGAAGGCCACTGTGCCTCGCCATGGCCTGGAAGCCAATTATTGAAGTGTACTTTTAAATTACTACTTGTTAAACTTGGATCTAACACAAGGTCAAGTTAACTTTTCTAATCAAACTCAAAACCATCTCACAAAATCATAGGACTCCCTTGATTGATAACTTAGACCGAGTGAGATGAATAAGGATAACCAAATTTAAATTATTGATTGATAATTCAAATTCAAAATTAAATTCAAAAATTAAAATTCAAATTAAATTAAAATTAAATTAAAATTAAAATTCAAATTCAAATTAAAATTAAATTAAAATTAAAATTCAAATTAAAATTAAAATTCAAATTCAAATTCAAAATTAAAATTCAAAAATTAAAATTCAAATTAAAATTAAAATTCAAATTAAAATTAAAATTAAATTCAAATTAAAATTAAATTAAATTAATTAAAATTCAAATTAAATTAAATTCAAATTAAAATTAAAATTCAAATTCAAATTAAAATTAAAATTCAAATTAAAATTCAAATTCAAATTCAAATTAAAATTCAAATTAAAATTCAAATTCAAAAATTAAAATTCAAAATTAAATTCAAATTAAAATTAAAATTCAAATTAAAATTAAAATTAAAATTCAAATTAAAATCAAATTCAAAGTCAAACTTAACATAACTCAAATTTAAAATTCAAACTCAAGTGTTTAAATCTTTTTAGATTTTTTCAAAAAACTCAACCTAGGTTTAAACTTTTACTTAACTGTAGGAAAATAAATGGATCATTGACAGTGGATGCTCCAGACACATGACTGGGGATCCCACAAAATTTACAGAACTCAAGTACAAAAGACTAGGGACCGTTGCTTTTGGAAACAATGGTAAACTTAAGGTAATTGGCCTAGGCAATATTGAACTTGAGTCTGATTTCATAATAACAAATGTATTACTTGTTGAAAATTTCAACTTCAATTTACTAAGCATTAGCCAATTGTGTGACACTGGTTATAAGGTTAGGTTCCTATCAAATGAATGTCTGATCAAACACAATGACAACCCAAACATCACACTTAGAGGACTTAGGCACAATAACATTTATGAAATTAAGTTAACCTGTCCCTTAGAAAATTGCCTCTTAACCCATAAGGATGAGACTTGGCTCTGGCATAGGAGACTTTCACATACTCACTTCAGAAAACTACCTAAACTAAATGGCTTAGTTAGAGGCCTACCAAAGTTATCTAACCTTGAGTCAACCTTATGTAATGCTTGTCAACAAGGAAAACAAACTAGGTCAACCCACAAACCAACTAATCAAACTCAAACCAAGTCAATTCTGGAATTAATTCACCTAGACCTATTTGACTCACATGGGGTTAAATCAATTAATGGGAACCTATACTGCCTAGTAATTATAGATGACTATTCAAGATTTACCTGGGTAAAATTCTTAAAAAATAAAGATGAAACTTTTGATACACTCACTCAATTTTGTAAATTAACAGAAAATGAAAAAGGGATTAAAATCAAAAGACTTAGGAGCGATAATGGCGGAGAATTCAAAAATCACAAATTTAATCAATTTTGTCTAGAAAAAGGCTACCATCACGAATTCTCTTGCCCTAAAACACCTCAACAAAATGGAGTTGTAGAAAGGAAAAATAGAACACTACAAGAAGCAGCTAGAACAATGCTTAATGAATACAACTTACCAAAATACCTTTGGGCTGAGGCTGTTAGTACAGCTTGTTATGTACAAAATAGAATAACTCTAATTAAAAACCTAGGAAAGACCTCCTTTGAAATCTATTATAACAAACAACCTAACATTAAATACCTTAAAGTATTTGGATGTAAAGTCTATATCTTAAACACTAGAGAACACTTAGGTAAATTTACTTCTAAGATTGAGGAAGGTATCTTTGTAGGTTATTCCCTTACCAGTAGAGCCTATAGAGTTTATAACAAAACTACTCTAAAAATTGAAGAAACTACAAATGTAAAATTTGATGAAAAATCTGACCCAAATAACTCTGATCAAACCACCTACCAACCAATTGACTTTGTTAGATCCAGTACTGACCCTGATGAAAGGCAAATTGAGGACCAAAATAATGATCTAACTGAACCCACACCTGATACTGAACCTAACCAACCCAGAACTGTTCGAGTTAGCTCAGCCCACCCAACTAATCAAATCTTAGGTGATCCAGAACTAAGGGTTCAGACTAGATCAGCTTTTAGGAACCTTAGTCAAATTGCCTTGATTTCAAAAATTGAACCCAAGTCTATAGAAGAGTCTTTACTTGACCCTGATTGGATCATAGCCATGCAGGAAGAGTTAGCCCAATTTGAACGTAGTCAAGTCTGGGACTTAGTACCCCTACCTAAAGGCAAGAAATTTATTGAAACTAAATGGGTCTTTAGGAATAAACTTAACGAACAAGGAGAAACAGTTAGGAATAAGGCTAGGCTAGTAGCTAAGGGTTTAGCCAAGTAGAAGGTCTTGATTATGATGAAACCTATGCCCCTGTAGCCAGACTTGAATCCATTAGAATGCTCTTAAGTTATGCAGCCCATAAGGGATTTAAGCTTTATCAAATGGATGTTAAGTCAGCCTTCCTAAATGGCCTAATTAAAGAAGAGGTTTATGTAGGTCAACCCCCTGGTTTTGAAAGCTTAGAACACCCTGACTATGTCTTTAGACTTAAGAAAGCCCTATATGGACTTAAGCAAGCACCTAGGGCCTGGTATGAAAGACTGTCTAACTACTTAGTTTCAAAAGGGTTTAACCAAGCAAAATTGACCCAACACTATTTGTTAAAACCTAAAAAATGATATTTTTATAGCCCAAGTATATGTAGATGATATAGTATTTGGCTCAACCAACTCAAACTTTTTACAAGATTTATAACGTAATGGAAAATGAATTTGAAATGAGTTTAGTAGGTCAATTAACTTTCTTTTAGGGTTACAAATAAAACAGACCAGTGAGGGTACTTTTGTCTATCAACAAAAATACACTAAAGAATTACTTAGAAAATTTGGAATGGATAATGCTAAAGAAATTAAGACACCTATGGCTACCAATCAAACTATAGACAGTGACCCAAAAGGCAAACCTGTTGACCTTAAGTACTATAGAAGTGCTATAGGAAGCCTACTTTACTTAACTGCAAGTAGACCTGATATTCTTTTTGCAGTTAGTATGTGTGCTAGGTATCAAACATGTGCTAAGGAGTCACACCTAACCTTAGTTAAAGAATATTTAGGTACCTAAGGAACAGAAAGATTAGGAATTTGGTACCTAGAACAACCCAGTTTGAGCTTATTGGATATTCTGACTCAGATTATGCTGGCTGTAAATTAGACAGAAAAAGTACCAATGGTGGATGCCAGCTTAGGACAGAAAAA